>MU224795.1:3886107-3921178 GCA_018584345.1 Thuja plicata | reverse complement strand
AAGAAAGAATCTTGCCATGTTATTTTATAATAAAGAAAGAATCTCAAATGATATAGATAAAAAATGTATTTTCAAGGATAGCATGGAAATGAGGATGGATATTAAAGATGTAAGAGAAAATTGTTCTACTCCAGTAAATTCAGCTAGAAATAATGTGAAGCATACCATGCAAACAAGGACTTCTCTCAGAAAGGAGTCCATGGATTGTACTATTGATTAATGGAAGGATCTCATTTATTGGAGATGTTCAATAAAGCAGGACAAACAAAAAATGGTCAAGGTTATTCATTGGAAGGTGTGGATAATGGTCTTAACAAGAAGTTGGAAATATAATTCAGATTACATGCTCCTCCATCCAATGCAATGATAATCTAGTCTTTACGGATTTGAAAGTCAGGAATCCATCACATCAGCGACACAAATGGATCATGTAACTTCTGCCAAGGTACCAAGAAAGATACAATTTCTAGAATATAACATATAATTGAAGAATACATTGGATGTCAATGATAGGAAATATGTATGGGTTTTATGGGATCTAATTTCAGATCCCAACTCCTGGACAGTATGGGCTTATGTCTTCAATTGCTCAAATCCTGAAGGAATTAGACTCCAATGCTCTGCAATTACAAAACCCCCAAAGTTGGTTTAAACTATGAATAATGGTTCCAATTAACACATTCAACTTCTAATTTTTGAATAACTCTTAACACTATGGTAATGCTTCCATTTTTCAAATGTCTTCTATGAAATTTAGAAACAATCCTTCCACGGCACTTTTATTTCCTATCACTGGTATTAATAACTCACTGTCAAAAAGCAAGACTATAATTGTATTTCATTCCTTTGGTTACAATCTTGTAACTTCCTTCCAGTTCCTAGCACATAGTAACTTAATCCTCCTGATTCTTGGTTGGCCTACAACAATATACTTTTCTGCAGATTCTATTTGAAAATTTAGTCTTAAACACTTAGCACGGGTTTCTTGTTTCCCCTGTTCTATTTGGGTTCAAAAAACAATAATAAACAGTCCCATCCAGCGCCTGCAACCGTTTTATGGACAGTCTAACCTATTTGATCAAGTTAGGTTGGTATCGACTGAAATGGATTGAAGGAGGGTACCTAAGACTGGTGTTGTTGTTTTATTAACTTTCCAAATATTCTGAATCAGTCGAGTTCAAGCCAAACCCCTTTACATTCCATTGTGACAGACATTTATTTAGTTTACCCAATTTAAGGTCAAATGTACTAGTGATCTAAGATGTGTAAGAACATCATAGATGAGGAGTTACACACACATGGTTTGTCCAAATTGATCCTTAGGAATGGAGCACTCCAACTCAGTTTCTTAGCTAGGTGTAAGTAAATTAACTGCAGCATCTTTTGCATGAGGAGGGCATCCCCCTTATCTATGTTTGGTTGGTGGATGAGATTATGTTTTTTGGAGAGGGTTATACTTTGACATCTATTTTCTAAATAATGAAAAAATATATTTAATAAATAAGAGCAATAAAAGAAGGTAGTGAAGGCATGTTGTCAAGTGTTGTTAAGAAAAGATAAAAGAGAACAATAATGATGATACAATGAGATGTAATAAGTATTAGTGGTCTATGATGGCATGGCAGTCATAAAAGAATCAAAGTAGATGATCCTTGGGGCGATAAGTAATGCATCAAGAACAATGAAGGGTTGACAAATTGTGTAGACTAGGATGAACAAAAAAAAGTATGATTCTCATATGCATAGAAATTTAAAATTACACAGGATCATTAAAATCACCATAACGTCATCAAATCACATAGACAACTGGAAAATGGAATTGATTAAAGAGATTCAAACAAATCACAACCAAGATGTATACACATAGCACTATTAAGGTTTTCATTACCCTCCAAAAAACTATAGCATATGTTGGAGGAAAACAAGATATGGAATGCAAAATCCACATTGAATATGAGTACCGTTTCAAAATTAGTGACGGAATCTTAAGAACGAAAGATAAAAATGCATCCAAGACTCTTGAGAAGTGGCTATCAAAAGGATGTCAATAAATGGTGATCAAATTTGTAAGCAAAGATTAGTCCCAATGACAAACAACACTTTTGAGTTCTTAGTTATAGACAAGGTTGACTGTCAAATAGGCTTGATGAGGTGACGATAAGTGTAACAATTCATGATTTAAAGAGATGCCAAAAAAATGTGGATAAGAAATGTTTAAAGAAAGTTCTACTTCAATTTTTATCCACTGTCACAGTGGTATAAAGTGATAAAAAATAATGATTCATATGGTAAAAAGATGGTCAAATTAAAAGATGTAAATCTTACCCACTGAAACGACAGTCAGCTAAAGGGCCACAGTGTATGTAATGAGAGGTGTCATATTGTCTTTCAAAGAGATGGATATGCATGGAACATATCCAATTATTATATTGCTTCAAAATTTCTTTGTTTCATTCACTGCATATACCAACTAGGGCATCGACCAAGAAGCAAATTTAACACTCTGCACGGTTTTGAGTGTTTGGTATATGCACAAACATTACCCTAACTTGTCTTTAAACCCATGACATTGGAAATCTCATGGAGAAATTACAAGTTAGGGCCAGACTTCATATCAGAGCCAAGGATAATGGGTTTTGAATCCTGGTCTGACAGAGTCCAAGTAAATTTAAAACAAAAATAGATAAACAAAATCAAATGGATTTAATCATGTGACGGCAATAGTCAAAGGTATTTGTTTATTCCACACTGACTATGTAAGATGAAGAATAGTTAAATAAATGGCAGCTAACTATGAATGCATCGAAGGGATTTAAAATGAGACGTTAATGCTTCTACTGGTTTTGTAAGACACAACATACAGACTGTTCAACCATAGACCTGATGCTGTAGATACATAATGAATCTTACAGCCACATATGTTGAATAGATTAACAAGGTTATTAAATCCCTCTGTTCATTAACGTGATGATAACATAAAAAGATGGAATATGCTATTAACCTCGGGTGCTGGATATGCTGCTAGTGTAGGGTCTGGCTCTTCACGATCTGGAATAAGCTCCGTTCCTTTATCCCTTTGTGTGTAGCTTAGAAGATGGAAATCCTTCGCACACTGTAGTCCTCCTTTGTGCTGCAACACTTCATATAATTTGCCCGTAAAAATGAAATGAGAATTGAAATCTTTTTTTTAAAGTTATATGCCCGTGTTTTTCGATATTTCGTCCGACATGGTATTGGTTGAAATATCGACCAACATGGGCATGGATTAAAAAAAAACAATTTTTTCCTTCTATAATCCGACCAACCTAAACCTTTTTAATTAATGGTCGATAATTTTGGTAGAAAAATGAGGTCAAATGTACTAGTGACTATTGGCCTAAGTTATAGTAATATGTTAGGAAATTTGTTGAGAAATGTCATATTTGTCAGAGGGAAAAAGGACAAAGTAGTAACGGTGGGTTGTACCAACCCCTATCCATACCACAAAGGCCTTAGGAGTGCCTCGACATGGACTTTGTTTTTGGGTTACCAAAGACACCAAGGGGTCATGACAGTGTATTTATGGTGGTGGACCATTTTTGAAAAATGGCTCACTTCATTCCATGTAAGCAAATCAATGATGCTTCCCAAATTTTAGGTCTATTCTTCAGAGACATCGTAAGGATCCATGGATTGCCACTAAATATAGTAAGTGACATAGATAGTAAGTTTGTGGGTCACTTTTGGAGGACCCTTTGGAAAATGTTAGGTACAAACATGTCTTTCTCTTTAGCCTACCATCCATAGTCAAATGGGAAAATGAAGGTAGTCAATAGGTCACTTGGGAACTTGCTAATATGCTTGACTAAGAAACATGGATAGTCATCGGATCACATCATAGGGTAGCCAACATTTTCCTATAATGAATCCATTAATAGGAGTACTGGTAAAATCCCCTTTGAAATAGTATATGGTGTCAATCCTAGAGGGATATTAGAGTTGAGGAATCTCAGTTTGAAGGAAAAAAGGAGTGCCTGAGGGGAGTCATTTGCACAACAGATTAAGGAGCTTCATGATCAACTTAACAAGACTTTACAAAGGCAAGTGGAGAAGTATAATTCATAGGTTGATCAGACAAGAAGGGATTTGCAGTTCAAGATGGGAGATCTAGTACTTTCCTATCTCAAAAAGGAGAGGCTACCCAAGGGTCAGCCAACTAAGCTACTCATGAAGAAGATAGGACCATTAAGGATAAATTACATAATTATGGCAAAAATGCCTATGAGGTGGACTTGCCTCCAGATTTGGGAATTTCACACATTTTCAATGTTTGTGACCTATATCCCTATAAGGGACCATCTTTAGACACAGGTCAACCCACTCTTGCAGACTTAGGAGATGATGATTGGATGAAAGACTTGTCTACCCTAATCCCACTAAAATTGGACAGTATACTGGATTCTAAAGTGATCAAGAGGAAAAGGAAGGGAAACTACAAGGAGTATCTCATCAAGTGGCAGGGACTACATGAAGCTGAGGCCACTTGGATGATAGAGGTAGACATTCTGAAGCATGAGGTCACCATTGAAGACCTCCTAACTCAAGGGACTTGAGTTCTTTATCCCAGGAGAGTATGGTGCAAAGTACCTCCCATTTTGATGTGTTAGTATGTTTTAGGTTTGTAATAGGTGTTTTTGTGTGTATTGGAATAAGACCCAATAGGTTGGATACAATGTTGATCAACTTCATGTTTGTAAGATCCAAGAGTGCTCACTTGGTGTTTTATGGTTATTTTGACCTAGAAAGGAAAAATGTGTTATTTGTGTGTATCTTGGGTTTAGTGTGTTTTTTAGGACCCCACATGTCCTAACTAGGGTCATAGAAGTCAACCATGACCATCGAGTTGACAAAAGGAGTCAAATTGTTCAAAATGCAAAAGTTGCTCGAGCAAGTTTTGCTACTTCTTGACAAGAAGTTGCAAAATGAAGTTAGAGCGGTTGTAACCACTCATGATTTCTATATGATCATGGATTTTATTTTTATAAAAGTTTAATGAAGTTTTCAATTGCAGAACTTGTTTTTTGTACTTCTATACGGATGCTTGTGACTGTATTCTTGTGATTGACAATGCTTTTTGTATTTTGTATGACTGTGTAGTGAATGGGAAAGGAGATCAGACCCCATGAGGGTGTAGTGTTTCATGTTATATTTATTTTTCATACTTTATTTTGATTTGAAGTTAGAGGAGTAGAGAGTTCCATAAATTTTAAGGTCACTTGTCTGTAATTCCATTTGAAGAGTCACAGTGCCCAAAATGGCTCTAACCTAAGAATCCACCAGTGGAAATGGCTGAAACCAAAGGGGATGGAGGGTTAGAGTTGGTACATAAGGTTCTTTTTTCCCCTTTTTTTGTTTCAATGAGGTTTCTAGACCAAGTTTGAAGCCATATGGCTGACTGTTAGGAACAGGTGAGCCTGGACAGGGTGAAGATGGATTTGGTTTGAGAACCCATGATCTTGGGGAAAAGACTTAGAGGCATTTACATAAGCCATAAACAGTCTCCTTGAAGGATTCAAAGGTGGGAGAAAGTGAAGCAAAGTTTGAAGATCAATTTGGTGACAATTGGTCAAGACTGGACTAGAGGCCTAAATAATAGGCTCAAAACTAGGGCCTGATAGAAACTAGCATTGTGGGTGCATCTAGAAGCTAAGATTTTGGATTCTGATAGGGTTGATAGATACCTTGAAAATTTTCAAGGTCTTCTATGGGTTTTTCTAGATTATTTGGGAGCATTAGACCAAAAATGGTGAAATTAGACGTAGTAGGAAACAAGCCAATTAGGCCTCCTAGTGAATTTGACACCAATTGGATTGGTAAAGTATCCAGAAGTGTTGGAAAGGGTTATAAAGACCTTTTAATAGGCCAATAACATAGAGAAGAGACCAAGAGGATGTATGGGAAGATCCTAAGAAAGGGTTTGGGATTCTAGGAAGAAATCTAGTGAAGAAGCCTAGGCAATTAAAGATCTAGTTGGACTAGTTGAGCCTAGAAGTGTTGGAATCTTCAACAAATCAACTATACCTTGGAGGAGAAGTTGATAGTGAGGATCTTGGAGATCCATAATGGAGAAGAAAAAAAGGAGAGATAACCATTGGATGGTTAGGAGAGATTATGAGTACCTTGGGGGAAAGAAATTACTAGAACCCTAAACCCTCCGCATAAGCTAGGTTTTCACCAAGAGGATCATTTTTTTAGGACTTTTTATAATTTTTAGATTTTTTGAGACTAACCGATCTCCAACAAGATCACATCGGTTTACCCCCAATGTCTAGCAAGGTTTAGGTCATTACAAATGGATTAGAGATATTATGGATGAAGAGGTTGAATGCAACCCTCAAAGACAGTCTCCTCAAGATTACCCAAGCTAGGGAAAAAATAATATAGCAATGTAGGCTCATGGAGCAGTGCAAGATAGAATATAAGATAATGACCTGATGTCATAAAAAGCATGTAGTCCAAAAGAATGGACATGTCAAGAAAATTTTTGAGAAACTATTTTTCAAATTTTCGTTCTTCATTTTGATCAAGACCAAGGGGCCAATTTTGGATAGGATATAGCCATGATAGCGCAATTAGGATAAGGGGTGATGGAGGTATAAGTGAATGGTTCTAATTATGGCAGGAATACTTAGAGATAGGAAAGATAGGCTTGGGATAAGCAATAGCATGATAGGGTGCCATGTATGAGAGAAATTGAAGAGGATGATGGAAAGGATGATGAATGTCAGGATACATGATGCTCATGGATAGGCTCAACCTTATCAAGATCACCGGAAGGAACATGTATTCTCACGGGAAAGATGGATGTAAGATATGATGGATAAGACAAGATGGAAGGAAATTTCCCCCAAGTGAAGAGCGCAAGTAGGAGGAATTACGCATCATGCTTTTTTTGCTAGGTTTTCATCATGGTACGTATCCAAGGTACCACAAGAAGTGGTTTTTACCATATGACAGATTGATTTATCTTTACTTTTACTACCAAGGTGCTTGTTAACCAGGTTTTCCCCAAGGTACTTTTTTCTTTATTTCTTTTTTTTTGTACTTTTGATTTTATGGAGCAACTTAAGCTTCTTTATTTTTTGATAATTCTCCTTTGAAAGATATGCAATGATGGGCCAAGGCCGCTGAAATTATGCTCAAAGATGCTGATAGGTTGATGGTAGAGATGAATGATATGAAGGATAAGGGAGATGATAGCCAAGGATTTATATAGTGGAGTGGATAAGAGGAATCTAAGGATATGGGATGGATGGGTAGGTGGTAGGTGTGGGATATTTGATAGGGTATGGTGATAAGATCAAAATTGACACACCCCTTCAAGGGTATGTTACAAACACTGAGAGGGGGGGGTGAATCAGTGTTTGTATATTAATTACTTTTCAGCAACTTAAGCATAAATCAAACATACATTGAATGAAGCTTAACATAAGAACTCATAACACATGATATGATTATAGGGAAACCTTGATCAAAGGAAAACCTTGGTGGGAATTAGTACCCACAAATATTGTACTAGGTATAATGAACCTATTAAAGTTCCTTTGCCCTGTTAGAAGAAGTCTGTAAAATATGAGTACAATGACCTGGTTAACGGTCTGACCCTGTTAGGATTCTTTTACAAAACCATGTCAAAGGCATATGGCTCATTTCTTAGGCTCACTTCCCAATAGGCTGAAGGCTACAACCTTCTGAAAGATGATATACACTATATCATAATGAGCTACTATGATGACACTGTTGTCTGATCAGTTCCATGTATGCGTGAAATCTCGTACTCTCTTAAAGAGCTATATCATATACTGACTTCATCTTACTGCTCTTCATTATCTTCCTCTTTCATAATTATTGGTGCTTGTAACATAACTTTCCATTACATACTTATATGTTCATATCTGAATAGGCGCGACCCAAAACAAGACTCTAGTTGGCCCTAAAACAAAATACACAACACTTTCGATTAATTTGGCTCAAGCGTGTTTACAACAATGATAATTAAATTATTACAAACATATAATCAAAGGTTCTTATTCATTACATAACAAAATAATTCACGCTGATCAAAACACTAGTTGGCTTCCATGCTTTGTCTTCTGGACTGCTAGTCTACTGATATGCATGTAACTTCACCATACTATTGTTCCATACTATGCATGTCTAGATGTAGCATGTACACATTTCATAAAACATATATCTTAATGTGCATAAGCTGACTTGATCTCTTGCACGTGCGCTGATGTGCTGATCGTTGAATATCTTTGTCTGCCCTATTTCCATACTTAGTCATTTTTCCTTCCAAGTTATCTTTGACAGAAACTTAGTATGACTCTGTTGCCATGATGACAACACAAAATGAGTCATGCATCCTTAGGAAGTAAACTTTCCAACAATCTCCCCCTTTTTTATTTATGGCAACAAAGGAATGTGGCTAAGTTTCTCAAAATGACTTAACATAAAAAATGATTGTATATCATAACATCTTATTAATATATACATATACTTCTCTACATATACACATTCTATATTACTCCCCCTTTGACATTAATGACAAAGGTGTACAAAAAATTGTAACTCTTCCACATACTTACTCCATGTAAACTTCAGGGTACACAATCTAAAGAGATTGGATCTCTTTCTGCCAGAATACTTTCATTGCATCAACTGTCTGAAGATGCGCGCATAGGGCATAAGTTAGTTTCTCCATCTTCATCAAATCCATGCATGGACCTTGATCATATTTTACAATGGTGGCATCAATATGTTTGATGTTCTCATTTAAGACTTCTAGAGATGGCGCAACTGCATTTCTAAACTGAGTTTGCTTTATTATTATCTTGCTGATGTCCAACTTAGCTTTCTCAATCTTGTATAACTGCCATTGATAAACATTTTTGCAGACGTTCATGTCTTGCGTGGATGTTTAAACTGATTTCCTAATGTTGTCCACCATGATCTTTGCCTCTTCTACCTTTTTAATGTGCTCAGAAGTGAACTTCACTGTGTCCATGCAGTTTGCTATGACTTTCTTTCCCTTAGCTGCCAATTCTTTCAATATGGATTGCCCAATTTTTAAGGAGTTCAAGTCTAAGGTAAAGTTCTTTACCAATTCATTCAGTCTATCCTTTTTGTATTCATCTTCTGCAATCTTATTAGCAGAGTCTACTAAACTTGTAAAGTGTGATTTAAAGTTTGTTAAGATGTTGTCCACGTCTTCAACAAATTGAACTTTGGCTACTTTCTTGTCAGCAGACACTAAGTCATTCAATATGTTTACTGATTCCAAAAAGAGAGGGTTCCTCATCACTTGTTTCTCCTTTTTCTTTTTCCATAGCAAGAACACTGATATTTATTAGGTCTTCTTCTCCCCATGCATCCAGACTTACTGAATTAGGATTTAACCTTGACAACAATGAAGTAGATGGTTGAGTGGATGGTGAGAATATAGTATTCTGACTGGTATCCATACATTCAATCTTTACTGATATCTCTTTTATTGGTGTCTCACCACCTTGAGTATATTTTTCTTCATTTATGTCAATTGGATCATTGGTGGGAACTTCATCTTGTTGTGCAGCTGTATCGTCAGTGCACATTTCTTCAGTGCTTACAAATGCTTTATCAACTTTGTCCATATATTTTTCAGATGTTGTCATGGATATCTTGATATTGTCAACTACTATAGTATATTTTAAATCTTTATCTGTATCAGAAGTTATTGTCATTGTGGGCACTGAAACCTGTGGACCTTTCATAGGTGATTTCTGTATCACTAGTTTTGTAACCTGTTTAGGAGGATCTGGAGTTACCTTTGTAGTAGGCATAATTGATGGATACATGTGTCTATCCATAAACACTTGTGAAAATTCCTTTTCAGTCTCTTTACCTATCTGTTCATACTCTTTGTTCATAATATGTAAGGTCCTTGTCTTGGTTCTGAGATGAGGCTTCACCAGATCTAATAAAATAGCCTTTTTATCATGTGCGCATACAGGAAGAAGAGTATCCAATGTTTCTTCTCTAATCCTCATGTCTTCCTCTATTGCATGTCTTTTCATGATCTCCAGTATGTTCCATACCTTATTCGGTATCACTATTTTGAGTTCAAGAACAGACTTCTTAAACTTCATCATATGAGATATGATCATAGAATGTATCTCAGTCTTATCCATCTCTAGATACTTGTCATAGAATTTAGAAGGTGTATCTAATCTCCCTTCATGTACAATTTTGTTCTTCAAAACATTTAGACTAGGTCTAAATCCTACCTCAGGAGGAGCTTGAGTATTCCTTTCTTTACTCTGAGTGTTCCTTAAGGATGGGTGATTTGTGGGTGCCTATTTTCTTCCTCTAGTCTTCTTTCTTGGTGTAGAAGGTGGAGATGAGTCTAGATCAATAGTGGTAGAGGGAACAGAGGTGCTCTCTACTTTCTTCTTCTTTTGGATCTCTTCAGTCTTCTCAAGTCTTCTCTAGCTTTGTCAAGATCTTCTTGAGTGACTCCATGAAATTTTAGAATGCTGGATGTGATCTTTGATGCCTTTCTTTTATTATCAGCATTGTGTAAGATAGTATCCACTTCATTGGTCTTCTCTCTATAAGTGCCCCACCTTGGATCATTAGGATCTTTGGGCGCAAACAATATAACTTGTGCATATCCTTCTAACACATGTTCTTCTACTTCATAACCAAGAGGATGAATCCATTTGGTTCTACGTTTAACTACCTCCATGCAAGTGCAATCTATTTCTACCATGAAACATATGGTATCCTTATATTTGTCAAATATGTTCTCAGATAATCTGAACCTATTCTGCATCTTGATCCTAAATGTCTTGATATCCATATCCATGGCGTCCCTTACAATACTCTCTAAAGTTTCTTTAAGAGAAATCTGAGACATTGTGGGTTTTCTCCTGTCTAGCTAAAGGTTTGCAACCTTTCCAACAATATGGAAATACAAGTAGATGATCAAAGATCCAATCCTGAATGTCTTTCTCCTGTCATTCTTGATGATTTGAATGTTGTCAATTAGTTGAGTGCGCAAGATCTCACATAGGTTGTATTTAGTGTTATCCTTCACCATTCTGATAGCTGCTAGGACTATTGCTGCAGAGACACTGTTCAACCTTCTTGCCTGCTGAAAATTATACCCAAGTATCATAGTTAGAATTTTTATGTCATGTTCTTTGATAGTGTCAACTGTCATTCTGCGCTTGTCACTTCTGGATAGGCAAACTTGTTCAATTTTCTTCTTGATATCTTTTCCAGTAGGAAAAAATGGTCCAGTCTTTGGGAGCCTAGTTAATTCATGGATTAGGTCTGTAGTGATGCAAATAGGAACCTCACCAATCTAGTAAAGGTCATCGTGTATTCTACTTAGCAAAATCTTCACCCATTCTGGCTAATCAAACTCATGTGCATTAGAGTATTCAAAAATAGGGTTATCAATCAAGTGCGCAAACTCATCCTTGAATGTGTAATCAGCTTTCATCATAGATCCCATATGAGTGGCTATGCTGATATCTCCTATTGTTTCCTTCTTACAGTAAATATATGCGTGGATATCTTCTACATGAACAACACCTACCGGGCTTTTAGAGATAGCTCCTTCCACATCATCTAGTATGGATTTAAATGGATTATTCTTGAATACAAATCTCTTCCTCTCTGCAATATCAAATACAACTGGAGTCGACATACTTACTTGGAACTTGATTAAGTAGGGTTTCATGAAATTCTGAAACGGTGCAACTGCTAGGGTTCTATTCCAAACTTCTTAACCATGCTTTAACTACAAAATCTATTATGCTTCCATGCTTTTACACCTAGTGCTCCAGTGCTCTCCAAATTTTGTGATCTTGAATGCAAGTGTGAAGAAGATCGAACACTTTCTTTTATAAAATCTATCGCATTTAATTTTTTCAACTGTACGCAAATTACTCAGAGAATTTGCAACTTTGATTCTGATGCATTTGAGACAATGTGTGTATGCATACTACAATATTATGTGCTTATAATCATGAATCCATAGGCACATACTCAGAGGTGAGTATACCAACTGCGCAGGGGTCCTGAGCTAGAATAGCTCCCCCTAAGACCAAGAAGGTCTATTCAAGCAGAAGTAGAGGGTGCGTCCACTATGGATGCATCAACTACTTTGTCAAAATCATTTTCCTTCTTTAGTTTAACCCAAATTTTCCTTGAATCCTCTTTTTCTTGAACAAACTTGACTTCTCCTTCTTCTTCAAATAGTGATTTCTTAGGATCCTCTTGCTTTTGAGTTTTGGATCTACAAAACCTTGAGATGTGTCCAGCCTTTCCACATGTGTGAAAAATGATAGGAGGTTTTATGTTCTTGTTCATCATGTTGCATTTCTTTGTTGTGTGACCATTGTAGCTACATATCTGACATGTAGTGTTCTACAAATTTCTTTGAGGTTGATTTCTTTGATTGTTTTGATTCATTCTTCTTTGATTTGTTCTACAATGTATAGCCCTGTGACCAAACTTATTACAAGACAAACAATAACCATTGAAAGGTCTTACCTCTTTGCAATCTCTTGCCAAATGACCATGTTTATTACATGGATAACAAGTTCTGTTAACTTGCTTGATTTCCCCTTTAGGTGGATCTGTTTTAATCTTTGCAACATTTTCAACTTTCTTTGTTTTTGAAGATGCTTCATGTGCTTTCTTTCTTTCTTGCAATGAGTTGATTTCAATTTGTGCTACACTGTATCCAAGACCAGTAGTGTCACCTTTTTGCTTTTGTGCATTAAGCTAAGATTGAAGTGAATCAGAACTTGTGGGGAGTTTATCAATCTGATCCTTTTCTTATGTTAATTCAATTTCCAACTTCTTCTTTATGTTTTCCAATTCCAGGACTTTCATGTTTGCTTTCAAGAGTTCATCATCTAGTTGTTTGCTTTCTTTGATCTTTTCTTCAATAGAAATTTGGTTGTCTGTGAGCTATTCATCCAGATTTTCAATTTTATCTTTTAGAGACATATTCTCTTCATTGAGCTTTTTGATCATTTTCCCTAAATAAATTGTAGAGCAATCTTTCAAATCTTTTCTTAATTTCTTGATAAGCATTTGTGAGCCATCAATTTTCAGTCTAAGTTATTCATTTTCTTTTTCGGATCTATCAAGATCTTCAAGAGCTGCTTCAAGATTATTTTTCAAATGTTTTTCTTCTGTTGAGTCTATGATCTCCTCAAGTGGTTAAACTTTCTTTCAGAGGACCAGAACTCTGATACCAATTGTTAGAAACACTGAGAGGGGGGGGGGGGGGGGGGGAANGGGTGAATCAGTGTTTGTCTATTAGTTACTTTTTATCAATTTAAACATAAATCAAACATACATTGAATGAATCTTAACATAAGAACTCATAACACATGATATGATTATGGGGAAACCTTGATCAGAGGAAAACCCCGGTGGGAATTTGTACCCACAAATATTGTACTAGGTATAATGAACCTGTTAAAGTTCCTTTGCCCTGTTAGAAGCAGTCTTTACAATATGAGTACAATGACCTATTAAAGGTCTGACCCTATTAGGAGTCTTTTACAAAACCCTGTTAAAGGTATATGGGTCACTGCCTAGGCTCACTGCCCAATAGGATGAAGGCTACAACCTTCTGAAAGATGATATACACTATATCATAATGAACTGCTGTGATGACACTGTTGTCTGATCAATTTCATCTATGTGCGAATGCTCTTACTCTCTTAAAGAGCTATATCATATACTAAATTCATCTTACTGCTCTTCTATATCTTCCTCTTGCATAATTATCAACACTTGTGACATAACTTTACATGACATACTTATATGTTCATATCCGAATAGGCGCGACCCAAAACAAGACTCTAGTTGGCCCTAAAACAAAATACACAACACTTCTAATCAAGTTGGCTCAAGCGTGTTTACAAAAATGCAAATTACATTATTACAAACATATAATAAAAGGTGCTTAGCCATCACATAACAAAATAATTCACGCAGATCAAAACACTAGTCGGCTTCCATGCTCTGTCTTCTAGACTGTTGGTCTACTGATTTGCCTGCAACTTTGCCATACTATTGTTCCATACTATGCATGTCTGGATGTAGCATGTACACATTTCATACAACATATATCTAAATGTGCATAGGCTGACTTGATCTCTCACATGTGCACTGATGTGCTGATCACTGAATATCTTTGTCTGCCTTGTTTCCATACTTAGTTGTTTTTTCTTCTGAGTTATCTTTGACAGAAACTTAGTATGAATTTATTGCCATGATGACAACACAAAATGATTCATGCATCCTTAGTAAGTCAACTTACCAACAAGGTAGTGGAAAAATGGAGGAAAAGTGGATGGAATAGCTTGAGGTTTTGATTTATGAGTGGATAAGGATCTTTGTACATGAGGAACCAAGATGGATGACAAAGAGGATGAATAATTCAAGGTAATGAATTTTTGGACATAGCGACCTAAAAGAGAGTTAGAAGATGGGAGATGTTTAGATTGAGATGAAGTGGAAGACTTTGGAAGCTTGGATTCCAACTCTGACTTTTCCTTTTTGTTCAAGCCTTTTAAGAGAGACTTGGGAATTCATATAACTTTTCATTTACTTTTTGAATACAAGTCCTTTAAAAGAGACTTGGGAATCCACATAGCTTTTGATTTTATTTTTCTTTTGGATGATCTAGAACATAATTCTTCCTTGATGGATTTAGGAACCCATATTTTCTTTGATTTTATTCTTTTCTTGGATTTAGAACGTAATTCTTCCATGATGGATTTAGGAACCCATATTTTCTTTGATATTATTCTTTTCCCAGTGGACCCTTGTGGTCTCTTGAATATTTCCTTTTTCTTTGTAGTCACTTGTTGATTAGATTGGACATAGTGATCTTAATATGCAAGTGGATTCTTGTATTTGGGATTTGTTCATTGCACATCCAAATTACTCTCAAAAGACTTGGGAACTTTGGATGAATAGGGATGATATGGATGGTTCATATGGATGGGTTGATAGGGATATTTCAAGGATGCATGTCTTTGTTGATCTTGATAGGTGATAGGGTAAGTGGATGACAAGCTAGTAGTGAGAGGCATGGTGGATGTAGGGATATAAGGACCCAATATAGATGGAAGGTTTGACAGTTTTAGCTTTGGAATATAAGGACCAAGGATGGATTTGGAGGATAATGAAGGCACAAGGTTACATTTGAATGGAGGGAGATAAGGTGTGGAAGGGATATAAATATAGTTAGAGTGAGATGCATGACCAAGGCTCTTCTCTTGAGAATTCATCTTTATATCAATAGGTGCATGAGTTGCTTTGATAGGAGAAATTTTGATAAGAGCAGATGAAGCTTGATGGGATTTATTTTTCTGCAAGGGACTTTGAGGAATGATGGTTTCTTGAGGTGTATATGGAGATGCATGACAAGGAGATGATGGGATGCTCTGATCTTGACAAGGATATTTAGATTGTTTATAAAGGGTACCTTTCTCTTGATTTTCAATAGGCCCATTAGAGATGGTAGAAAGGATATCTTGATCTTGATCATTACTAATATTTTTTTCTTAACACTTTGGTTTTCCCTTTGTACATGGAGCCACTTCTAAGGACAAGGTAGGAGTTTTGATATGCATAGGGGATTCTAGATAGGCTAATGGACAATCAGATTGAGTAGGCATGATAAGCATTGAAGCACATGGATAATTTGGGTCTATGATTTTTGAAGTATGAGATAGACTTGTAGATTATCTGGGATCTCTTTTAGAGTTAGTCCTTGAGGTTAGAAATCATCATCAGTAGGCTCATTCTCTGATAGTGATAGTGTGGCTAGTTTTGAAGCTTTAGGAGATGGAGGAATGGTGGAAGAAGTAGACATGATATGGGAACCATTTCTAGACATCGATTCCTGGTATTGATCATTCTTGAGATTAGTATCTTCACTAGATGATTTATTAGGATTTTCCACTTTGATTATGCCATCATTTATGAGATATTGGATTTTATGCTTCAACTCCATGAAAGATGAAGTTTTATGCTCATTATGTCGATGAAATGCACAATAGGTACTCAAGAATCTCAACCAACGTGATGTGCCTTGAGGCAATGTGATGAGATTATGCTCAAGAAAAATTTTCCAATTTCGATTTATAAGATTGTCCCAAAGGATTAAAAACTCTCTCTAAAGGACAATTAGACACTTCTTGACTTGCAATAGCTTTGTTTTGTGGATAGAAAAGACTTCATCTAATTCTATCATAGTTTCCTCTACATTCTCTTGATAAAAGATAGGATGGTCATAAAACTAATCTTGATCAAAGATGGGTTTAATATTCTTAGATACCTCATTTCTTAATGAGGAATTATTGAATGGTGTATCCTCTTCTCCCTTTAATTCCTTGAATTCAAATTTAAAAGTTTGAAGCTAGTTTGATAAAGCTTCCATAAGAATCTCTTCTTGCACATTGTTAGGACCATAATGTTTATCCCATTTTCTTTTAGACATTAAGATTGTCTTTATGCGCTTGCTTAGAAGATTGAAGAGAAGGTATGATGAATCGATTGATTAACTGACAGGTGCTGAAGTGATATCTAAAGTGCTGATTAAGTCCAAGACCAAAGGACAAGGAAAAAATGTTCAACTGAGAGAGAGAAGCAAAGACTCTGATCTTGAGTCAAGGTTAACTAACCTTCTCTCATAGCTCAAGATAATGAGAGTTTAGACAAAGATGATTAAGATGACAAGTCACTTGGAGTAGCATAGCAAAGTCAGATTTTGAAACAACAAGCGAGTCAGACTGTCAAATGATTTCATTCAAAGACAGCCTAAGAGTGATGTTGGTGAGAACACAAATTTGAGAAAATCCAGATAGAATTAGTGCAATGGAAGACAAAATTGGAAAACAATTTGACTAATTTTAGAGTTTGATAGTAGATGTAGAAACATAGACAAGAGTTGACATTTTAACACCTAAGAGTGTAGATTTTGAACCGTTCATCATTTTGATTGTCTGTTTTGATTTTTTTGATGTTTCACTCATGCAAGACACATCAAGAAGAATGTTTGTTGTAAATATAAAAGACACACCACAATCCTAGGTAAGCCAGGGAAATATCTTTTGAATTCCCACTTAAACTAGAGTTCAGCCAAACCTACTCATAGCGGACAACTTTGAAGCTTAGAGGCACGAACTCCTCCTTACGGTGCACTCACTTCTCAGGAAAACCAAGCTTCGAATCCCAAGGGTAATTACTTCCCAAGTGACTGTTGTCTCTAGTAAGAGCCATGAAAATGTGTGATGACTTAGTTAGAATCTAACCTTCTATGCCATCAGATAGAGGGTTTTTGGATTCTAGAACAAAGTTTTTTTAATTAAGGCATCTGTTCAGTTGGTTATACTTGCGGGAGATTAGATCTGTTATGGAGGCCTCCTAGCCTACATAAGTTACATTCTGTAGGTTTTTATGCACCACAAGGGTACTGAGGGAGATCTTATTCCCAGTATAGCATAATCAAAACATGTTCAATGTGACACTAATTAAAATTACATTTCTTATATACCAGTTTGGAAGGGCTTGGCTTTAGCTTGTTACCAGTTGGGAAATCCACTCTCACCGGCTCTATTAATTAAAGCTCTCAGGAAGTAGCCAAGCTAAAATATTTGCATGAATTTCTCTTACACTCAAGATCCATGAAGGTGAGGGGAGAGCATACATTCATACAATTATTTGGGATTACAAATCTAAATAACACTTCAAACACATAAGAAAATTGATTATTTTTAAGCACCAAATTTGAAGTTTTATTTAACTACAAAATGCATACATGATGGTTTTGGAAGACACAAAATATTCGACAAGAATCCTGCATCAAACTCATTAGTATTTTGTGATTTTTTTCTTCATTTTAAGCATCCTGCAAACCACTATTAGGCTATAAAAATAAAAAAACTGAAAACAAAGACAACCGTGAGCGTTAGAGAATAAAAAAAACTTGTTGTTTTTATCAATTTAAAATGCACAAACACATGAAATCTACAAAAATGACATGCAATCTCTAAAGAGAAATATGCAATCTATAGAAATGAAACGCAAGCTAAAAATGAAAACATGCAATCTACAGAAATGACATGCAAGCTAAAAAGCCAAACATGCAACCTACATAAATGACATGCAAATTAAAAAGAAAGACATGCGACCTAAAAAAATGACATGGAAGTTAGAAATAAAAACTTGCATCCTACATAAATGACATGCAAGATAAAAAGAAAAACATGCATTTTACCGAAATGACATGCATGATAAAAAGAAAAACATGCATCTTACAGAAATAACATTCAAGCTAAAAAAGAAAAAAAAAATGATTGCTACAGAAATGACATGCAAGCTAAAAAGAAAAACATGCAACCTATAAAAATTACATGCAAGCTAAAAATCAAAACATGCAACCTATAAAAATGACATGCAAGCTAAAAATCAAAACATGCAATCTACAGAAATGACATGCAAGATAGAAAACAAAACATGCATTCTATAGAAATGACATGCAAGAAGAAATGATTAACTGCACTAAAACAGAAAGAAAATGTGCTACAAAAGTGATAACAGAGAGAAGGAACATGCTAAAATAGAACTCGAAGGCGCTAAAAGAATAATAGACATAATATAGAAGGAATTGTGTTCATGGGTTCGTGCCCCATGGTGGGCGCCAGAAATGTATGTGTGATTTTGGGGATTCGCCTGCAACTGCAAACACACACACTTTAATGATCCATTAAGTGGTTAGCGAATTAGAAAACATGAAATCAAAATATTGAAAACAACATCCTAAGCTAACTGACATAGGTTTGTTGCCTTCTAGTAGGCAGGAGTATGGACTTTTCTCTCAGGTCATCGCAAAGTCTAGTGACTACAAATTGTTCTAAATGAAGGATTTTTAAGCATTATGATGAAACTAAAGGATTAATCTAAATGTAAATGCAATTTGTTGTTAATCCAAGCTAATTAGATTTATTTTAAAGCACCAAATGAAATATGAAAGATTCATTTTAAAGCACGAAATTCAAATATGCTCTAAAATTAAGATCTGAATGCTTAAAAAAAGTAAACTAAGCTAAGATAATGAAAGCTAAAATACAAATGCTTGAATGTAAAATGTAGTATAATAAAAATAATGCAAAATTTAGGATCCTTTGTCAAGGAAATGAGCTTCTCTTTATAGAAATCTCTCTCAAATCGACAGTCAAGATCGAAAGAAAAGAGTGGCTTAGATTAGATTGAAGAAGCACAATTCATGTGCAAGCAATGTGATTGGTCAAAAGAGTCAGTTGACTGAACTGACTGATCAGTTATTTTGGAAACTTCCAAAATTAATTTTTAGTTAACTTAAATGTTTCCAAAATGATAAATAGTGAAGAATGAGTTAACTGAGTGGAATTGGATTATTTCCATTTGGATAATCAATTAACTGGATTTGATGATGTCATATGCATTTTTAATAGTTTAATGATTTCAAATTTATATTTGTTTTTATTAATTAATTTGATTCCCTTTTTTTATTTAATTGACAATTTAGCAATTTTATTTAATTAATATATTGGAATATTAATTAAATAATTAACATAAGGTTTATTTTCCAATGTATTATGATTCAATAATTGATTAATTAATCAAGTACGATGATTTATTAGAACCTGGGGTTTAGGTCAGATCATTTCAAATTTGAGAGACTGAGGAATTGCATGTTTGATTTAGGACTTAAGGTTTATCAAGATTAGGGTTTCTTGATTAATTGTTGCGATTGGGAGTCTAGGGTTTAGATGACCATTTTTATGTGATTACAAATGTTTCTCAGAAGACATTAGATAATACTTGGTTTTCCCTTCTTAGGGAACAAGAGAACAATGGAGGGTCTGAGTCTTTCAAGGAGTTAATCAAGGAACTCAATAACATTCAATATACTTATTTCTTGGATAGCTTCCCCAAGAAGTTTTTGGAACAACTAGAACTACATGTTGAGATGGAAAACATTCAATGGATTGACAATTTTTTATTTGAGGTGGATGTTGATTTGACATTTGATAATCCTTTTTTTGAGCTAGGCGAGGAAGATATTTCCAATTCACCTGATGAGGATGAGATTGATTGCAGGATTGGTATCTAGGAGTTGACAGATTGAGCACCTTCCATATTGAGGATTGGGTTGGGTTACTTAATTTTTTGAGGGATAGAGTAGACAGGTTCAGAGTATCCCAACTGCTAGAAGCAGCAGTGTCTCTTAGGATGGTTTGGGACCCATAGAGCTTATGGTTGGATGAGTTGCTCTTGGACATCCTTCCTCATAGTATAAAAATATTTTGTGTCAGTTGTTCTAGTATACAATGTAAATATTTTGGGAGGTTCATATGGGATCTTGTATTCATGTATCACTACATGTTTGCTTGTGGACAAGAATTGTTAAGGAGGGAGGACTGTAATGTCCCCTTTTCTAGGACATTAGAGAATTCATCTACCAACCTTATAATAAATTAAATGACTTAAGGGGAATTAAAAAAGGGATATTATAAAAGGCAATTTAATATTATAAGGAGAGCTAATAAGAGACAAAGGGGCTTGGAGAAAAAAAAATAAGAGAAAGTTGAAGAAACACCCCCCCCCCCCCCTCCCCCTTGAGGCATTAAATAAGGGAATGAAGGCTCATTTTTGGGATGCTTGGTTATTGATTTTGGAATTGTCTCTTGGAGATTGGAAGCTCTCAACTTCAGTTTCTTTTCATCCTTGAGGATATAAACCCTTTTGGCTTAAGGCTGGATTGGACATAGCCCCCAGTTCTTGAGAAGATTGGATTCACATTAGAATTCACCATTGATTTTCCAGGTTCTTCTTGCATCCAGTCTGACTGTATTTTTTTATAAGATTTCTTATACTCTTATTTATTGTATTTCTGATGTAAAATACAATAATGGTTAATTTTGGGGGTTTAATTTGATAAATTGATGGTTTAGTACTAGAATCTCTATATTTGTTGGAAAGATCATTATTGAATAAATTCTGGAAATTATTTGGAGTTGTTGTCAAAATAATATCCCACCCAAGATATTTCATTGCATCCATTCGAAAGATGCCAACTATATTGTTCATAATTATGGTTGAGATTGGTATACAACCACTATGTTGGTGTTCAAGATCTAGTACTAAAACTTTCAATCCTTCACATATTAAGATTTTGATAGGAGTAAGAGACCATTTAGTACATTTCCAACATCAACACAAAATAATTTAGTTCAAAGTCCTAGATAAAGAAATAAACACTTGACCATAGAAATAGGGAGTATACAACTCTATTACACTTATCTCAATCTTACATGTTCATTCTTATGGCTTTATTTTATAATCTTTGATGGGGTAGAAAAAGGGAACAACTACAACACTTATAATGCATTTTTTATTTGCTACTAAAAAATCACCTATGTATAGAATTATTTTGATGCAAAGATTCTTTTGATGCCTCTATACACCATAATCCATTTTACTAGCCACCATTATTTATCAGTAGATCTTTCGTAGAAGGATGGAGGCAATATATATATATATATATATATATATATATATATATATATATATTTTAATGAATCAAANGAGGCAATATATATATATATATATATATATATATATATATATATATATATTCTAATGAATCAAACAAAACATGCAACTCATGGATAAATTAAAATGACACTTTATTCTAGGATCTTGGCTTCTTTAATATTAATACCCTAAGCATGTAAATTTGTGCCTTTAGGTCTTCTTTTTTTACCATGCCACCTCTACCAATTTTGAACTACTAAAGCAATTAAAAACTATAGTTATTTTGTGGCTAGCTTTATACTTCCTAAGCTTATGGACCTATGCCACTCCAACAATGTTATGTGCATGTCCCTTGAGAACCACTACCTGTCATTGCCCATAGTGATTTTAACCTTGCTAGGCTAGTTTGGTAATGTTTTTCTTTCTTTCTTCATATGAATGTTTCATTTGTCTTTTTTTTTTTACCGATGAGGATCTAAGTCACTTGTAGACTTGTTTTATTTGTCTCTTTTACATTGATAAGAGGATATTTCCTATTCTTTTACCATAAGTATGAAGTGGGTTCGTACTCAGACTAAAGTGGGGGCTAAATATAGTATCCTAAATTGCAAGCTATACAATTTTTTCGTTAGCTAGGAGCTATTTTACTAACCAAGGATTCCATACATCATTGGTCTTTTTCATTGAACTTAACTAATAAATGTTTGTATATATGTCCTTTATTAAATTTATTTACATGTTGTTCCTTAGTTTTAGGTGTTCCCCCTTAAAATAATTTATTCTTTTATTACTTCTTACATACATAGGCGCTATTTATTTCTAGGTAACATTTTGTATTTTTTTCCAATTTTAAACCTTAATTTTTGGCATATTTTTGTATCTTCTACTAACTTAATTTACAAGTAGGACCTTGATTTTAGGTGTGCCCCCTTTAATTTCACCACCTCTTGCATACATAGGCCCTATTTCACTATGTGTGGCATTTTGTATTTATTCTAATTTTAAACCTTAATGGTGTGCAGATTTTGGGTATCCCCCTATCTTAATTGACCCCTGATTTAATTTTACTCCCTAATTGGATGGTATATAGTGCCCTGTAAGGAATGAGGAAAGATCGGTTTTCAATGAGATATTAAAAACCCCATTAGCCTCCTTTGATTTTTGAGTCCCAAAATGGATTGGAGTGGTATAAAAGAAAGATACCTCCCTTATTTTGGAAAGAACACTTGGAGCAAGGAATTCAATATCAAATCACTTAAGAAAGTTCAATTGAAGGAGAAATAAAGGAAATATATTCACATTAATATTCATTTAAGAATGAAGCATGAATGACAAGGAGTGATGTCTAGGTCGAATCATTGGTGAAGGAATTCATGTACTTCCTATCATATATCCAAGCTCATGTCAATATTTAACACACTTTTAAGCATCTAAATGAGCAATTTGACACTTGTGAAAGTATCTAGATATCTTCTCAAGCCTCTTCTACTACAAAATACTTTTAGTTTTATACATTTATACTTTGATTTCAAGGTTAATTCATCTATAAGGGTTTAAATGAGGTAACCCCCTTTTCAATAATGTTTTCCTAACATTTTTTATGTAGATGATAGTTGGCGTAGTTGTAAAAATAACTATAGGTGGATTTGATAGACAGTACTTATAGATTGAAAAAATTTTATGAGAATTTGTTGGGTCTAGAGAACCTCCCAGGGTCTATGCAAAGGTTGGTCACCTCTTACCCTCCAAATCACACCATTCTTACTATTACAAATTAAACTTTTGGATCACAAGTTAGTCACTATTTTGAATTTCCAAATCTAATATTAGAATCAAGTTTTCAATCTATGATTTATTTGCATACCTCACTTTTCCATTCTTTCCCTAGATTCATGCATGTTTTCCTTACATATTAATTTTCAACTCCATAGTCAAGGAATTCTTGCATCCTCTTAGTGCTTGAGCCTATTAGATTATCTTTCCTTCCAATGTATGAAATAATTTAGGCGTGAGCTTCCTAGTTTGACCATCCCAGTGAAGTCCATCACACCTATTGTCTTTCATCACATGTATTTAAATATACCACCTCATTCCAAACAAAGGCACAACAAGTTGAAGGACCTCTATAGTAATATTTAATTTTGTACGATCTTGGTTATGTGTCCTTCATTTTGGCACACTAAAGTCATACATTGGACTACAAAATTAAATCAATAGTTCTAATGTTGGGATTAATTGGAAGTAGCATTGAGAGGGGAGGGGTGAATCAGTACCTCTAAAACTTTTAACACTTTTCACCTTTCATCATTTGTAATCAATCTTTACTATATTACCGACCATATTTGATGTTGTTTCTTATGCATGTAGTATTAATTCATAAAATTAATTATATGCAACATTCATAGAAAACTTCATAAAAGTAATAGACAAATAACACAAGATATGCTATCGCTGAAAACTCCTTTTAGGAAGTAAAAACTGCGGTGGGGATGGCAGCCACAAAACTTCACTATCTGCAGAATGGATGGGAGTTGGTAAAGGCTTACAATTGATCACTTATGATGATCTACCCTGTTAGGATTATTGATGTGGAGACCTGTTAGGATTTACTTTGTTAAGAGCTTTTAGCAACACTAATGAAGTGTGCACTCGGTTAAGATATTTACAATAGGACTATTAAGTACACCTTCCTTGAAAGGATTTCTTAAGTGTACCCCACTTGTTATAATGTGTACAATATATTTGATCTGATAGTATGCAATCTATAATTGCTGATTACAAATCCTTTAAAGCTCACATTATATGAATATCACCTATAGTGATTGATTAATACCTTTTCCTTCTCGTCAGTAGCCTGTGTTCTGTTCTTGACAACTGATTTGATCTTTATCTATGTTGTTGCATGAGTTCTCTTGTTTGATCCTTAGATTCTCTCAGTGGCTACAATCATTATCAAACAACATGTTCACAATTGATTGAGCATCTATTTATAAAAGTATTTGACCTATTTTAGAATCACGCATTACAATGTTAACTCTAGATCCAAGGTATACAACTTGACCTTGATCCTTTAGTTTGCATGTTTTAAAATAGTTAAACTGATAAAAACAATAATAATTACATTGCACTGTCTACACATAATAGATTTAAAACCAATCAAGAAGATAAATATAAAACTTCAGTGATTTATCTGACATGGAAAGTCAGATCCACTTTTGCAGGATGTGACTAACTGTCGGTTCTTGATCGTCGGTGTGAACTAAAAATATATTGGTGTTCCTTCATCAAATTAATTGTCAGGTTCCCTTCATCTGTCAGGTTCCACTCTTTGTTGTTTCTTCGGGTTACACTATTGGTTACTCGCTGGGTTCCCTTGTCTGTTTTATCATTGGGTAACACTAGATAGTATTTGTCTGGATGCTTTGTACTTGGTAGTATCGGTAACCTTGGCGTTGGGTAGTGTCATGCCCTATCTATCAGTTTAGTATAAACCGATGGTGTTTATCATGTTTTTCCTTGTATATACTAATGGAAAAATATAATTTCTTCAATCTCTTGCTTTGCCATTAGTATCAAAAACTGATATGTGCATAATACTAAAGTGTTTAGTATGTACACCATGTATATATCCTTGTCATTGTATGACCCCCTTATTGTACGCATCAGTATAGTATAAGTATATGTAGATGTATACTTGTCTCTGTACTATACATTCCCCTTTTTCTTCTTTCCTCTTTCAAATGACTGACTTGTACAAAGCATTTCCTTCTTTCATTTCCCCCTTTTACTGATTAACTATACATATCATTTCCCCCTTTTTTATAATCATGAAAAAAATGTACAACTTATAAGTTTTCAAAAAATGTGACAAAAATGTGTTACTTACAATGTGTCAAGAATGTGGGAGTGAGTGTTCTTGATATCTTCGATCATTTTCTCCCATTTTATTTTCAGGAGTTATAGGGTCATGTGCTCTAGCTCAATTTGTGCATGCATATCATAAATTCTATCTAGGACATACATTTTTGGGGTGGCAATGAGTGCTCTTGCCTCTATAATATGGTTTTGTAGTAATGAGAGTGTTGGTAAGAGTTGAGCTTGAAGCTCATTTACCTCATCTCTGAACTTGGTTTCTACAATTTGTATATCTTGTCTCAGCTTTTGAGCTTGCTTGAGCTGTTCATTGTGCAATTTGATTTCCTCTTCACTATTTGTGAGATTTTGTGCACTTGTTTGAAGATCAACATCAATCTGTGCTATCTTGTTGGTATACTCCTTTGTGAGTTGATCTAATGTGTATAATATATGTATTAAGGCTATTGCTTCTGAAATAATGGGGTCTACTATGCTTACTAGTTCAGATAGCTTCACCTTTTGTAGTTCCATTTCTTGGCTTATCTTTTCGGCTAACTTGAATTCATACTTCTTTTCAAGTCTAGCCTTCATAGCCTTCTCATCATCAATGTTTTGAGATATGATGGCATTGGTGAGAATCACTAATTGATCAGGCATGGGGGTTGTTTGATCAATGTCTATATTAGGTACAATTTGCTGAGGTATTCCTCGTGCAACTTCAAGTACCTTTGCTTCCTTGGTGGATTTTCTAAACTTGTCCTGCATGGATTTTCTTTCACAAAGTCTTGCATACTTTGTCAATTTAGTTGGATCCAATGTCCTAGGATCACATACTGGAATCTCAATAATTTCATCCATAGTGAATGGATTCTTGTTCTTTCTCTTCTTCTTCCTTGAGATTTGTTTAGAAGAAGATGTATGAACTACCATTTCTATTTCATTTGTCTTGTCTAAAACGCTCGGTGAAAGCTTTGTAGATGAAGCTTCTTGTGTTTTCTTCTCGGGGTTCACCTGTCATTTTGGTGAAGACGTCTCTCCATCAACCTTGGGTTTTTCTATATATTTCTCTTCTTTTTTCTTCTCTTGTTCATCTATCTTTGTTTCTTCACTCTTTTCCTTATGCTTGTCTTCTTCTAGTTGTTTATCCTCTTCTTTATTCTGATCAGTAGACTTGTCTTGTTGATCATCAGTTGCAGCTTGAACTGTAGTTGTATCTTTTGGTTCATCAGTTGTGTCTTTAATTCCTACATCACCCTTGTCTTTGGGTATAATTGTATCTGTTGCATTTGATTCTTCATTTCCTTCTAGCAGATTGATGGCCTTCATCAATACTGGCATGTTATTTTGTGTGCTCACTTGTGTTGCATCTAGAAGTGTGTCCTTCTCATCGGTTTGATCTTGTTGAGTAGTGACATCTTCATCTTTTTGAATTTGATCTGCAGGGTCTAGACCTATGATGTCAATAATGGAAGTGTCTGGCCATATTTCATCAGCAACATCCATCTCATTATTTATTTTTGTCTCCAATTCTTGTTGCTTGGTTTGATCCTTAAGAGATATGAAAATTACATCATCTTCTTTTTGTGGATCTTTATCTGAATCATAATGAGTGATGTCTTGAATGTCAAGATCATCCATGACTTGGTCTAAGTCAATAGGCTCATTATTATCTACATTATCCAAAGTAATGTGCTTAGGACTTGCGTTATCTTTTTTCTCCTCTACATGAGGTGTGTCAGTGAGAAGTAATTGATTCTCACAACTTGTTGACTCTACAGGTATATCTAGGATTTGTCTCCATTTGGCCTCGGTCATGCTGTCCAGCTCTATAAATTTATCCTCTAGCACTTTGTAATCTCTTATCTTTGCTACAAATTTACTTGAGTGCTTTTTCATTATTTCTTTGATCTCTTCCATCTTTGATTCGAGAGGCATGAGTGTGACAAGTACCCTCTCCCTTGCTTTATTTTCTATGTGTAGAGCATACGACCACTGTTGTGAAATTCTGTGACCTAGTTCTTTGGGTATTTGGCCTATAAATTCTACTAGTACATATTTGAACTTGACCTTTGCCTGGATTATTGCATCTTGTATCTTATGTTGGTCCTCTGGCTCAAGTTTTTCCCACTGTCTAATTTTCCTATCAGTCATTGTATGGGTAAGTGCAAGAAGTTGGGTGCCAATTCCGCGGAAGTCTTGTGGGCTTGAAAACTACCGCTAGAAATGGGCACCCATTTTGAAAAAAATGGGCACCCGTCTTAGGCTTAGACACCCGATCCAAAATTCAAAAAATAGGTACCCATTTTTTTAAAAACATGTGCCTGTTTTTCAAATGGGTACCTATTTTTTTTCAAAACGGGTGCCCGTTTTTAAATTTTTTTTTTTTAAAAAAAAAACTTTTTTTTATGCCAATTTATTACATTAAAGAAACAGGTACATATTTTTAAATGTGTGCCCATTTTTTAAAATTCAAATTTACCAAACCACCATTTGCATTGGATTTTAGTTCGGGACAGGTTTGGTGGGACCAAGCCTATGCTTGGACCTCCAAAATAATGGCTAAGGCATTTGAACACCAAATTTCTGTCTTGCCGTAATTTTTTGAGGGTCTTCCTAATCAAATTTTTTGATAAAATTAAAACCCATTAGAGATCTTACTGTCTAGATTTCAAAAATATAAATTTTATAGTGATATGATAAATTTTACTATTTTTACAATATTTATTAATCAAAAGTGGTACCTAAACTTAAAATAGTAAGGTTCACTAAAACTTTAATAACTTTTTTGATTTTAGGTTTTTGAAAAAATGAATTATATGTGACCAATCTACATAGAATTCGATTCAAAAAAAAATCTCAAAAAAGTGAAATTTTCATCAAATTATGGTAGTCGTACACGAGGTTTTGAAAATTTACTTTATAGTCAATTAAAAATTAATAAAAAAAAAATTCAATTAAAAAAAAATAAAAAATATTCTGACCAATCTTTGATGTGTTAGGTACCTTCCCCCAAAATGTTTTAGAAAAATTCATTTATTTACTTCAAAATAGGGTGGTCGTACACATGCAGGGTATGGTCTTGAAACAAGCATTTTGAAAAAGAGGTTTTTAAACATGCCTACTCAATATATTTTCTACTATGTGGGTATTTAAATAAATTAAATATTTGAAAAATAGACTCTGAGCACTACATTTTCTATTAGTGGATTTTTTTTATATTCAATCTCTAAGTGCCTCAAATTTTGACATCAATTGACAGACAACTTGAAAATCAGGGAAAACACTTCCACTTTTTGCCCAAAAAGTGGACTCAACTTCTTGCTGGCACCCATACTAGTTGTTGCAATTGAATTGGCAATTTCATCCATTGTTCTAGGGGCTGAGCTTTTCTTCTCTACATCAGGCTCATCCTCTTGTGAATCTTCTATGTCAGCTTTGGTCCTGACTAGTCTTTTCCTCCTTTTCGTAGGTGTTTGTTTCACAATTTGTTTCTTTGTTTGTTACTTCCTCTTATAGGTCCTCACTTGACCTTTCCTGAGAGGTGTAGTAGCTTTTACAGTTTGAATTCTTGTTCTTTGAGCCGCTATGGTTCTTGGATTCTTGGTAGGAGGTGGAGGTGTATCAGATTCAGTGGCCTCAGAATCTGATTCTTTCTTATCTTCCTCTTCACCGATGGTACCCTGTTCCTCGATTTCCTCTGTTTGTTCTTTTTCCTCCTCATTGACCAACATAATCTTTTCAAGATTCTTTACCATTTTTTCTTCTTGTTGACAATCTTCTTGATGGCTAGGCCTATTTTTATCTTAGACTTAGCCTGTTCATAATTTCCAAATCTTGGTTGTTTGTTGTCAAGTGGTTCATTTATCAATGCATCAATTACATTGGTTTCTTGATTTATGTTAGTCTCATAGTCAAGAGGTGCTAACCAGGCTATTCTTGGTACAACTGGTTTAATGTGAGTAAAATTTGTGTCTACCATAAAATAGATTTCATCCCTATGTTGTTCAATCAACTATTCAGGGATCCTCACTCTTTCCATCATCTTTTCCTTGAAGTCAAGGAAGTATTCACTCATTACTAAATCAATATTATCTCCTAGTGACTTGATAAGTTTACTAATCTGTAATGTGACTAGCTTGGTAGTGTCTCATTTCACTTTCTTAACTGAAGGAAAGTGTTCTTGAAAATAAAATAATATACACATGATGAGTGAATCGAACGTACATGTGTTAGTCTTTACAGACCTGATTGTTGTCATATTCTCATCAAGTTGCTTCCACAAGATCTCACATAGATCCATTTGTATTCCCTTCATGAAAATTTTGTATGTTGTTCTTACTGCTGTTGATGTAATGTTGTTTAGCATGATTTCTTGGAAGATTTTGTAACCTATTACACATGCATCAAACCTCAGTTCCTCATCGGTGATGGTGTTCACCTTAAGACCTCTGTTATCCCATACAGAATTTGTGAGTTTTTCAACTTTTGGCCGAGAGGGATGCTTGTTTTCCTTAGTTTTATTAGTTATGGGGTAACCAGTTATAATACGTAACACATCATTTTTGATCTACTAAGGTTCATCCAACCATAACTTCTGGTCGTGCATTTTTCTTAAAACTAATCTAATCCAGTCGGTTTTGAAAATCCTAGGGAAATATAGGGCATTTGTTATATGTTTTACTTGTAGATTCTTGTGTTCTTCTTTTAGGTTTCCTTGTTCATCACACAACTTCTTGTAAGCTTGGTCTATCTCTATATCACCTATCTCAGTGATTTTGTAGTGAATGTAGAACCTTACGTCTTCTATCAGCAAAACCCTAGGAGGGATTTTTGAAAATGCACCAGAATCATCGAGTTTGGATGCAATCTCTGGGCATATCTTGTACTTAGGTTCCACACAAGTGCTATTCTTTATTAGCTTAAATACATTCTTCTTGTCATTCTTCAACTTTGCGGATCTTGAAGTGGTTGCCATCATATTTTGAATTTAGGGCTTTCTTGAAAATTATAATAGAAATCTTTGGTGTGCTCGGTACTTACTTCAATCTATGTGGTTGGTGAGTGATCTATTTGGAGTGCATTGGATCGAGTCGAGGTCACTCTACTATGTCCTCTCTTTTCTCTCTGTATTCGCTCTGCTCTTTCTTCTCAAATCGCGTGTGCAAAATGAAGTGCTTCCGTCGAGTATTTACAAAAGTTCTCCCTAAGTGTGTCATAAATGCTCAACAAATCGTCGGGTCATGAAGATGGAGTTCGTCGGGAAGACTCTTGAAATAACATTATCGGTGTTGACAGGATGCTCACAATGGCTGTGAAGATTATTTCTTTTATCGACGGATATCAGTGTTGTGTCAAGACAACTTTATAACTTTTCTTCCTTACTGACGGGTGTCGGGTTACATTAGTAACTTAGCCATTTTATGTGTTGCCCAACAACTCTCGGTAAGTGTAAACAACCCATCCTTTATATTCATCGATGATTTTTGTATGTGTTTATCGATGGGGCTAATTTCTCTGAATTGTAACAAGTAACATAATATGCATCTTTATTCATGCAGATTTTGACTATCTATCAATTTGTATAATGGAACTGATGCAAAATATGACTTGGTGTAGTGCAGTTCCATACATACTTGTTCATCTTTAGGTGGAGGTAGTGATGTCACCAGATCCATGGGATGAGGTGTCACCTATTGCATTTCTTGGTCCAGCTTCCTCAATGGTTGAAGCTTTCCTCCACATTTTCTTTCTCATTTTCTTGATGTCTTCAATGGTGTTACCATTTGCAAAAGTGGTGGTTTCTGTTATTTGGTCTCTGTAGTCCTTCTTTAGATGTCCAACCTTATGATAGTGCAAACATGCCATTCCCGGGTTGGTCCAGCCTCTAGACCTTTTGGTCCATAATCTCATGTAATTTGCAACTATGTGACCATATCTAAGACATGCTATGCAGTTTATCCATGTATTGTAGTCCCAAACATATGAATTACCGACTTTTCTCAATTTATATGCATTTTCTTCAATTTTGTGTTTCCATGCTTCAATTTTCTTCTTCCTACATTCCAGAGCTGTGTGCCCATGCATTTTGGAGGTGGGACAATACTTTTCCATATAGGTTTCCTTGTTTCGTTCTTTCACCCTTGATTTACATCCTTTCTTGCTACAATTATAACAATGTCCAATGAATGTAAATGCGGATTTAGGAATACCTTTTTCTTTTCTCCTACAGACATTTGAGGTGTGGCCTTGCTTTCCATAGTGATTACATGTCAGCTTCCTTGGTCTAGGATTGGTGTAGGGGTCTTTTGGATCAGCTTCATACGATGACTCTCCATGCTCTGTGTACCCTAGTCTAGTGTTGGTGTTGGGTATTCTTTGTGCATTCAAGAATTCATCCATCCTTTTTGTACTTTATTCAGCTCTCTTAATCATGTCATTATGTTGTTTTAGAATTATAGCCTCATGCTTTAGTTTTTCATTCTCTTCTCTTAGTTCATCGATAATCTGTATTCTTTCAATGAGTTCCACATTGATTTTGTTTGCTTCTTGACTCATAAGAATAATATGATTAGTTACCTCATGGTGATGCTCTGTAAGTCTTTGTATCTCAGAATCCTTTTCTTGTAGCTTGTATGTGATCTTTCTTCTATCATCAATTGCTAGATTTCTTTCTTGTTCAGCTTGCCTTGCATTGTTCATGACATCAATCATTCTTACCACCTGTGCCTTTTGACCGATTTGCAGAGATTTGACTTGTCCAGCCAGATGTAGATTGAGTTCATTTAGGCTTGTGATGCTTTCTTCTGCTGTATCTGATGCCTTGCTTGAATTTGATCCTGAAGACTCAAACAAATATGGGATCTCTTCCTCAAGATAATTTGTCTCATTATAGAGAGATGCCATAGTCTTTCTTTCATCCAGCAGCTGTCTCATACTGATTCTAACTTCTTTATACTATTCATAGAACATCTATATTTAAAGATTTTTATTCTCAATATTTTTATCAATTTTATACTTCTCCATTGTATGATCTTTTCTCTTAAGCCTTTAAGCTTTCCAAGAAGAGACGAAGCTCTAATACAAATTTTTGGGATTAATGGGAAGTAGTACTGAGAGGGGAGGGGTGAATCAGTACCTCTAAAACTTTTAACACTTTTCACCTTTCATCATTTGTAATCAATCTTTCTTGTATTACCAAACATATCTAATGTTCTTTCTTATGCATGTAGTATTAATTCATAAACTTTATTATATGCAACATCCATAGAATCATCCACGAAAGTAATAGACACATAACATAAGATATGATATCATAGAAAACTCCTGTTATGAAGTAAAAACTGCGGTGTGGATAGCACCCACAAAACTTCACTATCTGCAGAATGGAAGGAATCTGGTAAAGGCTTACAATTGATGATCACTTCTAATGATCTACCCTATTAGGAGTATTGATGTGGAGACCTCCTATGATCTACTCTGTTAAGAACTTTTAGCAACACTAATGAACTATGCACTCGGTTAAGAGATTTACAATAGGATTGTTAAGTCCACCTTCCTTGAAAGAATTTCTTAAGTGTACCCCACTTGTTAGAATGTGTACAATATGTTTGACATGACTGTATGAAATCTATAATTACTGATTACAGATCCTTTAAAGCTCACAGTATATGAATATCACCTATAGTGATTGATTAATACCTTTTCCTCCTCGTCGGTAGCCTGTGTTCTGTTCTTGACAACTGATTTGATCTTTGTCTATGTTGTTGCATGAATTCTCTTGTCTGATCCTTAAATGCACTCAGTGGCCAAAATATCATCGAACAACATTTTCACAATTGATTGAGAATCTACTTATACAAGTATTTGACCTATTGTAGAAGCACGTATTACAATGTTAACTCTAGATCCAAGGTATACAACTTGACCTTGATCCTTTAGTTTGCAAGTTTTAAAATAGTTAAACTGATAAAAAAATTAATAATTAGATTACTTTCTCTGCACATAATGGATTTAAAACAAATCAAGAAGATAAATATAAAATTTCAGTGATTTATCTGACATGGAAAGTCATATCCACTTTTTGCGAGATGTAACCGACTCTCGATTCTTGATCGTCAGTGTGAACTGAAAGTCTGTCGGTGTTCCTTCATTGAACTGATTGTTGGGTTCCCTTCATTTTTTGAGTTCCACTCTTTGTTGTTGTCGGGTTGCACTGTTGGTTACTCATGGGGTTCCCTTGTCCTTTTTGTCATCGGGTAACACTGAAGAGTGCTTGTCGGGATACTTTGTACTTGGCAGTATCGGTAACCTTGGCGTCGGGTAGTGTTGTACCCTGTCTGTCGGTGTAGTATAAACCGATGGTGTTTATCATGTTTTTCCTTGTATATACTAATGGAAAAATATAATGTCTTCATCTAAGTCTATTTATATAAACTCTAAGGTGTTTCTATGATAGGAATCTTGATTTTCAGCAAATATTTTTTTCCTAGAAGTTCTCAAATGGTATTTACTGGCAACACCTCATTCAGAATACAACTTCAAAAATTTGAGGAAACTCTACAATAATATTTAATTTTGCAGCATTTAAGTTATGTTTCAAGCTCATTTTTGGACACTAAGTTAATTTATTAAGGAAAAAATCAACTCATAGTTGCAAGTCTAAACTAAATAGAAAAGACCTCAATTTTTAAATTCTAATTATTTCTCTAATAAGAAACTTTGTTTTCAACAAATTGATAAAATTAAATTCCCAAGATCACATGTACTCTTCTCGACCTTCCAAAATTTAGCTAAATATCACATTTAACTTATTCAAATTTATAGATTTAATTTATTAATGATTCTAATATGAACTCTAAAATTTTAAACTATTTATCATGGTTTACTCAACACTTCTCATAAATTAAAATAAAATACAATGAACTTAGTATTTTATTTGTAAACATAAAATTCAAAACAACTTGTTCATTTATACATTATTCTATAAACAAAATAAAGGTAGAAAATGACATTATATGAATTGAAAGGGACTATAAATACCCGACAAAGACAGTTTAAATTTACTATACATAAATATTTTATTTACTTAGTTAATGCCAAGAGGTATTTTAGAATAGCAACAAGGGTAAAGTGTAATGACATGAGTGTGTCAACCAAAATTATTACCTTGAATCTTAAATTTGATAACCATTTACATGTAAAAATATTAATATTTAATAACTAACATGATAGTCTCAAAATGAGTAATATTATCAACATTATTCACTTTTAAACTTTAATGTTGAAGGTGAGATTATTCTTAACACACTCAAACTAGAAGTGGAGATTTCTTTCTTTTTTTACTTGGTTAATTAGAAATTAGAAAAACTGATCTTTATTTGTAGTTGGAAATTTGATAGACACAAATTGAGGAAACACATAGATCTTAAATAAATAAACAATAAAGAAAATTAAAAACATATGGAAAAAAGGTTTAAAAAATATAATCTAAATAAAAAAAATTGTAAATATTAAACACTATGTATTATTTAGAAACTCTCTCTCTCTCTCTCTCTCTCTCTCTCTCTCTCTCTCT
>MU224795.1:3808157-3886018 GCA_018584345.1 Thuja plicata | reverse complement strand
CTATATATATATATATATATATATATATATATATATATATATATATATATATTGAAATTTTAAAATTAATCTATCATTTTATTATAAAAATTAAACACCAAACTTAATTCCTTTTAGAAATATATATATTTATAATTCTAAGTAATAAATAAATTTTAAATATTAATTTATAAAAAATAGATGTTTGGTTTCTAGATGTCATTTAATGTTTATTTTGCGGATAATTTTTTTTTTTATTTCCTTAAAATTTAGAGAGGTTTTTACAACAACATTAGTCGTGTTGTTCTTGGCTTCCTAAACATAATTACTTTATGAAATTTCCTCTTATCTATTTATTCTTCCTGCTTTGGTGTAATCATGTTTTTTGGTCTTGGGACTAACATTCACTACCTTTTCATCTCCCTCTTTACTCTCCTTATGAGATCCTCAACATAAATATTCATTACATTGTTATTGTCCTCCAATGGTCATCTTACTGACTATTACTAAACTTCTGGATTAAGTAATTTGATGTTTGATTTCGGATGCATTTCACTCATGAGCGTGTTGGGTGTTGAATCTTGTCATTGCATACTTCTTGATTATGGAATATCTTAGTCTTGGCTACATCAAGCTTTATTAAATGAACGTGGTCACCCTCTCCATATTCTTTCTGGCTTTATGGTGTCTTATTGTTGTTTTATGGCTAACCTTTGTTTCGTATTTATGCTATCTCTGGTGAATAATGTTGTCCAAGGTTGTATTCTAGACCATAGCTGACAATTTTCTTACTGGAGCACATACTGTTGCATACCTTCCTATTTATTTTTCTTCTGAATGAAATTCTTTAGGATATTGATATCATGTAATGAGATGTAATCTTGGGTGTATTTTATGTAATAATTTTGGGTTCTACTTAGTTTAAATCAGTCAATTGCTCTAGCTTGCATGCTTGAATTCCATTTTTGGGTGGTTCTTTTTGGGTTATTGGTGTAGGAGCCCCTAAGCTTAGAAACATTTCTAGGATAGAAAGCATTTTCAATTTGTAAGGTGTTTTGTTCCACCATTCTTGTAATGACCAAGGTCAATCGGTGAACAAACACCATAGTTTCTTAGTAGTAGTTCTCTAGTTTAATGTGTTTTGAGGTAGTTTATAAACCTCTGAAAATCCAACAAAAGCTCTAGCTATCGAGATTTGGTAAAGTGGCAGTAAGTTATACGGGTGCTCGGGAAACTCTACTACTCGGTAATGTTACTCAGTAATCTTGCTCAAGTTACATTAGGTTGCTCGAGTATGCTGTGAAGAATGCTTGGGAATGTTACTCGGTAATGTCTCTCGGGTTACACTTGGTGCTCGGGGTTGTTACTTGGTGATGTTTCTCGGGGTTGCTTGCAGATTTGGGGTTGTTGACTCGCGCTTGGGTATTGAAGGCAAATTTTATTTTGAGGCTCAGGACTAATGCTTGGTAATGGTGGTATGTTGCTCGGTTATGTTAGTTAATGATCCAAGAAACGTGGGATGTGATGTTTGTGACCAGCCAGGTCAATTGCAACGGCTCTCATCATGTCATTTTTGTCTTTGATGGGAAGTGACACCTGTTCCAGTGATGGGAGTGTCATTTATGGCTCGATTGTGCCTTTTTTGCAAGGTAGTTGAAGTTGTTAAAGAGGATGACATATTTTGGACATATTTTCTAAGGGATAGATATATAGTTGAAATCTTTTGTAAGAGAGTAGTAGTAGGAAAAAGAGAGGAATGTATTGTATTTTTTTTGTAATAGATTAGAGTTTGTGAATACAAAGAGCATTTGGAGAATTAACTTGAGCATTTTTGTAATGGTTTCCATGTGCAATGTGTATTGTTATGTTATTCAAGTTGAACCAGTCGGTTTAGCTAGGAGGATGGATCTATCCTATTAGATTCCATAGCATGAAATAATAGCTTTATGGTGAGAACCAGGTCTAAAGCACTTGAGGTGAAGATCTTAGTGACTTCCTCAAGTTAGGGTTTGATAATACCCTATCAGGTCCATTCAAAGACCTTGAAGCAGAGTCAAGTTGACTCTCGGTAACAAGTAGACGTGGGATTCTACATAAGTTATGGGTTTGGGGAACTCATCTGTACTGTACTGGGATATAACATTTTATCATCTTATTATATAAGTGTCTTAGGCCCTTAGGTTTTGCATCAAAAGCTACGATTGAAGGTTTTCTTCACCTGATTCTTTCCTACTAGTAATCTCCCTTGGGTACAATGTATACTCTTCTTTTATAATTAATAAAATGAGTATATATTTCTATCAAAGAAAAGAAAAAGATGTAAATAATATTGTTTTTCTTTTAAATTAGAATTAGGATGGTTTTTTTTTTTAAATAAAATTTACATACAAAATTTAAAATAAAATTGTATCATCAAAAAGTAAAGTAAACAACACATCTAATGATAAGCAAAATAGTTTCAAAGTTAAATAATATCTTTTTAGATAAATGTATTTTAAATATCTATACTAATTGTTAATAATAATTTTTTTTTATATTAATTGAGCTTTTGATATAAATATAAATATATATCTCATGCCATTAACAATATTTTTTAAAGATAGAGTGTCATCCAAATAATTACATCACAAATTTGACAAATGCAAAAGTTAACACTTTCCTCTACTCTATGCAAATGCAAAAATTGTGAACTTCTAGCTCTAGTTTTGGTTTTGGAAGTTCTAGTTTCTATAGTGATGTAACACTTTTATTTTTTGTGTAGTTAACTGAAAGAGGCTCCACATTGTAGGATGTAAGAAGAAATCAAATACCATTTTTGTAATTGCATGATGGAGATGGATTTTCCAAATATTTTTAGAAGCTCTTACAATTTCATGTTTAAATTTGGTTAAGCTATTATATAATATTTTAGCTTCTTGTATAGGTTTTTCTCTCAACTCTCTAGCTCCATGTGTAAGCTATATTTACCTAATAGTACATGGTTTAGTTGATTGTTGTTGTTATCTAATATATGTTATTCTTTATTTAATTATTTTCTTTTTTGAAATTCTCTTTGAACTACTTTTTTTCTTTGTACTCGGTATTGATGAATAAAAAAATACGCAAAGAATAATTTAATTCATGGCAGAGGGTGTCCAATTTTTAATATTATTTATTCTTTGTTATGGTTTTCTAAAAGTTGTTATTTCGATTCGTTTTACAATTCTAGTGCTTGTTTTGTCCCTACTAAATTCGATATCATTTGTTCTTTAAAAATATTTAAATTTGTGATGCCTTCTTATTTTATGTAATCTTTTACTTTTGTTGAAATTTAAAAAAAAACTAATCTAATCTTTATTGCTACACATAACAAAAACTTAAGAGATTTTTTTGTGGGTCATTCCTTACATGTGTGAATAGAGGAATGTTGGAGAGCAAATGCGGGTACATATTTTATTTAAAAGTCAATATATGCATAATGTAGACTCAAGTGATGTGTATTGTCAAGTTATGCAATTTTCACAACTTTCTTCTTTTTTGTGTGGAAAAAATAAGATTCCTCTCATTTTCCACAACTTTTTTTTGGGTTTGTATGTGGAAAATATGACTTTCCTCCTACTTTTCACAACATTTTTCTATATGTATGTAGAAAATAGTACTTTCCTACTAATTTCCACAATTTTATGGAAGAATGGAGTGTACCCATTTTCTAGCCATGCAATTTTTGACACTTTCTTCCTCTTCCGTATGGAATAAAATAACTCTTATTTTCCACTTTCATCCCTTGCAGTGTGAAATACAAATTGGTCTATTGAAAATAGATAAAATAAAGATTGACCAAAATCTTTGAAAGAATGGAGTGTACCCATTTTCTAGCCATGCAATTTTCGACACTTTCTTTCTCTTCTGTGTGGAAAAAAATAACTCTCTTATTTTCCACTTTCATTCCTTGCAGTGTGAAATACAAATTGGTCTATTGAAAAATACAAAAAATAAAGATTGACCAAAATCTTTGAAAGAATGGAGTGTACCCATTTTCTAGCCATGCAATTTTCTGACACTTTCTTCCTCTTCCCTGTGGAATAAAATAACTCTAATATTTTCCACTTTCATCCCTTGTAGTGTGAAATACAAATTGGGCTATTGAAAATAGATAAAATAAAGATTGACCAAAATCTTTGATATATATTTTTAAAAATATCTACGCCCACACGTATTCATCATAATAAAATATCAATGCACTCACTTGAGTGAGGTAGACTTTGTTGTACAAATGACCGTCAAAAACAACACACTTTTAACTATTGCACACCTCTTCGCATCTCATTTACAGAAAATCTCACCACTATCCTTAGGACACGGCACTGATAAGACCTCGTACGGAGATTCAAGAAGACCGAACTGATATGCCACAAAGTCGGGTTAAAAATCTTAGACATTGCACACGGCACGGCATCGAAGAAATCTTAGTCGAGGTGGCTTGGGCAGAATTTAGAGCTATTTAAGGACACCAAACCCAGCTAAGAAAACACAATTTGGTATGCTAAAGCAAGAAGTAAAAATGAAGACGAAGATGGCTTGTTTCCTATTGTTCTTTATGTATGTGCTTCCTCTCTCCCATTCTTCTCATTCCTATCATTCTGACGAAGAAGCTCTCTTGGCTTTGAAGCACTCGCTTTCTGCAGACCCCAAAAATTCCTTGTTCAATTGGTCTCCCCAGCACTCTTTCTGCAACTGGACTGGTGTAATCTGTGCTTCTCGTCATCAACGGGTATTTTCCTTGAATCTCACTGGTATGTCTTTGTTGGGGCCTATTTCTCCTTTCCTTGGCAATCTCTCTTTTCTTAGAGTACTTGATCTCAAAGATAATAACTTTGAAGGTCAAATTCCTTCTCAATTGGGTAGGTTGTTTCGTCTTAGGATACTGAGATTGTCCAAGAATAGACTGGAAGGCTCCATTCCCTCCGCTCTAGCAGGTTGTCATTCTTTGCAACGACTCATTCTGACCTTTAACCACCTAACAAGCACCATTCCCAGTGAGCTTGGGCTTCTTTCAAAGCTAGAGAATCTTTGGTTAGGAGCAAATCAGTTGACAGGCACAATCCCACCTTCCTTGGGAAACCTCTCCTCCTTATCTTTTATGGATTTGGGGGAGAACAAACTACATGGTGGTATTCCCATGGAATTAGGTATGCTTTCTCAACTCACAATTCTTGCTCTTGACAACAACAAGTTAAGTGGAGTGGTTATCCCTGCCCTTTTCAATTGCAGTCTTCTCCATAACTTGTCATTATATAATAATGAATTAAGTGGCCACATCCCCTCACAGTTTGGTAAACTATCCATGCTTCAATCTTTGTTATTAACAAATAACCAACTTAGTGGAGAAATTCCAACCTCCCTCTTTAATTGTACTCAATTGTATATGCTTGATTTATCTAATAACCAACTAACTGGCAAGCCACCCTTGGAGTTTGGTAATTTACATCAACTTCAACAGCTTAGCTTAGGGGCGAATCGTCTTGTAAGTGAGAGTAAGGAGTTCTCTCTTCTAACAATCTTGACTAATTGCTCATCTTTAGAAGAACTAGAGTTATCTGGTAATTATTTCACTGGTATCTTGCCCTCTTCTATTAGCCATCTATCGAGCCAACTCTCTGTTCTTCGTTTGTCTTCCAATAAATTAGAGGGAAGCATACCAATTGGCATTAGCAACCTCACAATGCTACAACATATAGATTTATCTGAAAATCATTTCAATGGGACTATTCCATCCTCACTCAGTCAAATTCCAAGGCTTGAAAGATTATATCTAGAAAAGAACAGTTTATATGGAAGTATTCCAAAACAATGGGGTCAAGCAAAACAGGTGGGGTTAATATCATTGAGTAAAAACAGACTTTTCGGAAAAATTCCAAACAGTCTAGGCAATCTTCCACAACTAAGATATCTTTATCTTGATCATAATCTGCTATCAGGGAAAATACCTTCCAGTTTAGGGAGATGTCAGAATTTGGAGCTTATGGACTTGTCTCACAACAAGCTAAGTGGGAACATGCCCCCAGAAATAGGAGGTCTTAAAAATTTCCTATTCTATTTCAATATTTCCAACAATTTATTACAAGGGTTTCTTTTAGAATTGAGCAAAATGGTGATGATCCAAGCTATAGATGTATCTGTCAACAACTTCTCAGGTGAAATTCCAGCTGCACTAGTAAGTTGCCAAAACTTGCAATATTTGAATCTTTCGTGGAATTCATTTTATGGCCCAATACCAGCATCGCTTACACAACTCAAAAACCTTGATGATATTGATCTATCTTCAAATAAATTGTCAGGAGAGGTTCCAAAAGGAGGAGTTTTTGCAAAAATTAATGGGTCATCACTTATGGGGAATCCCAGTCTTTGTGGGAAGTGGGTCAATTTGCAAGCATGCCTTGATTCTAAAGATAAGCAAACTTCTGTCTCCAAAAAGTTGATAGTACCAATTGTGATTAGTATTGCAATATTCATCATGTCTATTTCAATAGTTATTATTTTCTACAAAAGGAGAAATCAATATACTATTGATCTTAATATATGGCCTAGAAGAATCCTATATGAAGAACTTGAAGAGGCAACTAATGGTTTTGGTGAAACCAATCTATTAGGAGTTGGTAGTTTTGGATCTGTTTATAAAGGGGTTCTAAAAAATGGTACAAATATTGCAGTTAAAGTTCTCAATTTACAAGATGAAAATGCTCTTAGAAGTTTTTACAAAGAATGTAATGTGTTTAAAAGAGCCAGGCATCGCAATGTGATCAAAATCATTTCAGCTTGTTCAAACCCTAATTTTAAAGCACTTATTCTTCCATTCATGCCAAATGGAAGCTTGGAGAAATGGCTTTACCCTGAGGGAGTAGAAGAATGTCAATTAAAATTTTGTAATAGGTTACAAATAGCAAAGGAGATAGCACAGGGCTTGGCATATCTACATCATCATTGTTTTGTCCAAGTCATTCATTGTGACTTAAAACCAAATAATGTGTTATTGGAGGATGATATGACTCCATGTATAGCAGACTTTGGCATTACAAGGCTCATATTTGGAACTTCAATAGACTCAGTGACATCTACAAATGCACTCAAGGGATCTATAGGCTACATTGCACCAGGTACAATTGTTTGTTATTACAATTGAAATTGTTAATAAAATGTTTTGATTTTAATATATATTTTATATGGGTTGAGATTCACTAATTACCGTATTGAATTATAGAATATGGAATGGGTGGAAATGTTTCCACAAAAGGAGATGTTTACAGCTATGGGATTCTATTGTTAGAGATGTTGACAAGGAGAAAACCTACAGATGACATATTTGTTGAAGGAATCAATCTTCAAAAATGGGTAGGGATGGATTTTCCAAATAGAATCACTGAAGTGGTGGACAATAGCATGCTTAGAGATGTAAATGAGCCTAGTTTATCAGTGGTATTGTCGTCCCTTACCCAATGCATACAAATTGGAATGGCTTGCACAAGGGAGATACCACAACAACGTCCAAATATGATGGACATAGCAAAGAGATTAGAAGATATAGAAAAGACATTTCTTGGTACTCGAACTTTTCAGTTGCCAATAGATATCTCATCTTATCTTGAGACTACAAGTGGTATAAACAATTCAAGAGATGAAAATTGGTCTACATCTTCATCTTAGCTCTTTAATCAACTTGATAGAACCTATTAATTAGTGTTGTTTACATCAAACTTTTTTATTGTAAAGTATAATATTTTAAAGTTTATGTAATATTATATGAATGTGAAGTTCTTGCATGCTTAAGGTTTGTCCTTAATGTAATAGATTACAATATATTGGGTAATTTTACCCATTAGGGAAATACATTTTTTATTATTAAAAATATATTTGTAGAGAAATGGAAAAGAATCTAAAATAAAAGAGCGAATTTTTATTTTTAAAATTATCTTTGTTCTTCTTTATAGCTTGGATATAAATTATCTTTGTAAATATTATATATGGATATTTTATAAAACTTGACCAATAGGGAGTTATAAGATCCACATTTTTGCATTGCATCCAAATGTTTTAAATCAGACTAAAATATAAAATTGAGTATAAGAGATGAAACCATAAAAATATATTTCAAATGTCTTTAATGTATTTTTTAAAAAGCGTAGTGAATCATTCTAATTATCATAGTACATGAATGAATGATATCAAAGTGCAGAAAAATATTATATCTGATTTAAGCCTCATCAAAAAGAACTTTGAATTTGTGATAGGATACTTCATGAAAGGAAAACGAGGTAGAGTGAAAATGTGGATAAGAACTTTGGCTTCAATACTACAAGTCTAGCTAACATGGTTTGCTATTGGAAGAAGTCCAACTAAAATTTTGTATCTTGTCAATGGTCCCTTCGTCTACTAGTGAGTTTTAAAGGTTCCTTAAGAGCCCACTAGGGATTAAGTCTTCTTGAGTATAACACTCTAAAATCATAATGAATGACGGGGGATCATGAATCGAGTAAATTTGGTAGAATAAATACCTTTTAGTGCTTGGTTTTTAGTTGAAGATGTGGAACCTAAGGCTCATTATTTTGTATTAGATAGCTAAAAATGACCTTATGGATGTAAATCCTCCATAAAAAATGTATCTTAAACTATAAATTAAAAAGAGACATCTGAATAAACTTTTTAATATCTCATCTATCTTAATTTGTTTTCAAATGAAGTTCCTAAACTAGTGTTTTTTTATTAAATATTTGGTCATCCAAACCAATAACTAATTATTTGGGAGAATAAATGGGTAGAGGCACATAAGTAACCACAAGATTTACCCTACTGAATTGATGTATATAATTTCAACAACATTTATGCATAAAAGAATGATGATTGAAATAATAAATGAGATTTTTAATTTATCATATTTTAGGAGACATAATGAATGGTTAAAATTTAATATTGGGTCTCAATTCAAATCCAAGATTGGTAGAAATAATGAGGAGAGGTAATTATCATGATGGAGTCAAATTACATTAATAAAACATTAAAATAATAATATTGGTCAATAACATTTATTAGAAAGTTAAAAAGGTTGATTGATGTGAATATTGTTTGCATGAAAAGGTTATCTAAATTCATGCAAAGACTGAAGGACAAATGATTATTTGCATGAAACAATAATTTGAGTGCTAAGTTAATGAAGTGAGTAGATTGGTCTCTGGACTAGGAGTATGATTGAATAGATAAGGTAGTTAATTAGATGCCTTGATTTTTGTGATATAATTATTAGTTAAATGGACAATTTACACATAACATGTAGAATTTAATGTTAATTAATTTGATAATTTATTAAAAATAGGTGAATAACATGGTTAGAACTCTCTACTATGATTGCTAATGTATAAATAAAATGGCTCACTCTACTAAAATTCGGCAAAAATTTACTAATTTTTAGAAGGGTTTCCCTAGATAAAAGTTTTTTGGTTGCGCCAACTCCTTTGCGCGATCCAGATCTATAGTATCAAGACCCCTCACACAAGAATGTTTCTTCTTGGGGAATAGGGCCTCTGTGTGCTCCTCTTCCTCACTCTCTGGAGGATTTTTCCCCCTGGGCAAAAAGATATGCTACTTTTTTTGATGTGGAAGTTTGGAGTCAGGAAGGCCTCTCTTCCTCCTATTTGCGGGTCCCATTCAACTACTCTAGATTGCGTCTGACTTCTTTCTCAGTGGAGAAAATTGATCGACAATTCTCCTTTTTTGAGGAGACCAAATATGCATGTAATAGTTACGGTGGGTATTCTGGGTGAAAAAATACATTTGGTTAGACATCTTGTTCAATTCATGCTCCTTTTGTGTAGAGCTTAGGCTTTATAGCTGATCATGTGGCTACTGACCCTAAGAAATGGGTGAAGGTTACATCGAAGAAGAGGCGAGGTTCAGGTTTTTTTTGCAGACCTGTCTTTGAAACAAGGTTTTGGTCTTCCCCTGCATAACACTTTCATTGTACTTTGTCAGTATATACCTGGCTCTCCTACCTTTCCCGATTCTTTGATTTTACCCCACGATAATCTTGGATTTTTCGTGAAAGAAACACAATGCAAACATCCATAGTCACCATTATCTCAAATTTTAGTTATTTACAAACCTGGAGAAGGGAAGCCAACCTCCCTCTAGTATTAATAAATTTTTTGGATCTAAGCTACCAACAACGAATTTTATCCAAATGAAATCTGAGAAGATTAAAGAGCTATGTAAAAAATATATCATATTCGCCAAGTGGAATGGATATGGCACTCCTATCAAAGAAATTGTTGAATGGTTTGAAGAGGAATATAAAGGATAGGTAAATACAACTCCTCTCTTGAAAGGTTTTTTTCTTTTAAAATGCAACAATATTGAATTAAAGCATAATTTTATGAAATCAGAAAACCCTAGGTTCAAATATTGTGATTTCACCTTTATTGATTGGATCCCCAATTTTGACCGCAAAAGATTAAAATTTTTAAAATTGGACAGGGCTATTCTTCTCCCAAATATTCCAGTTGAATTGATCTGCTCAAACTTCTTTGTAAACATAGGTAATCATATAGGGAAATATGTAGGTATGTTAGAGACTGATAGGTCCCAATCAGATAATATGATTATAGTCAATATGGACATATACACATGTACTATTAACCCGATCACAATTGAAATCTTGGGGGAAAGTTATATTATTAAACTTGAATTATTACAAAAAGAGCTTATAGTAGAAGTGGAAGAAAGGTGAAAGTTGGACAAGACGAATGTCCCACTTCACATAGATGCTAATATCTCCCCTTCTATTGTTGGGGTTGAGTCTCCAGCAGAGGATATTGAAGAAGGGGAAATAGTGGAAGGAAATTTAAATTTAAAGATCTCACATGGGGGAATCTCAGTAAAATTAAATGAGAAAGAAAGGGGTTTTCAAATTGTATCCGAGAAATATCAAAATAAGATGGAGGTCTGCAAATAGGATACCATAAATATATGTAATAACATCATAGAAGTTGCCCAATGCCTGCAAGGTCTAGGTAATAATGATCTGGAAGGTCCTTCAGAGATGGAGGAAGAGGTGAGATTATTGACTCAACATCAGTGTGAATTCATAGAGGGTTGTCTTGACGTAGATGACGATCATGATTCAATTAATATTGGTAATCTCTTATTAGATCTTGAAGACATAGAACTTAAGGATCAGGAAATAATTGGGATAGTGTCTACATAACCTTGTCTGCAAGTCCCTGATTCTGCCAAATCTAGCAAGAAAAGAGGAATTAAATCGAGATAGGAATTAAAATTATTGGATGGATGTGTTGTTGGCCAAGCTAAACTGACAACTATTTTTAATGCAAGGAAGGGGAAGTTCCTTCCCAAGTTTCCATGAATATCCTAACATGGAATGTTAGAGGCTTAAATGCCCCCAACAAGAAATGAATTTTGAAAAAGATGAATTTCTCAGACTAAAGCTGAAATAATTATGCTACAAGAAACCAAATTGGACAATCAGGAAATAAATAATTTTAAAAATAAACTAGGTTTTAGAGAGTTCAGGGGTGCTCCAGTTATGGGAGCCTTAGGTAGATTAGGATTTATTTGGGATCCTAGGATGGTGTCTCTTACCCAATAAGAGGATCAAGTTAACTGGAGTTGTCAACTTTTTAATTACATCCAGACATCACTTAGTTTTACGATATTTAATGTGGGTGATCCCAAGATAGTGGGTTACACTTTTTTGCCTAAACAGACATTCAAGTCTACATTTTGAAAAAAACTTTCAGATTCGGATGCATATTGTCGTTAAACCGTTTGAAATCAGAAGATGAAGTAAACTAGAGTCTTTTAGGAATTTCTATCTAGATTCTAAATATATTTTTTTCCTTTTTTTTTGAATTGATTGGAATAGTTTTTCTTTCTCCCACTAAAAACTGCTATGTTGCTGAAAACGTCATTTTCAAAAAGTTACATTGACTTCATAGAGCATAACTTTTTTTCTAAAATAGATGTCAATGCGCTTCTTTCAAATTTGGTTTTGTAACATCTATACGAAGGGTATGAAATTGGTTTAATGACACTATCATGATTATTATATATTTTATGAACATTTGAAGTAGAGTAAGCCGTAATTTTGACATACCTTGACTACACAACTTATATCTTGTTGTGTATTTATTAAAATTCAATTTTTTTTTTTATAGAAAGTAGACTCAAAGCTGGAGGGCACTGTTATTTTAAAAAAAAGAAAAAGAAATTCTATTTTTTACAATTTTTCGTTGAACATCAAACTTGGAGGTTTATATTGGATAAAAAACCTAATTAATTCAAAAACTATCAAATCTATATTCATTAGAAAACTTGTTCCATTTGAGCCCCGTGCTTGAGCCCCGAAGCCATGAAAACTACAGATTTTTGTTAGCCTCTGCAAATGGCCTCTATTTAGAGGGTTTCGATAGAAAGTAGTTTCAATCGAAACTACTTTCTATCGAAAGTACTTTCTTAATTTAACATGCATATGGGTAAAAACCATAGTAAAATTTTGACTAGTTAGTTTCGATCAAAACTAAGAAAAAAAGGTAGTTTCGATCGAAACTAAGAATGTTTCGATCGAAAAAATCAGCTACTTTATATCAAAAGTACTTGACTAAATCCTCCCCCTCATGGATTTCATGAGAAATTGCGTCCTCTGAAATAGTGTAACCCACTATTGTGGGTTCACCCATGTATATGGTCCTACTCCCAAACTATAAAAAGAAAGAGTATGGAAATAAATCAGGAGGAAATTAGAAGTATCTACAAGTGAGATTTCAATCATAGGAGTTGAATTTAATACTATTACTAAAGCCTCATAGAAATGGGGTGGTCTCCAAAAACTCCCCCATGTTGTGGAGGACTTTAATAATTGGATCAATAGAAATGGTCTCATTGAGGACTTTAATAACAGGAGCCGCCCTAAAGGGATTCAACTTTATTGCTGAAAAAATTAATAGATTTTTAATTAATGGAAACCTGGCAGACTTACCATTCACTGTGTCTGCTGATGTTAAGCCCATTCAGGTTCAGATCACTGCCCTATAATACTGAATATTATCAAGGAGGGTAAACTGGATAACTTCCCTTTCAAATTTGAACAAATGTGGTCTAAGAGAGAGGGTTTTCTTGAAATGATTGAATAATGGTGGAAGGAAATCGAGGTATCTATATCTAAATCATATGAGGTAGTAAAAGGTTGAAAATAATCAAGAAAAAAAAAAATTGGGTAGCTTTTACAGAAAGTTTATCACAAATTTTAGCAGTATTTATGGTCCCTTGACTGAAACAATGAGAGGGGATAGGAAAGAGCTTAAGTGGACTAAAGGGGCTAAGAAGAGTTTTGAACTGTTAAAAAAAAAAGTTACAGAGCAACCTATTTTAGCACTTCCTGATTTTAATAAGGTGTTTCAAGTAGACTGTGATGCTAGTGGTACTGGAATAGAAGCTGTTTTGAGCCAAGAAGGTAAACCTGTTGCATATTTTAGTGAGAAGTTAAATGATGCCAAGAGAAAATATTTTGTTTATGACCATCAATTTTATGCTATAATTCAAGCATTGAAGAAGTGGAGACACTATCTACTTCCTAAGGAGTTTGTTTTGTATACTGATCATCAAGCCTTGCAATATTTGAATAGTCAAGGAAAGTTGAATCAAAGACATTTGAAATGGGTTGAATTTTTGCAGAGTTACACATTTGTTTTGAAACACGGGAGGGGAAAGTCTAATAGAGTTGCATATGATCTTAGCAGAACACAACTTTTGCTAATAGAGATGCAGATCGAGGTGGTTGGGTTCAAGGAACTCAAGAGGTTGTATCCAGGGGATCCTGATTTTGGAGAAGCTTGGAAAGCTTGTACAGAACCTGTTACTCTAAACAGAATGAAGTGGCTCGACTTCATCATTCAGGATGGAATGTTATTCAGAGGGAGCCAATTGTGCATTTCAAGAATTTCTATGAGGGAGAATCTCATCAAGGAGAAGCATGACGGAGGATTGGCTAGACATTTTGGTCGAGATAAAACCCTTGCTCTGGTTAGCGAGAATTATCATTGGACATAGTTGCAGCAACATGTCAAGAAGTTTGTACAGAGTTATAGAGTATGTCAAATGGAAAAAGGAGCAAAGCAGAATATAGGATTGTATCAGCCATTACATGTACTAGAGAAGCCTTGGGAGGATATCAGTATGGACTTTGTTCTTGGTTTACCAAGGACTCAGTGGGGACATGATTCAGTTTATGTGGTGGTTGACAGGTTTTCAAATATGGCACATTTCATTCCCTATAAGAAGACTAATGATGCTATTCATGTGTCTAAATTAGTTTTCAAAGAAGTGGTGAGACTACAGGGTCTGCCAAAGACTATAGTTTCAGATCGAGACACTAATTTTGTTGGATATTTCTGGTGCACATTGTGGAAGAAGTTGAAGACAGACTTGAAGTTTAGCTCATCACATCATCCAAAAACTGATGGACAAACAGAGGTGGTGAATAGGAGTTTGGGGAATTCGCTGAGATGTTTGCTTGGAGATAAGCCAATAGGTTGGGATTTGATTTTACCATAGGAATAATTTGCATAGAATAATTTGGTTAAAAGGAGCACTGATAAATCACCATTCCAGATTGTATTTGGAAGTAGTCCCAGAAATGCTTTAGAGTTGAGGAAGATAGACAAAGGAGAGATAAGTAGTGCTGAAGCTGAGGATTTTGTAGAACATTTGAAGAATATCCATGAGGAGGTGAGGAAGCACATTACCAAGATGAATGCACAATATAAAGCTAAGGAAGATGAGAGAAGGAGGCATAAAGAATTTTAGGTTGGGGATGAATTCATGGCTCATTTGCGGAGGAGTGATTACTAGTTGGTACCTATAACAAGTTGAAAAAGAAGAAGTTTTGGCCGTGTAAGATACTGAAGAAGCATGATTCAGGAAATGCTCATGAGGTAGAATTGCCTACTGAGTTGAATATTTCACTAGTATTTAACATTGCAGATTTGATAGAGTACCATGAAGGGGGTGTTGAAGGCGAGGTCACAAAAGCACAATGGAGTATTCCAGCTACTACTTCAGCTACCAAGGAGATTGAAGATATACTAGATAGTCGTGTTGGCAGAAGCATAAGGAACATGACATATGAAGAGTATCTGGTCAAATGGAGAGGACGACATGTAGAAGCTTCATCATGGCTGACAAAGGAGGAGGTTGACCATCTTGGTTTTCCTTTGCACACCTAATATGTGATAGGGTCACTTCTCAAATTACCCTGGGTGTCTGATGCGGGAGCATCTTGGGTGTGAAGGATCATCTTAGTCATATAAGCATGCTAATTGAGTTTCATTGCCATAGCATATGTATTGGTGAAGTTATTAAAGACTTACTGTTGAGATTTAAGGGTGCGAAACCTTTGAGCTCAATTTTCAGGACCTTAGAGGCTCCGGATCATGCTCAGAACCCCAACTAACTAGCACATTTTCTTGTGAACCACAGTGGATCATAATCTCCCCTTTCCAGAAAGTGGTTATAATAGCCAATCGGAGCTACGGTTCAAAATTTATGGCTTCCGGAAGTTGGGCTACCTAATCTTATATTCTGTAAATATTTAAAGCCGAACCTTTTGTAATAAAAGTGAAAAATAATTAAATGCTAAGGTAGTTGGCCTTAATGGCTAGATTTCTGGAGCCTTCTCGGGTGGTGGAAAATTACCTATTTAAGGAAGGCCCGTAGTCTTTTCTAGGGCAGTTCGGGGGTGGCTATTGGAGGCTTTGTCCTACAGATTATAGTAAGGGATGTCCACGTGACTTTTGATATTGTAATTCTAAAGTTTGTAATTCCACATTTGTGGAGCCAATAAGAAGCCAAATTTTTGTTCTTGTAAATTTCTATTGTTTCTCTTTGTTTCTATTATGTATTTATGGTATTAAGGGGAGTCCCCTTCATCAAGTGGTATCAGAGCGACAAGTTCCTGAGTTTGTAGAAAGATCACCAACTATGAGGCAGTTTGCACCAAGACTGTGGTTAGGGTTTCAGTGATAAGTACAAAATTCCTCCACGAAGGGAGCGTGGTGGAAGAGCAGGAGGTGTGCCACCTGAGGTTAGAGCCCTCTAGAGACAAGTACAAGCATTGCAGGAAGAGATTTGCAGAGGCATAAATCTAGTCATAAGAAAGGAAAGTGAGGATGAAGCTGAAGAAGAAAGAGATTTTGATCAGGAAGGCATAATTTTGAACCAAGAGGAGGAAAGGCTTTTCCCTGCCATTTCCAAGATTGGGAAAATACCTAAGTTTGATGTTCCAACATTTTTGCGAAATCTTAACCCAGAAGATTTGATCAATTGGATAAATGAAATAGAAGAATATTTTGAGTATGAAGATATTGAAGATCCTGATAGGGTCAGATTTCCGAAGGCGTGACTGAAGGGTCATGTGAAGATCTGGTGGCAGGAGATTCAGTTGGAGTGAAATAGAAGAGGAAAGGAGAAACTCACAAGATGGGATTGGATGGTGAATAAATTGAAGTGATAGTTCATTCCTATCAATTATGGGCTCGATCTACTGAAGAAAATGCAAGTTTTGAAGCAAGCAGGGAAATCTATCTAGGAGTATACGGAGCAGTTCTATCGAATCCTCATCAGAATAGGCCATGCAAAAGTTGACAAGGATAAATTTGCTTGTTACCTTAATGGGTTGAGGCCAAGCATTCAGGAGGAGTTGAACCTGATCTGAATGAACAGTATTGACGAGGCCTAATTGTTTGCCCTAAAGGTATAGGAAAAGTTGAAAAAAAAGTTTGAAAGCAGGCAAAGCAGAAGAGGTCATTGTGGAAGATCTGGTGGACAATCTTATGGAGGCTGAAATGAAGATCAGAAAAAGAAGGATGAGGCTAGTACTAGTCAAGGTTAGAGGGGAAATAATTTCAATCAAAATAATAGAGATAAAAGAGGAAGAGGACAAGGACAAGGATCAGGAAGAGGAGGCTTCCGTGGAACATGTTTTCACTGTGGAGAAGAAGGTCATAGGGCATATGAATGTCCTCAACGCCAAGGAAGGACATATAGGAGAAATGATGGCCAGGCTAGAGTCGCACATGTGGATGAAGATGCAAAATCATTTCATTTTAAAGATGCTGAACGAGAAGTCCTAGTTAATAGAAGAGTCCTGTTGAGTGGTGAAAATAAACCTAAGCAAAGGAGGAGCTTGTTTCGCACTAGGTGCAAGTGTGAGAATAAGTCTTGTCATGTGATTATTGATAGTGAAAGTACTAACAATCTGATGTCAGAAGAGATGGTCACAAAGTTGAAGCTCAAGATGCAAAAACACCCACATCCATACCAGATCACCTGGGTGCAGGATGACCACAAGGTCATGGTTAATGAACAATGCCTAGTAAAGTTCAAGATTGGAAGGTACTATGATGAGGTACTATGTGATATCATACCTATGGATTATTGTCATATGTTGTTGGGAAGGCTGTGGCAATTTGATTGGCATGCTATACATGATGGCTGTGCAAATACATATTCCTTGACAAAGGATGGAGTGTGACATAAGCTAAAACCATTGAACAATACAGAAGAAAAGGTATTTAGTAATGCAAGAATAAGTTTTGTTGATGGAAGAAAATTCCTAGAGGTTATGAAGCATGAGAATATGTGTTTTGGCTTAATTCCAAAAGCTAGTAAAGAGGAAGTAGAAGATGTGCCTGTATAATTTGTAGATCTATTGAATGAGTTTCAGGATATTGTATCTGATAATGTGCCTGATGGATTACCACTAGTAAGGATGGAATTTTTGAGTGGTTGGTCATGCCCTTTGGGCTAACCAATGCACCAAGCACTTTCATGCGTCTCATGAATGAGATCTTGAAATAATTTTTGGGTAAGTTTTTCATTGTTTACCTCGATGATATTTTGATCTTTAGTAAGACATTGGACATGCATCTAATGTATATTGATAGGGTTTTGGAGAAGTTGAGGGAACAAAAATTGTTGATTAATTTGAAGAAGTGCAATTTTGTGAAGGAGTTAGTGTATCTGAGATTTGTAGTTTCAGTAGAAGGACTGAAAATTGAACCAGAGAAATTGCAGGCTATCCTAGAATGGCCTACTCCAAGGAGTGTTACTAAGGAAACATCATTTCATGGGTTGGCTAGCTTTTACAGAAATTTTATCAGAAATTTTAGCAGTATTTGTGGTCCCTTGACTAAAATAATGAGAGGGGATAGGAAAAAGTTTAAGTGGACTAAAGGGACTGAGAAGAGTTTTGAACTGTTAAAACAAAAATTTACAGAACGACCTATTTTAGCACTTCCTAATTTTGATAAGGTGTTTCAAGTAGACTGTGATGATAGTTGTACTGGAATAGGAGCTATTTTTAGCCAAGAAGGTAAACCTGTTGCATATTTTAGTGAGAATTTAAATGATGCCAAGAGAAAATACTTTGTTTATGATCAAGAATTTTATGCTATAATTGAAGCATTGAAGAAGTGGAGACACTATCTACTTCCTAAGGAGTTTGTTTTGTATACTGATCATCAAGCTTTGTAATATTTGAATAGTCAAGGAAAGTTGAATCAAAGATAATTGAAATGCGTTGAATTATTGTAGAGTTATAGATTTATTTTGAAACACATGAGTGGAAAGTCTAACAGAGTTGTAGATGCTCTAAGAAGAATGCAACTTTTCCTAATAGAGATGCAGATCAAGGTGGTTGGGTTCAAGGAACTCAAGAGTTTGTATCTAGGGGATTCTGATTTTGGTAAAGCTTGGAAAGCTTGTACAAAACCTGTTACTCTAGACAGAACAAAGTGGATGGAATTTATCATTCACGATGGAATGTTATTCAGAGGGAGCTAGTTGTGCATTCCACAAAGTTCTATGAGGGATAATCTCATCAAGGAAAAGCATAGTGGAGGATTGGCTAGACATTTTGGTCAAGATAAAACCCTTGCTCTGGTTAGCGAGAATTATCATTGGCCACAGTTGTAGCAAGATGTCAAGAAGTTTGTACAGAGTTATAGAGTATGTCAAATGGCAAAACGAGCAAAGCAGAATACAGGATTGTATCAGCCATTACCTGTACCAAAGAAGCCTTGGGAGGATATCAGTATGAAATTTGTTCTTGGTTTACCAAGGACTCAGCGGGGACATGATTCAATTTTTGTGCTGGTTGATGGGTTTTCAAAGATGGCACATTTTATTCCCTGTAAGAAGACTAATGATGCTATTCATGTGGCTGAATTGTTTTCAAAGAAGTGGTGAGACTACATGGTCTACCAAAGAGTATAGTTTCAGATAGAGACACTAAGTTTGTTGGATGTTTCTAGAGCACATTGTGGAACTAGATGAAGATAAACTTGAAGTTTAGCTCATCACATCATCCACAAACTGATGGATAGATAGGAGTGGTGAATAGGAGTTTGGGGAATTTGTTGAGATGTTTGGTTGGAGATAATCCAACAGGTTGGGATTTGATTTTACCACAGATAGAATTTGCATACAATAATTCTGTCAACAAGAGCACTAGTAAATCACCATTCCAGATTGTATTGGGAAGTAGTCCCAAAAAGGCTTTAGAGTTGAGGAAGATAGACAAAGGAGAGATAAGTAGTGCTGAAGATCAGGATTTTGCAGAACATTTGAAGAATATCCATGAGGAGATGAGGAAGCACATTACCAAGATGAATGCACAGTATAAAGCTAAGGCAGTTGAGAGAAGGAGGCATAAAGAATTTTAGGTTGGGATGAAGTCATGGTTCATTTACAGAAGGACCGATTTCCAGTTCGTACATATAACAGGTTGAAAATGAAGAAGTTTGGGCCATGTAAGATACTGAAGAAGCATGATTCAGAAAATGCTTATGAGGTAGAATTGCCTACTGAGTTGAATATTTTACCAGTATTTAACATTGGAGATTTGACAGAGTAACATGAAGGGGGTGTCGAAGGCGAGGTCACAGAAGCACAATGGAGTATTCCAACTACTACTTCAGCTACCAAGGAGATTGAAGATATACTAGATAGTCATGTTGGCAGAAGCACAAGGAACAAGACATATGAAGAGTATCTAGTCAAATGGAGAGGATGACCTATAGAAGATTTATCATGGCATACAAAGGAGGATGTTGACCATCTTGGTTTTCCTCTACACACCTGTGACATGACAGGGTCACTTGTCAAATTAGCCTCGGTGTCTGATGCAGGAGCATCCTAGGTGTGAAAGATCATCTTAGTCATATAAGCATGCCAGTTGAGTTTCATTTCTATAGCATTTGTATTGGCAAAGTTATTAAGGATTACTATTGAGATTTCAGTGTGCAAAACCTTTGAGCTCAATTTTTAGGACCTTAGAGGCTTTGAATTGAGGTCAAACCCCTGGCTGACTAGCGCTTTGCATGTCAACCACTGTAGATCACGATCTCCCCTTTCTAGAAAGTGGTTATAATAGCCAATCGGAGCTACAGTTCAAAAAGTTATGTCTTCTAGAAATTGGGCTACCTAATCTCATATTTTATAAATATTTAAACCAGACCCTTTTGTAATAAAAGTGAAAAATAATTAAATGCTAAGGGTAGTCGGCCTTAATGGCTAGATTTCTGGAACCTTCTCAGGCAGCGAAAAATTGCCTATTTAAGGAAGGCCCGTAGTCTTTTCTAGGGAATTTCTGGGGTGGTTATTGGAGGCTTTGTCTTATAGATTATTGTAAGGGATGGCTTTTGATATTGTAATTCTAAAGTTTGTAATTCCACATTTGTGGAGCCAATAAGAAGCCAAATTTCTACTCTTGCAAATTTATATTATTTCTCTATGTTTCTATAGTGTATTTGTGGTATTAAGGGGAGTCACCTTCATCAAGTGGTATCAGAGCGAGAAGTTCCTCAGTGTGTAGATAGATCACCGAGTGTGTGAAAATTTGCACCAGGACCGTGGTTAGGGTTTTAGCGATAAGTACAAAAATTCCTCCATGAAGGGAGCATGGGGGAAGAGCCAGAGGTGTGTCACCTGAGGTTAGAGTCCTCGAGAGACAAGTACAAGCATTGCAGGAAGAGATTCGTAGAGGCATGAATCTTATCATAAGAGATGAAAGTGAGAATGAAGCCGAAGTAGAAGGAGATTTTGATCAGAAAGGTAAAATTTGTAACCAAGAGGAGGAAAGGCTTTTCTGGCCCATTTCAGAGATTGGTAAAAGACCTAAGCTTGATGTTCCCACATTTTTGAGAAATCTTAACCTAGAAGAGTTGATCAATTGGATCAATGAAATAGAAGAATATTTTGAGTATGAAGATATTGAGGATCCTGATAGGGTCAGATTTGCGAAGGCCCAACTGAAGGGTCATGTGAAGATCTGGTGGCAACAGATTTAGTTGGAGTAAAATAGAAAAGGAAAGGAGAAAATCACAAGATGAGATCGAATGGTGGATAAATTAAAGCTATAGTTCATTCATGTTGATTATGAGCTTGATCTACTGAAGAAAATGCAAGGTTTGAAGCAAGTAGGGAAATCTGTCCAGGAGTATATGAAGGAGTTCTATCGAGTCTTCATTAGAACATGCCATGTGAAAGCTGACAAGGAGAAAGTTGCCTGTTACCTTAATGAGTTGAGGCTGAGAAATTAGGAGGAGTTGAACCTTATCTGAATGAACAGTATTGAAGGGGTCTACCATTTTTTCGTAAAGGTAGAGGAAAAGTTGAACAACAAGTTTGAAAGCAGGAAAAGTGGAATAGGTCATGGTGGAAGATCTAGCGGACGATCTTATGGAGGCCAAAATGAAGATAAAAAAAAGAAGGATAAGGCCAGTAGTAGTCAAGGTCAGAGGCACTAATAAATTTAGTACCAAATTGCAACGGCAATGCCGTTGTAGTTTTTCCATCACAACCTTGTCATTGTCGCAATTGTGACGACAGACCGCCACAATTGCGACGACGACAAGGTTGTGACAGAAAAACTGCAACGGCACTGCCGTTGCAATTTGGTACCAAATGTATTAGTTAGGGGATATAATTTCAATCAAAATAATAGAGATCAAAGAGGAAAAGGATGAGGAAAAGGATTAGGAAGAGGAGGCTTCCGTGGAACATGTTTTCACTATGGAGAAGAAGGTCATAGGGCATATGAGTGTCCTCAATGCCAAGGAAGGACATATAGGAGAAATGATGGCCAGGCTAGAGTCGCACATGTGGACAAAGATGCAAAATAATTTCATTCAAAAGATGCTAAAGGAGGAGAAGTCCTAGTTAACAGAAGAGTCCTGCGGAGTGGTGAAAATGAACCTAAGTAAAGGAGGAGCTTGTTTCACACTAGGTGCAAGTGTGAGAATAAGTCTTGTGATGTGATTACTCTAGTGTAAGAAGAGATGGTTACAAAGTTGAACCTCAAGAGGCAGAAACACCCACATCCATACCGGATTACCTGGGTGCAGGATGACCATAAGGTCATGGTTAATGAACAGTGCCTAGTAAAGTTCAAGATTGGAAGGTACTATGTGATATCATACCTATGGATGCTTGTCATATGTTGCTAGGAAGGTCATGGTAGTTTGATAGGCATGCTGTACATGATGGCCGTGTAAATACATATTCCTTGACAAATGATGGAGTGTGATATAAGCTAAAACCATTGATCAATATAGAAGAAAAGGTATGTAGTAATGCAAGAATAACTTTTGTTGATGGAAGAGAATTCCAAGAGGGTATGAAGCATGAGAATATGTGTTTTGCCTTAATTCCAAAAGATAGTAAAAGAGAAGTAGAAGATGTGCTTGTAGAATTTGCAGATCTGTTGAATGATCTGTGCACAGATTCTAGGGCTATCAACAAGATCACAATCAAGTACAAATTTCTATTTCCACGGATGGATGATATTATGGACTGTTTGAGTCATGCTATGAACTTCTCAAAGATAGATCAGAAGTGTGGATATCACTAGATTCGGATCACAGAAGGAGATGAATGGAAGACTACCTTCAAAAAAAAGGAGGGACTTTTTGAGTGGTTGGTCATGCCCTTTGGGCTGACCAATGCACCAAGCATTTTCATGCGGCTCATGAATGAGGCCTTGAAAGAATTTCAGGGTAAGTTTGTCATTGTTTACCTAGATGATATTTTGATCTTTATTAAGACATTGGAGGATCATCTAATGCATATGCATAGGGTTTTGGAGAAGTTGAGGGAAGAAAAATTGTTGATTAATTTGAAGAAGTGTAGTTTTGTGAAGAAGGAGTTAGTGTATCTAGGATTTGTAGTTTCAGCAGAAGGACTGAAAATGGAACCAGAAAAAGTGCATGCTATCCTAGAATGGCCTACTCCAAGGAGTTCTACTAAGGAAAGATCATTTCATGGTTTGGCTAGCTTTTACAAAAAATTTATCAGAAATTTTAGCATTATTTGTGGTCCCTTTACTGAAAAAATGAGAGGGGATAGGAAAGAGTTTAAGTGGACTAAAGGGGTTGAGAAGAGTTTTGAACTGTTAAAACAAAAAGTTACAGAACAACCTATTTTAGCACTTCTTGATTTTAATAAGGTGTTTCAAGTAGACTGTGACGCTAGTGGTACTAGAATAGGAGCTATTTTGAGCCAAGAAGGTAAACCTGTTGCATATTTCAGGGAGAAGTTAAATGATGCCAAGAGAAAATATTTTGTTTATGATCAGGAATTCTATGCTATAATTCAAGCATTGAAGAAGTGGAGACACTATCTACTTCCTAAGGATTTTATTTTGTATACTAATCATCAAGCTTTGTAATATTTGAATAGTCAAGGAAAGTTGAATCAAAGATATTTGAAATGGGTTGAATTTTTGTAGAGTTACACATTTGTTTTGAAACACAGGAGTGGAAAGTCTAATAGAGTTGCAGATGCTCTTAGCAGAAGGTAACTTTTGCTAACACAGATGCAGATTGAGGTGGTTGGGTTCAAGGAACTAAAGAGTTTGTATCCAGAGGATCCTGATTTTGGTGAAGCTAGGAAAGCTTGTACAAAACCTATTACTCTAGATAGAATGAAGTGGATGGAATTCATCATTTAGGATGGAATGTTATTCAGAGGGAGCTAGTTGTGCATTCAATGAAGTTCTATGAGGGAGAATATCATGAAGGAGAAGCATAGCGGAGGATTGGCTGGAGATTTTGGTCGAGATAAAACCCTTTCACTAGTTAGGGAGAATTATCATTGGCCACAGTTGCAGCAAGATGTCAAGAAGTTTGTACAGAGTTATAGAGTATGTCAAATAGAAAAAGGAGCAAAGAAGAATATAGGATTGTATCAACCATTGTCTGTACTAGAGAAGCCTTGGGAGGATATCAGTATGGACTTTGTTCTTAGTTTACCAAGGAGTCAGCAGGGACATGATTCAATTTTGGTGCTGGTTGATAGGTTTTCAAAGATGGCACATTTCATTCCCTTTAAGAAGACTAATAATGCTATTCATGTGACTAAATTGTTTTTCAAAGAAGTGGTGAGACTACATGGTCTACCAAAGAGTATAGTTTCAGATCGAGACACTAAGTTTGTTGGATATTTCTAGCGCACACTGTGGAAGAAATTTAAGATGGACTTGAAGTTTAGCTCATCACATCATCCACAAACTGATGGACAGACAAGGGTGGTGAATAGGAGTTTGGGGAATTTACTGAGATGTTTGGTTGGAGATAAGCCAACAGGTTGGGATTTGGTTTTACCAAAGGTAGAATTTGCATACAATAATTTTGTCAACATGAGCACTAGTAAATCACCATTCTAGATTATATTTGGAAGTAGTCCCAGAAATGCTTCAGAGTTGAGGAAGATAGACAAAGGAGAGATAATTAGTGTTGAAGGTGAGGATTTTGTGGAACATTTGAAGAATATCCATGAGGAGGTTAGGAAGCACATTACCAAGATGAATGCACATTATAAAGCTAAGGTAGATGAGAGAAGGAGGCATAAAGAATTTTAGGTTGGTGATGAAGTCATGGTTCATTTGTGGAAGGAGCGATTTCCATTTGGTACATATAAAAAGTTGAAAATGAAGAATTTTGGGCCATGTAAGATACTGAAGAAGCATGATTCAGGAAATGCTTATGAGGTAGAATTGCCTACTGAGTTGAATATTTCACCAGTATTTAACATTGAAGATTTAACAAAGTACCATGGAGGGGGTGTTGAAGGCGAGGTCACAGAAGCGCAATGGAGTATTCTAGCTACTACTTCAGCTACAAGGGAGATTGAAGATATACCATATAGTCATGTTGGTAGAAGCACAAGGAACAAGACATATGAAGAGTATCTCGTCAAATCGAGAGGACGACTTGTAAAAGATTCATGATGGCTGACAAAGGAGGAGGTTGACCGTCTTGGTTTTCCTCTACTGACCTGAGAGGTGAAAGGGTCACTTCTCAAATTACCCTGGGTGTCTGATGCAGGAGCATCCTGGGTGTGAAGGATCATATTAGTTATATAAGCATGCCAGTTGAGTTTCATTGCCATAACATCTGTATTGACAAAGTTATTAAGGATTTACTATTGAGATTTTAGGGTGTGAAACCTTTGAGCTTAATTTTTCAAGACCTTAGAGGCTCTAGATCGAGGTCAAACCCATGACTAACTGACGATTTTCTTGTCAACCACTGTAGATCGTGATCTCCCCTTTCTTAAAAGTGGTTATAATAGCCAATCGGAGCTACGGTTCAAAAGTTATGGCTTCCAAACGTTGGGCTACATAATCTCATATTTTGTAAATATTTAAAGCTGACACTTTTGTAATAAAAGTGAAAAATAATTAAATGCTAAGGGTAGTCAGCCTTAATGGCTAGATTTCTAGAACCTTCTCTGGTGGTGGAAAATTGCCTATTTAAGGAAGGCATATAGTCTTTTCTAGGGTAGTTCAGGGGTCGTTATTGGAGGCTTTGTCCTACATATTATTGTAAGGGATGCCCATGTAGTTTTGATATTGTAATTCTAAAGTTTGTAATTCCACGTTTGTAGAGCCAATAAGAAGACAAATTTCTATTCTTGCAAATTTCTATTGTTTCTCTTTGTCTCTATTATGTTTTTGTGGTATAAAGGGGAGTCCCCTTCATAGAGTGGTATTAGAGCGAGAAGTGCCTGAGTGTTAAGACAGATCACCGACTGTGAGGCAGTTTGCACTAGGACCATGTTTAGGGTTTCTGTGATAAGTACAAAAATGCCTCCATGAAGGGAGCATGGTGGAAGAGCCAGAGGTGTGCCACCTAAGGTTAGAAGCCTCCAGAGACAAGTACGAGCATTGTAGGAAGAGATTCACAAAGGCATGAATCTTTCTGTAAGAGAAGAAAGTGAGGATGAAGCCAAAATAGAAGGAGATTTTGATCAAGAGGGTGAAATTCTGAACCAAGAGGAGGAAAGGCTTTTCGGGGCCATTTCCAAGATCAGGAAAATGCATAATCTTGATGTTCCCACATTTTCAGGAAATCTTAACGTAGAAGAGTTGATCGATTGGATCAATGAAATAGAATAATATTTTAAGTATGAAGATATTGAGGGTCCTGATAGGGTCAGATTTGCGAAGGCCCGACTGAAGTGTCATGCGAAGATCCGGTGGTAGGATATTCAGTTGGAGCGAAATAGAAGATGAAAGGAGAAAATTACAAGATGGGATCGGATGGTGGATAAATTGAAGCGACTATTCATTCTTGTTGATTATGAGCTTGATCTACTAAAGGAAATGCAAGGTTTGAAGCAAGTAGAGAGATCTATCCAGGAGTATACGGAGGATTTCTATCAAATCTTCATCAGAACAGGCCATGCAAAAGCTGACAAGGAGAAATTTGCCTGTTACCTTAATGGGCTGAGGCCGAGCATTCAGGAGGAGTTGAACCTGATCTTAATGAAAAGTATTGAAGAGGCCTACCATTTTTCCCTAAAGGTAGAAGAAAAGTTGAACAAGAAATTTGAAACAAGGCAAAGCGGAATAGGTCATGGTGGAAGATTTGGTGGATGATCTTATGGAGCCTAAAATAAAGATCAAAAAAAGAAGGATGAGGCTGGTAGTAGTCAAGGTTAGAGGGGAAATAATTTCAATCAAAATAATAGAGATCAAAGAGGAAGAGGATGAGGACAAGGATTAGGAAGAGGAAGCTTCCGTGGAACATATTTTCACTGTGGAGAAGAAGGTCATAGGGCATATGAATGTCCTCAATGCCAAGGAAGGATAGATAGGAGAAATGACGGCTAGGCTAGAGTCACACATGGATGGATATTTTGTTCGAGATAAAACCCTTGCTCTGGTTAGTGAGAATTATCATTGGCCATAGTTGTAGAAAGATGTCAAGAAGTTTGTACAGAGTTATAGAGTATGTCAAACGGAAAAAGGATCAAAGAAGAATACAGGATTGTATAAGCCATTACCTATACCAAATAAGCCATGGGAGGATATCTGTATGGACTTTGTTCTTCGTTTAACAAGGATTTAGCAGGGACATGATTCAATTTTTATGCTGGTTGACAGGTTTTCAAAGATTGCACATTTCATTCCCTGTAAGAAGACTAATGATGCTATTCATGTGGCTGAATTGTTTTTCAAAGAAGTGGTGAGACTACATGGTCTGCCAAAGAGTATAGTTTCAGATCGAGACACTAAGTTTGTTAGATATTTCTAGTGCACAATATGGAAGAATTTGAAGACAAACTTGAAGTTCAGCTCATCACATCATCCACAAACTGATGGACAGACATGGGTGGTGAATAGGAGTTTGGGAAATTTACTGAGATGTTTGGTTGGAGATAAGCCAACAAGTTGGGATTTGATTTTACCACTGGCAGAATTTGTATACTATAATTCTGTCAACAGGAGCACTGGTAAATCACCATTCTAGATTGTATTTGGAAGTAGTCCGAGAAATGCTTCAGAGTTGTGGAAGATAGACAAAGGAGAGATAAGTAGTGCTGAAGCTGAGGATTTCAGAGAACATTTGAAGAATATCCATGAGGAGGTGAGGAAGCACATTACCAAGATGAATGCACAGTATAAATCTAAGGTAGATGAGAGAAGGAGGCATAAAGAATTTCAAGTTGGGGATGAAGTCATGGTACGCTTGCGAAAGGAGCGATTTCTAGTTTGTAGATATAACAAGTTGAAAATGAAGAAGTTTGGGCCATGTAAGATACTAAAGAAGCATGATTTAGGAAATTCTTATGAGGTTGAATTGCCTACTAAGTTGAATATTTTACTAGTATTTAACATTGTAGATTTGATAGAGTACCATGAAGAGTATCTGGTCGAATAGAGAGGATGGCCTGTAGAAGATTCATCATGGCTGACAAAGGAGGAGGTTGACCATCTTTTTTTTCCTCTGCACAGCTAAGATGTGAAAGAGTCACTTCTCAAATTACCTTGGGTGCCTGATGCAGGAGCATCCTAGGTTTGAAAGATCATCTTAGTCATATAAGCATGCCAATTGAGTTTCATTGCCATAGCATCTATATTGGCGAAGTTATTAAGGATTTACTGTTGAGATTTTAGGGTGTGAAACCTTTGAGCTTAATTTTTAGGACATTAGGGGCTCCAGATCAAGGTCAAACCCCTGGCTGACTCGCATTTTACATGTCTACCATTGTAAATCGCAATCTCCCCTTTCTGGAATGTGGTCATTATAGACAATCAGAGCTACGGTTCAAAAGTTATTGCTTCCAAAAGTTGGGCTACCTAATCTCATATTTTGTAAATATTTAAAGCCAACCCTTTTGTAATAAAAGTGAAAAATAATTAAATGCTCAGGGTAGTTGGCATTAATGACTAGATTTCTGGAACCTTCTCAGGCGGTGAAAAGTTGCCTATTTAAGGAAGGCCTGTAGTCTTAGCTAGGGTAGTTAGGGGGTGGTTATTGGAGGCTTTGTCCTACAGATTATTGTAAGGGATGCCCATGTGGCTTTTCATATTATAATTCTAAAGCTTTTAATTCCACATTTGTGGAGCCAAAAAGAAGCCAAATTTCTATTCTTGCATATTTCTATTATTTCTCTCTATTTCTATTGTGTATTTGTGGTATTAAGGGGAGTCCCCTTCATCAAGTGGTATCAGAGTGAGAAGTTCCTAAGTGTGTAGACAGATCACTGATTGTGAGGTAGTTTGCACCAAGACCATGGTTAGGATTTTAGTGATAAGTACAAAAATGCCTCCACAAAGGGAGTGTAGTAGAAGAGCCAGAGGTGTGCAACCTGAGCTTAGAGCCCTCCAGAGACAAGTATAGGCATTGCAGGAAGATATTCTCAGAGGCATGTATCTTTCCGTAAGAGTTGAAAGTGAGGATGAAGACGAAGTAGAAGGAGATTTTTATCAGGAAGGCAAAATTATAAACCAAGAGGAGGAAAGACTTTCTCGGGCCATTTCCAATATCGAGAAAAGACCTAAGCTTGATGTTCCCACATTTTCAGGAAATCTTAACCCAGAAGAGTTGATCGATTAGATCAATAAAATAGAAGAATATTTTGAGTATGAAGATATTGAGGATCCTGATAGGGTCAGATTTGCAAAGGCCTGACTGAAGGGTCATGCAAAGATCTTGTGGTAGGAGATTCAGTTGGAGAGAAATAGAAGAGGAAAGGAGAAAATCACAACATGGGATCAGATGGTGGATAAATTGAAGAGACAGTTCATTCCTATTGATTATGAGCTCAATCTACTGAAGAAAATGCAAGGTTTGAAGCAAGTAGGGAAATCTATATAGGAATATACGGAGGAGTTCTATCGAATCCTCATTAGAATAGGCCATGCAACAGTTGACAAGGAGAAAGTTGTCCATTACCTTAGTGGGTTGAGGCCGAGCACTGAGGAGGAGTTGAACCTGATCCAAATGAACTGTATTGAAGAGGCCTACCAATTTTGCCTAAAGGTAGAGGAAAAGTTGAACAAGAAGTTTCAAAGCAGGCAAAGAGGAAGAGGTTGTGGTGGAAGATTTGGTGGACGATCTTATGGAGGCTGAAATGAAGATCAAAGAAAGAAGGATGAGGCCAGTAGTAGTCAAGGTTAGAGGGGAATAATTTCAATCAAAATAATAGAGATCAAAGAGTAAGAGGACAAGGACAAGGACTAGGAAGAGGATGCTTCCGTGGAACATGTTTTCACTGTGGAGAATAAGGTCATAGGGCATATGAATGTCCTCAATGCCAAGGAAAGATAGATAGGAGAAATGATGGCTAGGTTAGAGTCACACATATGGATGAAGATGCAAAATCATCTCATTCTGAAGATGCTAAAGGAGGGGAAGTCCTAGTTAACAGAAGAGTCCTACTGAGTGGTAAAAATGAACCTGAGCAAAGGAGGAGCTTTTTTCACACTAGGTGAAAGTGTGAGAATAAGTGTTGTGATGTGATTATTGATAGCGGAAGTACTGACAATCTGGTGTTAGAAGATATGGTCACAAATTTGAAGCTCAAGAGGAAGAAACACCCACATCCATACCAGATCACCTAAGTGCAGGATGACCACAAGGTCACAGTTAATGCACAGTGCCTAGTAAAGTTCAAGATTGGAAGGTACTATGATGAGGTACTATGTGATATCATACCTATGGATGATTTTCATATGTTGCTAGGATGGTCGTGGTAGTTTCATAGGAATGCTATACATGATGGCTGTGCAAATACATATTCCCTAACAAAGGATGGAGTATGACATAAGATAAAACCATTGAACAATGCAGAAGAAAAGGTATGTAGTAATGCGAGAATAAATTTTGTTAATGGAAGAAAATTCTTAGAGGGTATGAAGCATGGAATATGTGTTTTGCCTTAATTCCAAAAGCTAGTAAAGAGGAAGTAGAAGATGTGTGTGTAAAAGTTGCAGATCTATTAAATGAGTTTCAGGATATTGTATCCGATAATGTGCCTAATGGATTACCACCAGTAAGGAAGATTAGTCATCAAATGGACTTGATCCCAGGAGCCAGTTTGCCAAATAAGGCAGCACATAGAATGACACCATCAGAAAGTGAAGAATTGAACAGACAAGTGCAAGAGTTGTTAAAGAAGGGTTTGATTCATGAGAGCTTGAGTCCATGTGTTGTACCAGTAGTATTAGCACCAAAGAAGAATGGAGAATGGAGGATGTGCATAGATTCTAGGGCTATCAAAAAGATAAAAATCAAGTACAGATTTCTATTATCATGGATGGCTGATATTATGGACTATTTGAGTGGAGTTGTGTACTTCTCAAAGATAGATATGAAGAGTGGATATCACCAGATTCAGATCAGAGAAGGAGATGAATGGATATCACTAGATTCAGATCAGAGCGTTTAGATTGAGATTGAACCCCTGGCTGACAAGCACTTTGCATGTCAACCACTGTAGATCACGATCTTCCCTTTCTGGAAAGTGTTTATAATAGCCAATCAGAGCTACGGTTCAAAAGTTATGGCTTTCGGAAGTTGCGCTACCTAATCTCATATTTTGTAAATATTTAAACCCAACCCTTTTGTAATAAAAGTGAAAAATAATTAAATGCTAAAGGTATTTCACCTTAATGGCTAGATTTCTGGAACCTTCTTAGGTAGTGGAAAATTGTCTATTTACGGAAGGCCTGTAGTCTTATCTAGGGCAGTTCGGTGGTGGTTTTTGGAGATTTTGTGCTACAGATTATTGTAAGGGATGCCCATGTGGATTTTGATATTATAATTCTGAAGTTTGTAATTCCACATTTGTGGAGCCAATAAGAAGCCAAATTTTTGTTCTTGTAAATTCATATTGTTTCTCTCTGTTTCGATTGTGTATTTGTGGTATTAAGGGGAGTCCCCTTCATCAAGTGGTATCAGAGCGAGAAGTTCCTGAGTGTGTAGACAGATCGTGGACTGTGAGGCAGTTTGCACCAGGATAGTGGTTAGGGTTTCAGTGATAAGTACAAAAATGCCTCCGTGAAGGGAGCATGGAAAAATAGCCAGAGGTGTTCCACCTGAGGTTAGAGCCCTCGAGAGACAAGTAAAAGAATTGAAGGAAGAGATTCATAGAGGCATGAATCTTGCCGTAAGAGAGGAAAGTGAGGATGAAGCCAAAGTAGAAGGAGATTTTGATCAGGAAAGCAAAATTTTGAACCAAGAAGAGGAAAGGATTTTTTGGGCCATTTCCAAGATCGGGAAAAGACCTAAGGTTGATGTTCTCATATTTTTGGGAAATATTAACTCAAAAGAGTTGATCGATTGGATCAATGAAATAGAAGAATATTTTGAGTATGAAGATATTGAGCATCTTGATAGGGTCATATTTGCAAAGGCCCAACTAAAGGGTCACGCAAAGATCTGGTGGCAAGAGATTCAGCTGCACTGAAATAGAAGATGAAAGGAGAAAATTACAAGATGGGATCAGATGGTGGATAAATTGAAGTGACAGTTCATTCCTATTGATTATCAGCACGATCTACTAAAGAAAATGAAAGGTTTGAAGCAAGCAGGGAAATCTATCCAGGAGTATACGGAGGAGTTCTATTGAATCCTCATCAGAACAGGCCATGCAAAAGCTAATAAGGAGAAAGTTTCTTGTTACCTTAATGGGTTGAGGCCAAGCATTCAGGAGGAGTTGAACCTGATTTGAATGAATAGTATTGAAGAGGCCTGCCAGTTTTCCCTAAAGGTAGAGGAAAAGTTGAATAAGAAGTTTGAAAGTAGGCAAAGCAGAAGAAGTCATGGTGGAAGATCTGGTGGACAATCTTATGGAGGCCAAAATGAAGATCAAAAAAAGAAGGATGAGGCCAATAGTAGTCAAGGTCAGAGGGGAAATAATTTCAATCAAATTAATAGAGATCAAAAAGGAAGATGATGAGGACAAGGATCGGGAAGAGGAGGCTTCTGTGGAACATGTTTTCACTGTGGAGAAGGTCATAGGGCATATGAATGTCCTCAACACCAAGGAAGGATAGATAGGAGAAATGATGGCCAGGCTAGAGTCACACATGTGGAAAAAAATGCAAAATCATCTCATTCTGAAGATGCTGAAGGAAGAGAAGTCCTAGTTAACAGAAGAGTCCTTCTGAGTGGTGAAAATGAACCTGAGCAAAGAAGGAGCTTGTTTGCACTAGGTGCAAGTGTGAGAATAAGTGTTATGATGTGATTATTAATATTGAAAGTACTGACAATCTGGTGTCAGAAGAGATGGTCAAAAAGTTAAAGCTCAAGAGGCAGAAACACCCACATCCATACCAGATCGCCTTGGTTCAGGATGACCACAAGATCATGGTTAATAAACAGTGCCTAGTAAAGTTCAAGATTGGAAGGTACTATGATGAGGTACTATGTGATATCATACTTATGGATGCTTGTCATATCTTGCTGGGAAGGCCATAGTAGTTTTATATGCATGCTATACATGATGGTCATGCAAATACATATTCCCTGACAAAGGATGGAGTGCGACGTAAGCTAAAACCATTGAACAATACAGAAAAAAAGTTATGTAGTAATGCAAGAATAACTTTTGTTGATGGAAGAAAACTCCTAGAGGGTATGAATCATGAGAATATGTGTTTTTCCTTAATTCCAAAAGCTAGTAAAGAGGAAATAGAAGATGTGCATGTAGAATTTGCAGATCTATTGAATGATTTTTAGGATATTGTATCCAATAATGTGCTTGATGGATTACCACCAGTAAGGAAGATCAGTCATCAGATGGATGTGATCCTAGGAGCCAATTTGCCAAATAAGGCAGCACATAGAATGACACCAGCAGAAAGTGAACAAACAAGTGCAAGAGTTGTTGTAGAAGGGTTTGATTCGTGAGAGCTTGAGTTCATGTGTTATACCAGAAGTATTAACACCAAAGAAGAATGGAGAATGGAGGATGTGCACATATTCTAGGGCTATCAACAAGATCACAATAGAGTACAAATTTCTATTGCCGCAGATGGATGATATTATGGACTGTTTGAGTGGAGCTATGTAATTCTCAAAGATAGATCTAAAGAGTGGATATCACCAGATTTAGATCATAGAAGGAGATGAATGGAAGACTTCCTTCAAAACAAAGGAGGGAATTTTTGAGTGGTTGGTCATGCCCTTTGGGCTAACCAATGCACCAAGCACTTTCATGCTGCTCATGAATGAGGTCTTGAAAGAATTTATGGGTAAGTTTGTCATTTTTTACCTAGATGATATTATGATCTTTAGTAAGAAATTGGAGGAGCATCTAATGAATATTCATAGGGTTTTGGAGAAGTTAAGGGAAGAAATTTTTTTGATTAAATTGAAGAAGTGCAGTTTTATCAAGGAGTTAGTGTATCTGGGACTTGTAGTTTCAGCAGAAGGACTAAAAATGGAACTAGAGAAAGGGTAGGCTATCCTACAATGCCCTACTCCAAGGAGGGCTACATAGGTAAGATCATTTCATGGTTTAGCTAGCTTTTATAAAAAATTTATCAAAAATTTTAGTAGTATTTGTGGTCCCTTGACTAAAATAATGAGAGGGGATATGAAAGAGTTTAAGTGGACTAAAGGGGCTGAGAAGAGTTTTGAACTATTAAAACAAAAAGTTACAGAATAACCTGTTTTAGCACTTCCTGATTTTAATAAGGTGTTTCAAGTAGAATGTGATGCAAGTGGTACTAGAATAGGACCTGTTTTGGGCCAAGAAGGTAAACCTGTTGCATATTGTAGTGAGAAGTTAAATGATCCCAAGAGAAAATATTCTATTTATGATTAGGAATTTTATGCTATAATTCAAGCATTGAAGAAGTGGAGACACTATCTACTTCCTAAGGAGTTTGTTTTGTATACTGATCATCAAGCTTTGCAATATTTGAATAGTCAAGGAAAGTTGAATCAAAGACATTTGAAATGGGTTAAATTTTTGCAGAGTTACACATTTGGTTTTAAACACAGGAGTGAAAAGTCTAACAGAGTTGCAGATGCTCTTAGCAGAAGGCAACTTTTGCTAACAGAGATTCAAATCAAGGTGGTTGGGTTCAAGGAACTCAAGAGTTTGTATCCAGAGGATCCTGATTTTGGTGAAGCTTCGAAAGCTTGTACAGAACCTGTTACTCTAGGCAGAATGAAGTGGCTAGACTTTATTATTCAGGATGGAATATAATTCAGAGGGAGCAAGTTGTGCATTTCATGAGGTTCTATGAGGGAGAATCTCATGATGGAGAAGCATAGCGGAGGATTGACTGGATATTTTGGTTGAGATAAAACCCTTGCTCTGATTAGTAAAAATTATCATTGGCCATAGTTGTAGCAAGATGTCAAGAAGTTTGTAAAGATTTATAGATTATATCAAATGGAAAAAGGAGCAAAGTAGAATATAGGATTGTATCAGCCATTACCTGTACCAGAGAAGCCTCAGGAGGATATCAGCATGGACTTTTTTCATGGTTTACCCTGTAAGAAGACTAATCATGATATTCATGTGGCTGAATTGTTTTTCAAAGAAGTGGTGAGACTACATGGTCTGCCAAAGAGTATAGTTTTTGATCCAGACACTAAGTTTGTTAGATATTTCTAGTGCACATTGTGAAAGAAGTTGCAGACAGACTTGAAGTTCAGCTCATCACATCATCCACAAACTGATGGACAAACAGGGGTGGTGAAAAGGAGTTTGGGGAATTTGCTGAGATGTTTGGTTGGAGATAAGCCAATAGGTTGGGATTTCATTTTACTACAGGCGTGATTTTCATACAATAATTCTGTCAACAGGAGCACTGGTAAATCACCATTCCATATTGTATTTGAAAGTAGTCCCAGAAATGCTTTAGAGTTGAGGAAGCTAGACAAAGGAGAGATAAGTAGTGCTGAAGCTGAGGATTTTGTAGAACATTTAAAGAATATCCATGAGGAGGTGAGGAAGCACATTACCAAGATGAATGCACAGTATAAAGCTAAAGCAGATGAGAGAAGGAGGCATAAAGAATTTTAGATTGGGGATGAAGTCATGTTTCATTTATGGAAAGAGCGATTTCCAGTTGGTACATATAAAAATTTGAAAATAAAGAAGTTTGGGCATGTAAGATACTGAAGAAGCATGATTCAAGAAATGCTTATGAGGTAGAATTGCCTACAGAGTTGAATATTTCACCAGTACTTAACATTGCAAATTTGACAGAGTATCATGAAGGGGGTGTTGAAGGTGAGGTCAGAGAAGCACAATGGAGTATTCCAGCTACTACTTCAGATACCAAGGAGATTAAAGATATACTAGATAGTCATGTTGGCAGAAGAACAAGGAACATGACATATGAAGAGTATCTAGTTAATTGGAGAGGACAACGTGTAGAAGATTCATCAGGGCTGACAAAAGAAGAGGTTGATCGTCAGGGTTTTCCTCTGCACACCTAAGACGTTACAGGGTCACTTCTCAAATTACCCTGGGTGCCAAATGCAGGAGCATCCTAGGTGTGAAGGATCATCTTAGTCATATAAGCATGCCAGTTTAGTTTTGTTGCCATAGCATCTGGATTGGAGAAGTTATTAAGATTTTACTATTGATATTTTAGGGTACAAAACCTTAGAGCTCAATTTTTTAGGGCCTTAGAGGCTTGGGATCAAGGTCGAACCCCCGGCTAACTAGTGTTTTGAATGTCAACTACTAGAGATCACAATCTCCCCTTTCTAAAAAGTGGTTATAATAGCCTATCAAAGCTACGGTTCAAACTTTATGGCTTCCGAAATTTGGGCTACCTAATCTCATATTTTGTAAATATTTAAAGCTGACCCTTTTGTAATAAAAATGAAAAATAATTAAATGCTAAGGGTAGCCGGCCTTAATAGCTAGATTTTTGGAACCTTCTCGGGCAGTGGAAATTTGCCTATTTAAGGAAGGCCCGTAGTCTTTTCTAGGGCAGTTCGGGGGTGGTTATTGGAGGCTTTGTCCTACAGATTATTGTAAGGGATGCCCATGTGGCTTTTGATATTGTAATTCTTAAGTTTGTAATTCCACATTTGTGGAGCCAATAAGAAGCCAAATTTCTATTGTTTCTCTCTATTTCTATTGTGTATTTGTTGTATTAAGGGGAGTCCCCTTCATCAAGTGATATCAGAATAAGAAGTTCCTGAGTGTGTAGACAGATCACTGACTATAAGGCAGTTTGCACCAAGACCGTGGTTAGGGTTTTAGTGATAAGTACAAAAATGCCTCCACGAAGTGAGCATGGCAGAAGAGCCGGAGGTGTGCCACCTGAGGTTAGAGCCCTCTAGAGACAAGTACAAGCAATGTAGGAAGAGAATCGCAGAGGCATGAATCTTTTCGTAAGAGACAAAAGTGAGGATGAAGCCGAAGTAGAAGGAGATTTTGATCAGGAAGGAAAAATTCTAAACCAAGAGGAGGAAAGGCTTTTTCGGGCCATTTTCCAGATTGGGAAAAGACCTAAGCTTGATGTTCCCATATTTTCAAGAAATATTAACCCAGAAGAGTTGATCTATTTGATCAATGAAATAGAAGAATATTTTTGAGCATGAAGATATTGAGGATCCTGATAGGGTCAGATTTGCGAAGCCCCGACTAAAGGGTCATGCGAAGATCTGGTGGCAGGAGATTCAGTTGGAGTGAAATGGAAGAGGAAAGGAGAAAATATAAGATGGGATCAGATGGTGGATAAATTGAAGCAACAGTTCATTCCCGTTGATTATGAGTTTGATCTACTAAAGAAAATGCAAGGTTTGAAGCAAGTAGGGAAATCTGTCCAGGAGTATACATAGGAGTTCTATTGAATCCTCACCAGAACAAGCCATGCAAAAGATGACAAGGAGAAAGTTTCTTGTTACCTTAATGGGTTGAGGCCGAGCATTCAGGAGGAGTTGAACCTGATCCAGATGAACTATATTCAAGAGTCCTACCAGTTTGTCCTAAAGGTAGAGGAAAAGTTTAACAAGAAGTTTGAAATCAGGCAAAGTGGAAGAGGTCATGGTGGAAGATCTGGTGGACGATCTTATGGAGGTTGAAATGAAGATCAGAAAAAGAAGGATGAGGCTATTAGTAGTCATGGCTAGAGGAGAAATAATTTCAATCAAAATAATAGAGATCAAAGAGGAAGAGGACGAGGACAAGGATCAGGAAGAGGAGGCTTCTGTGGAACATGTTTTCACTATGGAGAAGAAGGTCATAAGGCATATGAATGTCCTCAATGCCAAGGAAGGATAGATAGGAGAAATGATAGCGAGGATAAAGTCACACTTGTGGTTAAAGATGCAAAATCATCTCATTCTAAAGATGCTGAAGGAGGAGAAGTCCTAGTTAACAGAAGAGTCCTACTGAGTGGTGAAAATGAACATCAGCAAAGGAGGAGCGTATTTTTCCCTACATGCATGTGTGAGAATAAGTGTTCTAATTTGATTATTGATAGCAAAAGTACTTACAATATAGTGTCAGAAGAGATGGTCACAAAGTTTAAGCTCAAGAGTTAGAAACACCCACATCCATACCGGATCACCTAGGTGTAGGATTAGTACAAGGTCATGGTTAATGAACAGTGCATAGTAAAGTTCAGGACTGGAACATACTATGATGAGGTACTATGTGATATCATACCTTTGGATGCTTGTTATATGTTTCTCAAAAGGCCGTGGCAGTTTGATAGGCATGTTGTACATGATGGCTATGCAAATACATATTCCCTAACAAAGGATGGAGTGCGACATAAGCTAAAACAATTGAACAATACAGAAGAAAAGGTATGTAGTAATGCAGAATAACTTTTGTTGATGGAAGAAAATTCCTAGAGGGTATGAAGCATGAGAATATGTGCTTTTCCTTAATTCCAAAAGCTAGTAAAGAGGAAGTAGAAGATGTGCCTGTAGAAGTTGTAGATCTATTGAATGAGTTTTAGGATATTGTATCTGATAATGTGCCTGATAGATTACCACTAGTAAGGAAGATCAGTCATCAGATGGACTTGATCCTAGGAGCTAGTTTTCCAAATAAGGCAACACACAGAATGACACTAGCAGAAAGTGAAGAATTGAATAGATAATTGTAAGAGTTGTTGTAGAATGGTTTGATTCATGAGAGCTTGAGTCCATGTCCTATACCAGCAGTATTAGCACCAAAGAAGAATAGAGAATAGAGCCAATAAGAAGCCAAATTTCTATTCTTGCAAATTTCTATTATTTCTCTTTGTTTCTATTGTGTATTTGTAGTATCAATGGGAGTCCCCTTCATCAAGTGTTATCAGAGTGAGAAGTTTCTAAGTGTGTAAATAGATCACTGACTATGAGGGAGTTTGCACTAGGACCATGGTTAGGGTTTCAGTGATAAGTACAAAAATGCCTCCATGAAGGGAGCGTGGTAGAAGAGCTAGAGGTGTGCCACCTGAGGTTAGAGCCCTCTAGAGACAAGTACAAGCATTGCAGGAAGAGATTCGTAGAGGCATGAATATTTCCGTAAGAGAGGAAAGTGAGGATGAAGTCGAAGTAGAAGGAGATTTTGATTAGGAAGGAAAAATTCTAAACCAAGAGGAGGAAAGGCTTTTCCAGGCTATTTCCAAGATCGAGAAAAGACCTAAGCTTGATGTTCCCACATTTTTGAGAAATCTTAACCCAGAAGCGTTGATCAATTGGATCAATGAAATAGAAGAATATTTTGAGTATGAAGATATTGAGCATCCTAATAGGGTCAAATTTGCGAAGGCCTGACTGAATGGTCATGCGAAGATCTAGTGGTAGGAGATTTAGTTGGAGTGAAATAGAAGAGGAAAGAAGAAAATCACAAGATGTGATCGGATGTTGGATAAATTGAAGTGACAATTCATTCTTGTTTATTTTGAGCTAGATCTACTAAAGAAAATGCAAGGTTTGAAGCTAGCAGGGAAATCTATCTGGGAGTATATGGGGGAGTTCTATCGAATCCTAATTAGAAAAGGCAATGCGAAAGATGAAAAAGAGAAAGTTGCCCATTACCTTCATGGGTTGAGGCTGAGCATTCATGAGGAGTTAAATCTTATTTGAATGAATAGTAATGAAGAGGCCTACTAGTTTTCCCTAAAGGTAGAGGAAAAGTTGAACAAGAAGTTTTAAAGCAGGAAAAGCGGAAGAGGTCATTATGGAAGATCTGGTGGACGATCTTATGGAGGCTGAAATGAAGATTAGAAAAAGAAGGATGAGGCCAGTAGTAGTCAAGGTCAGAGGGGAAATAATTTCAATCAAAATAATAGAGATCAAAGAGGAAGAGGACAATGACAAGGATCAAGAAAAGGAGGCTTCTGTGGAACATGTTTTCACTCTGGAGAAGAAGGTCATAGGGAATATGAATGTCCTCAATGCCAAGGAAGGACAGATAGGAGAAATGACAACTAGGCTAGAGTCGCACATGTGAATGAAGATGCAAAATCATCTCATTCTAAAGATGTTGAAGGAGGAGAAGTCCTAGTTAACAGAAGAGTCCTAGTGAGTGGTGAAAATGAACCTGAGCAAAGGAGGAGCCTGTTTCACACTAGGTTCAAGTGTGAGAATAAGTCTTGTGATGTGATTATTTATAGTGAAATTATTGACAATCTGGTGTCAGAAGAGATAGTCACAAAGTTTAAGCTGAAGATGAAAAAACACCCACATCCATACCGGATCGCCTGGGTGCAGGATGACCACAAGGTTATGGTTAATGAAAAGTGCCTAGCAAAGTTCAAGATTGGAAGGTACTATGTGATATCATACCTATGGATGCTTGTCATATGGTACCAGGAAGGTAGTGGTAGTTTCATAGGCATGTTGTACATGATGGCTGTGCAAATACATATTCCTTGACAAAGGATGGAGTGCGAGATAATCTAAAACCATTGAACAATACAAAAGACAAGGTATGTAGTAATGCAAGAATAATTTTTGTTGATGGAAGAAAATTCCTAGAGGGTATGAAGCATGAGAATATGTGTTTTGCCTTAATTCCAAAAGATAGTAAAGAGGAAGTAGAAGATGTGCCTGTAGAAGTTACAGATCTATTGAATGAGTTTCAGGATATTGCATCTGATAATATGCCTGATGGATTACAACTAGTAAGGAAAATCATTCATCAGATGGACTTGATCCCAAGATGATTTTTTCCCAAATAAGGTAGCACATAGAATGACACCTACAGAAAGTGAAGAATTGAATAGACAAGTTCAAGAATTATTGCAGAAGGGTTTGATTTGTGAGAGCTTCAGTACATGTGTTGTACCAGCAGTATTAGCACCAAAGAAGAATGGAGAATAGAGGATGTGCACAGATTCTAGGGCTATCAACAAGATCACAATCAAGTACAGATTTTCATTGTCACACATGGATGATATTATGAACTATTTGAGTGGAGATGTGTACTTCTCAAAGATAGATCTGAAGAGTGGATATCACCAGATTCAAATCAGAGAAGGAGATGAATGGAAGACTGCCTTCAAAATAAGGGATGGACTTTTTGAGTGGTTGGTCATGCCCTTTGGGCTAACCAATGCACCAAGCACTTTCATGCGGCTCATGAATGAGGTCTTGAAAGAATTTCCGGGTGAGTTTGTCATTGTTTACCTAGATGATATTCTAATCTTTAGTAAGACATTGGACGAGCATCTAATGCATATTCATAGCATTTTGGAGAAGTTGAGGGAAGAAAAATTGTTGATTAATTTGAAGAAGTGTAGTTTTGTGAAGAAGGAGTTAGTGTATCTGGGATTTGTAGTTTCAACAGAAGGACTAAAAATGGAACCAGAGAAAGTGCTGGCTATCCTAGAATGGCCTACTCCAAGGAGTGTTACTAAGGAAAGATCATTTCATGGTTTGGCTAGTTTTTATAGAAAGTTTATCAGAAATTTTAGCAGTATTTGTGGTCCCTTGACTAAAACAATGAGAGGGGATAGGAAAGAGTTTAAGTGGACTAAAGGGACTGAGAAGAGTTTTGAACTGTTAAAACAAAAAGTTACAAAAAAACCTATTTTAGCACTTCCTGATTTTAATAAGGTGTCTCAAATAGACTATGATGATAGTGGTACTGGAATAGGAGTTGTTTTGAGAAGAGAAGGTAAACATGTTGCATATTTTAGTGAGAAGTTAAATGATGTCAAGAGAAAATATTTTGTTTATGATCAAGAATTTTATGCTATAATTCAAGCATTGAAGAAGTGGAGAAACTATCTACTTCCTAAGGAGTTTGTTTTGTGTACTGATCATCAAGCTTTGCAATATTTGAATAGTCAAGGAAAGTTGAATCAAAGACATTTGAAATGGGTTGAATTTTTGGAGAGTTACACATTTATTTTGAAACAGAGGAGTGAAAAGTATAACAGAGTTGTAGATGCTCTTAGAAGAAGGAAAATTTTACTAACAAAGATGCAGATCAAGGTGGTTGGGTTCAAAGAACTCAAGAGTTAGTATCTAGAGGATCTTGATTTTGGTGAAGCTTGGAAAGCTTGTACAAAACCTGTTACTCTAGACATAACGAAGTGGCTGGATTTCATCATTCAGGTTGGAATATTATTCAGAGGGAGCCAGTTGTGCATTCCACGAGAGTTCTATGAGGCATAATCTCATCAAGGAGAAGCATAGCAGAGGATTGGTTGGACATTTTGGTTGAGATAAAATCCTTGCTCTAGTTAGCCGGAAATATCATTGGCCACAGTTGCAGTAAGATATCAAGAAGTTTGTACAGAGTTATAGAGTATGTCAAATGGCAAAAGGAGCAAAGTAGAATACAGGATTGTATCAGCCATTACCTATACCAAAGAAGCCTTGGGAGGATATCAATATAGACTTTGTTCTTGGTTTACCAAGGACTCAATAGGGACATGATTCAATTTTTGTGGTGGTTGATAGGTTTTCAAAAATGGCACATTTCATTCCCTGTAAGAAGACTAATAATGCTATTCATGTGGCTGAATTGTTTTTCAAAGAAATGGTGAGACTAAGTGGTCTACCAAAGAGTATAGTTTTAGATCGAGACACTAAGTTTGTTGGATATTTCTGGTCCACATTATGGAAGAAGTTGAAGACAGACTTGAAGTTCAGCTCATCACATCATCCACAAACTGATGGACAAACAGGGGTGGTGAATAGGAGTTTGGGGAATTTACTGAAATCTTTGGTTGGAGATAAGCCAACAAGTTGGGATTTGATTTTACCAAAGGAAGAATTTGCATACAATAATTCTGTCAACAGGAGCATTGGTAAGTCACCATTCTAATTTGTATTTGGAAGTAGTCCCAAAAATGCTTCAAAGTTGAGGAAGATAGACAAAGGAGAGATAAGTAGTGCTGAAGTTGAGGATTTTGCAAAACATTGTAAGAATATCCATGAGGAGGTGAGGAAGCACACTACCAAGATGAATGCACAGTATAAAGCTAAGGTAGATGAGAGAATGAGGCCTAAATAATTTTAGCTTGGGGACAAAGTCATGGTTCATTTGCGGAAGGAATGTTTTCCAACTAGTACATATAAAAAGTTGAAAATGAAGAAGTTTGGGCCATGTAAGATACTAAAGAAGCATGATTCAAGAAATGCTTATGAGGTAGAATTGCTTATTGAGTTGAATATTTCACCAGTATTTAACAATGTAGATTTGACAGAGTACCATGAAGGGGGTGTTGAATGCGAGGTCACGGAAGCATAATGGATTATTCCAGCTACTACTTAAACTAGCAAGGAGATTGAAGATATATTAGATAGTCATGTTGGTAGAAGCATAAGGAACAAGACATATGAAGAGTATCTGGTCAAATGGAGAGGATGACCTGTAGAAGATTCATCATGGCTGACAAAGGAGGAGGTTGACCATCTTGGTTTTCCTATGCGCACCTGAGACATGATAGGGTCAATTCTCAAATAACCCTAGGTGTCTAATGCAGGAGAATCCTAGGTGTGAAGGATCATATTAGTCATATAAGCATGCTAGTTGAGTTTCATTGCCATAGCATCTATATTGGCGAAGTTATTAAGGATTTACTGTTGAGATTTTAGGGTGTGAAACCTTTGAGCTCAATTTTAAGGACCTTATAGGCTCCAGATCAAGGTTGAACCCCCGGCTGACTGGCGCTCTATGTCTTAACCACTGTAGATCGTGATCTCCCCTTTCTGGAAAGTGGTTATAATTGCCAATCAGAGCTATGGTTGAAAAGTTATGGCTTCCAGAAGTTGGGCTAACTAATCTCATATTTTGTAAATATTTAAAGCCGATCCTTTTGTAATAAAAGTGAAAAATAATTAAATGCTAAGGGTAGTCAGCCTTAATAGCTAGATTTTTGGAACCTACTCGAGCGGAGGAAATTTGCCTATTTAAGAAAGGCCCGTAGTCTTTTCTAGGGTAGTTCAGGGGTGGTTATTGGAGGCTTTGTCCTACAGATTATTGTAAGGGATGCCCATGTGGCTTTTGATATTGTAATTTTGAAGTTTGTAATTCCACATTTGTGGAGCCAATAAAAAACTAAACTTTTGTTCTTGCAAATTTCTATTGTTTCTCTTTGTTTCTATTGTGTATTTGTGGTATTAAGGGGAGTCCCCTTCATCAAGTGGTATCAGAGTGAGAAGTTCCTGAGTGTGTAGATAGATCACTGGATGTGAGGCAGTTTGATCAAGGATGATGGTTAGGGTTTTAGCAATAAGTACAAAAATGCCTCCATAAAAGGAGCGTGGTAGAAGAGCCATAGGTGTGCCACCTGAGGTTAGAGCCCTCCTGAGACAAGTACAAGCATTGTAGGAAGAGATTCGCAGAGCCATGAATCTTTCCGTAAGAGAGGAAAGTGAGGATGAAGCCAAAGTAGAAGGAGATTTTGATTAGAAAGGAAAAATTCTGAACCAAGAGGAGGAAAGGCTTCTCCAGGCCATTTCCAAGATCAGGAAAAGACCTAAGCTTGATCTTCCCACATTTTCAATAAATTTTAACCCAGAAGAGTTTATAGGTTGGATCAATGAAATAGAAGAATATTTTGAGTATGAAGATATTGAGGATCCTAATACGGTCAGATTTGCGAGGGCCCGACTGAAGGGTTATGTGAAGATCTGGTGGTAGGAGATTCAGTTGGAGCGAAATAGAAGAGGAAAGGAGAAAATCACAAGATGGGATCAGATGGTGGATAAATTGAAGTGACAGTTCATTCTTGTTGATTATGAGCTTGAGCTATTGAAGAAAATGCAAGGTTTGAAGCAAGCAAGGAAATCTGTCCAGGAGTATAAGGAGGAGTTCTATCGAATCCTCATCAGAAAAGGCCATGCAAAAGCTAACAAGGATAAATTTTCCCGTTACCTTAATGGGTTGAGGCTGAGCATTCAAGAGGAGTTGAACTTGATCCAAATGAATAGTATTGAAGAGGCCTACAAGTTTTCCATAAAGGTAGACAAAAATTTGAACAAGAAGTTTGAAAGCAGGAAAGGTGGAAGAGGTCGTGGTGGAAGATCTGGTGGATGATATTATGGAGGCCAAAATGAAGTTTAAAAAAAGAAGGATGAGGCCAGTAGTAGTCAAGGTCAGAGGGGAAATAATTTCAATCAAAATAATAGAGATCAAAGAGGAAGAGGATGAGGACAAGGATCACGAAGAGAAAGCTTCCGTGGAACATGTTTTCACTATGGAGAAGAAGGTCATAGGGATTATGAATGTCCTCAATGCCAAGGAAGGATAGATAGGAGAAATGATGGCCAGGCTAGAGTCATGCATGTGGACAAAGATGCAAAATCATCTCATTTTGAAGATGTTGATGGAGGAGAAGTCCTAGTTAACAAAAGAGTCTTGTTGAGTGGTGAAAATGAACCTGAGCAAAGGATGAGCTTTTTTCGCAATAGGTGAAAGTGTGAGAATAAGTGTTGTGATATGATTATTTATAGTGGAAGTTCTAACGATCTAGTGTCAAAAGAGATGGTCACAAAGTTGAAGCTCAAGAGGCAGAAACACCCACATCCATACCGGATCACCTAGGTGTAGGATGACCACAAGGTCATCCTTAATGAACAGTGCCTAGTAAAGTTCAAGATTGGAAGGTACTATGATGAGGTACTATGTGATTTCATACCTATGGATGCTGGTTATATGTTGCTATGAAGGCCATGAAAATTTGATACGAATGCTATACATGATGGTCGCATAAGTACATATTCTTTGACAAAGGATGGAGTGCGACATAAGCTAAAAAAATTGAACAATACAGAAGAAAAGGTATGTAGTAATGCAAGAATAACTTTTGTTGATGGAAGAAAATTCCTAGAGGGTATGAAGCATGAGAATATGTGTTTTACCTTAATTCCAAAAGCTAGCAAAGAGGAAGTAGAAGATGTGCCTATAGAAGTTGCAAATCTGTTGAATGAGTTTCAGGATATTGTATCCGATAATGTGCTTGATGGATTACAACAAGTAAGGAGGATCAGTCATTAGATGGACTTGATCCCAAGAGCTAGTTTTCCAAATATGGCAGCACACAGAATGACACCAGTAGAAAGTGAAGATTTAAACAGACAACTGCAAGAGTTTTTGCAGAAGGGTTTGATTCATGAGAGCTTGATTCAATGTGCTATACCAGCAGTATTAGCACCAAAGAAGAATGGAGAATGGCAGATGTGCACAAACTCTAGGGCTATCAATAAGATCACAATCAAGTATATATTTCTATTGCCACGGATGGATGATATTATAGACTGTTTGAGTGGAGCTATGTACTTCCAAAATATAGATCTGAAGAGTGGATATCACCAGATTCAGATCAGAGAAGGAGATGAATGGAAGACTGCCTTCAAAACAAAGGAGGGACTTTTTGAGTGGTTGGTCATGCCCTTTGGGCTAACCAATGCACCAAGCACTTTCATGCGGCTCGTGAATGAGGTCTTGAAATAATTTTAGGGTAAGTTTGTCATTGTTTACCTAGATGATATTCTGATCTTTAGTAAGACATTGGAGGAGCATCTAATGCATATTTGTAGGGTTTTGTAGAAGTTGAGGAAAGACAACTTGTTGATTAATTTGAAGAAGTGCAGTTTTGTGAAGGAGTTAGTGTATCTGGGATTTGTAGTTTCAGCAGAAGGACTAAAAATTGAACCAGAGAAAGTGCAGGCTATCCTAGAATGGCCTACTCCAAGGAGTGCTACTGAGGTAAGATCATTTCATGGTTTGGCTAGATTTTTACAGAAAGTTTATCAGAAATTTTAGCAGTATTTGTGGTCCCTTGAAAAAAACAATGAGAGGGGATAGGAAAGAGTTTAAGTGGACTAAAGGGGCTAAGAAGAGTTTTGAACTGTTAAAAAAAAAGTTATAGAACAACCTATTTTAGCACTTCCTAATTTTAATAAGCTATTTCAAGTAGACTGTGATGCTAGTGGTACTGGAATAGGAGCTGTTTTGAGCCAAGAAGGTAAACCTATTGCATATTTCAGTGAACAGTTAAATTATGCCAAGAGAAAATATTCTATTTATGATTAGGAATTTTATGCTATAATTCAAGCATTGAAGAAGCGGAGATAGTATCTAATTCCTAAGGAGTTTGTTTTGTATACTGATTATCAAGCTTTACAATATTTGAATAGTCAAGGAAAGTTGAATCAAAGACATTTGAAATGGGTTGAATTTTTGCAGAGTTCACATTTGTTTTGAAACACAGGAGTGGAAAGTCTAATAGAGTTGCAGATGCTCTTAGCAGAAGGCAAATTTTGCTAACAGAGGTGCAGATCGATGTCGTTGGGTTCAAGGAACTCAAGTTTGCCTTTTGCTAACAGAGGTGCAGATCGATGTGGTTGGGTTCAAGGAACTCAAGAGTTTGTATCCAGAGGATCCTAATTTTGGTGAAGCTTGGAAAGCTTGTACAAAACCTGTTACTCTAGAAAAAATGAAGTGGCTGGACTTCATCGTTCAGGATGGAATGTTATTCAAAGGGAGAAAGTTGTGCATTCCACAAAGTTCTATGAGGGAGAATCTCATCAAGGAGAAGCATAGTGGAGGATTGGCTGGACATTTTGGTCGAGATAAAATCCTTGCTCTGGTTAGCAAGAATTATTATTGCCAACAGTTGCAGCAAGATGTCAAGAAGTTTGTATACAGTTATAGAGTATGTCAAATGAAAAAAGGATCAAAGCAGAATACAATATTGTATCATCCATTACCTATACCAGAGAAGCCTTGGGAGGATATCAGTATGGACTTTGTTCTTGTATTACCAAGGACTCAGTGGGGATATGATTCAATTTTTTTGGTGGTTAACGAGTTTTCAAAGATGGCACATTTTATTCCCTATAAGAAGACAAATGATGCTATTCAGGTGGCTGAATTGTTTTTCAAAGAAGTGGTGAGACTACATGGTCTGCCAAAGAGTATAGTTTCAGATAGAGACACTAAGTTTTTTTTTTATTTCTGGTACACATTGTGGAAGAAGATGAAGCAAACTTGAAGTTTAGCTCATCACATCATCCACAAACTGATGGACAGACAGGGGTGGTGAATAGGAGTTTGGGGAATTTGCTGAGATGTTTGGTTGGAGATAAGCCATCAGTTTGGGATTTGATTTTACAACAGAAAAAATTTGCATACAATAATTCTATCAACAAGAGGACTGGTAAATCACCATTCCAGATTGTATTAGGAAGTTGTCCTAAAAATGCTTTAGAGTTGAGGAAGATAGACAAAGGAGAGATAAGTAGTGCTGAAGCTCTGGATTTTGGAGAACATTTGAAGAATATCCATGAGGAGGTGAGGAAGCACATTACCAAGATGAATGCACAGTATAAAGCTAAGGCAAATGAGAGGAGGTATAAAGAATTTTAGGTTGGGGATGAAGTCATGGTTCATTTGCAGAAAGTGCGATTTCCAGTTGGTACATATAACAAGTTGAAAATGAAGAAGTTTGGGCCATGTAAGATACTAAAGAAGCATGATTTAGGAAATGCTTATGAGGTAGAATTGCCTACTAAGTTGAATATTTCACTAGTATTTAACATTGTAGATTTTACAGAGTACCATGAAGGGGATGTTGAAGGCGAGGTCAAAGAAGCACAATGGAGTATTCTAGCTGCTAGTTCAGCTACCAAGGAGATTGAATATATACTAGATAGTCATGTTGGTAGAAGCACAAGGAACAAGACATATGAAGAGTATCTAGTCAAATGGAGAGGATGACATGTAGAAGATTCATCATGGCTGACAAAGGAGGATGTTGACAGTCTTATTTTTCCTCTACAAACCTGAGACATCACAGGGTCACTTCTCAAATTATCCTGGGTGTCTAATGCAGGAGCATCTTGGGTGTGAAGGATCATCTTAGTCATATAACCATGCCAATTGAGTTTCATAGCTATAGCATCTGTATTGGCAAAGTTATTAAGGATTTACTATTGAGATTTTAGGTTGTGAAACCTTTGAGCTCAATTTTTAGGACCTTAGAGGCTCTGGATCGAGGTCAAACCCCCAGCTGACTGGCACTTTGCATGTCAACCACTATAGATCGCGATCTCCCCTTTCCAGAAAGTGGTTATAATAGAAAATCAGAGCTATGGTTCAAAAAGTTATGTCTTCCAGAAATTGGGCTACCTAATCTCATATTTTATAAATATTTAAAACCGACCCTTTGGTAATAAAAGTGAAAAATAATTAAATGCTAAGGGTAGTTGGCATTAAAAGCTAGATTTTTGGAACCTTCTCAGGCGGTGGAAAATTGCCTATTTAAGGAAGGCTTGTAGTCTTTTCTAGGGAAGTTTGGGGGTGGTTATTGGAGGCTTTGTAATATAGATTATTGTAAGGGATGCCCATGTGGCTTTTGATATTATAATTTTAAATTTTGTAATTTCACATTTGTCGAGCCATTAAGAAGCCAAATTTCTATTCTTGTAAATTTCTATTGTTTCTCTCTGTTTCTATTGTGTATTTTTGGTATTAAGGGGAGTCCCCTTCATCAAGTGGTATCAGAGTAGGAAGTTCCTGAGTGTGTAGATAGATTGCTGACTGTGAGGTAGTTTGCACCAGGACCGTGGTTAGGGTTTCATTGATAAGTACAAAAATTCCTCCACAAAGGGAGCATGGGGGAAGAGCTCGAGGTGTGCCACCTAAGGTTAGAGCCCTCTAGAGACAAGTACAAGCATGAATCCTGCCATAAGAGAGGAATGTGAGGATGAAGCCGAAGTAGAAGGAGATTTTGATAAGGAACACGAAATTCTAAACCAAGAGGAGGAAAGGCTTTTCTGGGCCATTTTAGAGATAGGGAAAAGACCTAAGCTTGATGTTCCCACTTTTTTAAGAAATCTTAACGTAGAAGAGTTGATCGATTGGATCAATGAAATAGAAGAATATTTTGAGTATGAAGATATTGAGGATCCTTATAGGGTCAGATTTGTGAAGGCCCGACTAAAAGGTCATGTGAAGATCTGGTGGCAAGAGATTTAGTTGGAGTGAAATAGAAGAGGAAAGTAGAAAATCAAGAAATGAGATTGGATGGTGGATAAATTGAAGCGATAATTCATTCCTGTTGATTATGAGCTTGTTCTACTGAAGAAAATGCAAGTTTTGAAGCAATCAGGGAAATCTATCCAAGAGCATATGAAGGATTTCTATCGAATCCTCATCAGAACAGGCCATGTGAAAGATGACAAGGAGAAAGTTGCCTATTACCTTAATGAGTTGAGGCTGAGCATTCATGAGGAGTTGAACCTAATCTGAATGAACAATATTGAAGGGGCCTACCAGTTTTCCCTAAAAGTAGAGGAAAAGTTGAACAAGAAGTTTCAAAGCAAGAAAAATGGAATAGGTCATGGTGGAAGATTTGGTGGACGATCTTATGGAGGCTGAAATGAAGATTAAAAAAAGAAGGATGAGGCCAGTAGTAGTCAAGGTCAAAGGGGAAATAATTTCAATCAAAATAATAGAGATCAAAGAGGAAGAGGACAAGGACAAGGATCAGGAAGAGGAGACTTTTGTGGAACATGTTTTCATTGTGGACAAGAAGGTCATAGGGCATATGAATGTCCTCAATGCCTAGGAAGGACAAATAGGACAAATGACGGCCAGGCTAGAGTCATACATGTGGACAAAGATGCAAAATCATCTCATTCTAAAGATGCTGAAGGAGGAGAAGTCCTAGTTAACAGAAGAGTCATGCTGAGTGGTCAAAATGAACTTGAGTAAAGGAGGAGCTTGTTTCACACTAGGTGCGAGTGTGAGAATACGCTGTGTGATGTGATTATTGATAGCAGAACTACTAACAATCTGGTGTCAAAAGAGATGGTCACAAAGTTGAAGCTCAAGAGGTAGAAATACCCACATCCATATCAGATCACCTGGGTGCAGGATGACCACAAGGTCATGGCTAATGAATAGTGCCTAGTAAAGTTCAAGATTGGAAGGTACTATGATGAGGTACTATGTGATATCATACCTATGGATGCTTGTCATATGTTGCTGGGAAGGCCGTGGAAGTTTGATAGGCATGCTATACATGATGGCCATGCAAATACATATTCCCTAACAAAGGATGGAGTGCGACATAAGCTAAAACCATTGAACAATACATAAGAAAATGTATGTAGTAATGCAAGAATAACTTTTGTTGATGGAATAGAATTCCTAGAGGGTATGAAGCATGAGAATATGTGTTTTTCTTTAATTCCAAAAGCTAGTGAAAAGGAAGTAGAGGATGTGCCTGTAGAAGTTACAGATCTGATGAATGAGTTTCAGGATATTGTATCCGATAATGTGCCTGATGGATTACCACAAGTAAGGAAGATCAGTCATTAGATGGACTTGATCCCAGGAGCCAATTTGCCAAATAATAAAGCACATAGAATGACACTTGCAGAAAGTGAAGAATTGAATGGACAAGTGCAAGAGTTGTTGCAGAAGGGTTTGATTCGTGAGTGCTTGAGTCCATGTGTTGTACCAGCAGTATTAGCACCAAAGAAGAATGGAGAATGGAGGACGTGCACAGATTCTAGGGATATCAACAAGATCACAATCAAGTACAGATTTTCATTACTATGGATGGATGATATTATGGACTATTTTAGTGGAGCTATGTACTTCTCAAATATAGATATGAAGAGTGGATATCACCAAATTCATATCAGAGAAGGAGATGAATGGAAGACTACCTTCAAAACAAAGGAGGGACTTTTTGAGTGGTTGGTCATGCCCTTTGGGCTAACCAATGCACCAAGCGCTTTCCTGCGGTTAATGAATGAGGTCTTGAAAATTTTTTATGGTAAGTTTGTCACTGTTTACCTAGATGATATTCTGATCTTTAGTAAGACATTGGAGGAGTATCAAATGCATATTTGTAAGGTTTTGGAGAAGTTGAGGGAAGAAAAATTGTTGATTAATTTGAAGAAGTACAGTTTTGTGAAGGAGTTAGTGTATCTAGGATTTGCAGTTTCAATAGAAGGAATGAAAATGGAACCAGAGAAAGTGAAGGCTATCCTAGAATGGCCTACTCAAAGGAGTGCTACAAAGGAAAGATCATTTCATGGTTTGGCTAGCTTTTAAAGAAAGTTTATCAGAAATTTTAGCAGTATTGTTGGTCCCTTGACTGAAACAATGAGAGGGGATGGGAAAGATTTTAAGTGGACTAAAGGGGCTGAGAAGAGTTTTGAACTGTTAAAACAAAAAGTTACAGAACAACCTATTTTAGCACTTCTTGATTTTATAAGGTGTTTCAAGTAGACTGTGATGCTAGTGGTTCTAGAATAGGAGTTGTTTTGAGCCAAGAAGGTAAACCTGTTGCATATTTCAGTGAGAAGATAAATGATGCCAAGAGAAAATATTTTGTTTATGATCAGGAATTTTATGCTATAATTCAAGCATTGAAGAAGTGGAGACACTATCTACTTCCTAAGGAGTTTGTTTTGTATACTAATCATCAAGCTTTGCAATATTTGAATAGTCAAGGAAATTTGAATCAAAGACATTTGAAATCAGTTGAATTTTTGCAGAGTTACACATTTGTTTTGAAACACAGGAGTGGAAGGTCTAATAGAGTTACAGATGCTCTTAGCAGAAGGCAAATTTTGCTAACAAAGATGCAGATCAAGGTGGTTGGGTTCAAGGAACTCAAGAGTTTGTATCCAGAGAATCCTGATTTTCGTGAAGCTTGGAAAGCTTGTACAAAACCTATTACTCTAGATAGAATGAAGTGGCTGGAATTCATCATTTAGGATGGAATGTTATTCAGAGGGAGAAAATTGTGCATTCAATGAATTTCTATGAGGGAGAATCTCATCAAGGAGAAGCATAGCGGAGGATTGGCTGGACATTTTGGTCGAGATAAAACCCTTTCTCTAGTTAGCGAGAATTATCATTGGCCACAATTGAAGCAATATGTCAAGAACCTTGTATAGAGTTATAGAGTACGTCGTCAAAAGGAGAAAAGTACAATACAATATTGTATCATCCATTGCGTGTACCAGAGAAGCCTTGGAAGGATATCAGTATGGACTTTGTTCTTGGTTTACCAAGGACTCAATAGGAACATTATTCAATTTTTGTGGTCTTTGACAAGTTTTTAAAGATGGCACATTTTATTCCCTGTAAGAAGAGTAATGATGCTATTCATGTGGCTGAATTATTTTTCAAAGAAGTTGTGAGACTACATGGTCTACCAAAGATTATAGTTTCAGATTGAGACACTAAGTTTGTTGGATATTTTTGGAACACATTGTGGAAGAAGTTGAAGACAGACTTGAAGTTTAGCTCATCACATCATCCACAAACTGATGGACAGACAGGGGTGGTGAATAGGAGTTTGGTGAATTTGCTGAGATTTTTGGTTGGAGATAAGCCAACAGTTTGGGATTTGATTTTACCAAAAGTAGAATTTGCATACAATAATTCTATCAACAAGAGCACTGGTAAATCACCATTCCAGATTGTATTTGGAAATAGTCCCAGAAATGCTTTAGAGTTAAGAAAGATAGACAAAGGAGAGATAAGTATTGCTGAAGCTGAGGATTTTGCAGAACATTTGAAGAATATCCATGAGGAGGTGAGGAAGCACATTACCAAGATGAATGCACAGTATAAAGCTAAGGCAGATGAGAGGAGGCATAAAAAATTTCAGGTTGGGGATGAAGTCATGGTTCATTTGTGGAAGGAACACTTTTTAGTTGGTACATATAAAAAGTTGAAAATGAAGAAGTTTGCGCCATGTAAGATACTGAAGAAGAATGATTCAGGAAATAATATAGGTAGAATTGCCTACTGGGTTGAATATTTCACCAATATTTAACATTGAAGATTAGATAGAGTACCATGAAGGGGGTGTTGAAGGCGAGGTCACAGAAGCACAATGGAGTATTCCAGCTACTACTTCAACTACCAAGGAGATTGAAGATATACTAGATAGTCGTGTTGGCAGAAGCACAAGGAACAAGACATATGAAGAGTATCTAGTCAAATGGAGATGATGACCTATAGAAGATTCATCATAGCTGACAAAGGAGGAGGTTGACCATCTTGGTTTTCCTATGCACACCTGAGACGTGATAGGGTCACTTTGCAAATTACCCTAGGTGTCTGATGTAGGAGCATCCTGGGTTTGAAGGATCATCTTAGTGATATAAGTATGCCAGTTGAGTTTCATTTCCATAGCATCTGTATTGGAGAATTTGAATCAAAGCCATTTGAAATGGGTTGAATTTTTGTAGAGTTCTAACAGAGATGTAGATCGAGGTGGTTGGGTTCAAGTAACTCAAGAGTTTGTATCCAGAGGATCTTGATTTTTGTGAAGCTTGGAAAGCTTGTACAAAACCTGTTACTCTAGATAGAATGAAGTGGATGGACTTCATCATTTATGATGGAATGTTATTCAGAGGGAGCCAGTTGTGCATTCCATGAAGTTCTATGAGGGAGAATCTCATCAAGGAGAAGCATAGCGGAGGATTGGCTAGACATTTTGGTTGAGGTAAAACCATTGCTCTGGTTAGCGCAAATTATCATTGGCCATAGTTGCAGCAAGATGTCAAGAACTTTGTACAGAGTTATAGAGTATGTCAAATGGAAAAAGGAGAAAAGTAGAATACAGGATTGTATCAGCCATTACCTATACCTGAGAAGCCTTGGGAGGATATTAGTATGGACTTGTTTCTTGGTTTAGCAAGGACTCAATGGGGACATGATTCAATTTTTGTGGTGGTTGACATGTTTTCAAAGATGGCACATTTCATTCCATGTAAGAAGACTAATGATGTTATTCATATGGCTCAATTGTTTTTCAAAGAAGTGGTGAGACTACATGGTCTGCCAAAGAGTATAGTTTCAGATCGAGACACTAAGTTTGTTGGATATTTCTGGTGCACATTGTTGAAGAAGTTGAAGACAGACTTGAAGTTTAGCTAATCACATCATCCACAAACTGATGGACAGATAAGGGTGGTGAATAGGAGTTTGGAGAATTTTTTGAGATGTTTGGTTGGAGATAAGAGAACAGGTTGGGATTTTATTTTACCACAGGTAAAATTTGCATACAATAATTCTGTCAACAGGAGCACTAGTAAATCACCATTCTAGATTGTATTTGGAATTAGTTTGAGAAATGCTTCAGAGTTGAGGAAGATAGACAAAGGAGAGATAAGTAGTGCTAAAGCTGAGGATTTTGCATAACATTTGATGAATATCTATGAGGAGGTGAGGAAGCGCATTACCAAGATGAATGCACAGTATAAAGCTAAGGCAGATGAGAGAAGGAGGCATAAAGAATTTCAGGTTGGGGATGAAGTCATGGTTCATTTGCGGAAGGAGCAATTTCTATTTGGTACATATAACAAGTTGAAAATGAAGAAGTTTGGGCCATGTAAGATACTGAAGAAGCATGATTCAGGAAATGCTTATGAGGTAGAATTGCCTACTGAGTTGAATATTTCACCAGTATTTAACATTGCAGATTTGACAGAGTACCATGAAGGGGGTGTTGAAGGCGAGGTCACAGAAGAAAAATGGAGTATTCTAGCTACTACTTCAGCTACCAAGGAGATTTAAGATATACTAGATAGTCATGGTGGAAGAAGCACAAGGAACAGGACATATGAAGAGTATCTGGTCATATGGAGAGGATGACCTGTAGAAGATTCATCATGGCTGACAAAGGAAGAGGTTGACCGTCTTGGTTTTCTTCTGCACACCTGAGACGTGACAGGGTAACTTCTTAAATTACCTTGGGTGGCTAATGCAAGAGCATCCTGTGTGTGAAGGATCATATTAGTCATATAAGCATGCCAGTTGAGTTTCATTCGCATAACATCTATATTAGCAAAGTTATTAAGGATTTACTGTTGAGATTTTAGGGTGGAAAAACTTTGAGCTCAATTTTTTAGGACCTTAGAGGCTCCAGATCAAGGTCAAACCCCTAGCTAAATGGCGCTTTGCATTTCAACCACTGTAGATCACGATCTCCCCTTTCCAAAAAGTGGTTATAATAGCCAATCGGAGCTACGGTTCAAAAGTTATGGCTTCCAAAAGTTGTGCTACCTAATCTCATATTTTGTAAATATTTAAAGCCAACCCTTTTGTAATAAAAGTGAAAAATAATTAAATGCTAAGGGTAATTGGCCTTTATGGAAAGATTTTTGGAACCTTCTTAGGCCGTAGAAAATTGCCTATTTAAGGAACACCTGTAGTCTTATATAGGGCAGTTCGGGGGTGGTTATTTGAGGTTTTGTTCTACAGATTATTGTAAGGGATGCCCATGTGGCTTTTGATATTGTAATTTTGAATTTTGTAATTCCACATTTGTGGAGCCAAAAAGAAGCCAAATTTTTGTTCTTGTAAATTTATATTGTTTCTCTCTGTTTCTATTGTGTATTTGTGGTATTAAGGTGAGTCCCCTTTATCAAGTCATGTCAGAGCGAGAAGTTCCTGAGTGTGTAGATAGATCACCGACTGTGAGGTAGTTTGCACCAAGACCGTGGTTAGGGTTTTAGTGATAAGTAAAAAAATGCCTCCATGAAGGGAGCATGGCAGAAGAGCCAGAGGTGTGCCACCTGAGGTTAGAGTGCTCGAGAGACAAGTACAAGCATTGAAGGAAGAGATTTGTAGAGTCATGAATCTTGTCGTAAGAGAGGAAAGTAAGGATGAAGCTGAAGTAGAAGGAGATTTTGATCAGGAAGGAAAAATTCAGAACCAATAGGAGGAAAGGCTTTTTCGGGCCATTTCCAAGATCAGGAAAAGACCTAAGCTTGATGTTCCCATATTTTCAAGAAATCTTAACCCAGAAGAGTTGATAGATTGGATCAATGAAATAAAAGAATATTTTGAGTATGAAGATATTGAAGATCCTGATAGGGTCAGATTTGCGAAGGCCCGACTGAAGGGTAATGCGAAGATCTGGTGGCAAGAGATTTAGTTGGAGTGAAATAGAAGAGGAAAGGAGAAAATTACAATATGGGATCAGATGGTGTATAAATTGAAGTGATAGTTCATTCTTGTTGATTATGAGCATGATCTACTAAATAAAATTCAAGGTTTGAAGCAAGCAGGGAAATCTGTCCAGGAGTATATAGAGGACTTCTATTGAATCCTCATTAGAACAGACCATGCAAAAGCTGACAAGGAGAAAGTTGCGCGTTACCTTAATGGGTTTAGGCTGAGCATTCAGGAGGAGTTGAACCTGATCTAAATGAATATTATTGAAGAGGCCTACCAGTTTTCCCTAAAGCTAGAGGGAAAGTTGAACAAGAAGTTTGAAAGTAGGCAAAGTGGAAGAGGCCATGGTGGAAGATCTGGTGGACAATCTTTTCTTATGCAGGCAAAAATGAAGATCAGAAAAAGAAGGATGAGGCTAATAGTAGTCAAGGTCAAAGTCAAAATAATTTCAATCAAATTAATATAGATCAAAGAGGAAGATGACGAGGACAAGGATCAGGAACAAGAGGCTTGTGTGGAACATGTTTTCACTATGGAGAAGGTCATAGGGCATATGAATGTCCTCAATGCCAAGGAAGGACAAATAGGAGAAATGATGGCCAGGATAGAGTCGTACATGTGGAAAAAGAAGAAAAATCATCTCATTCTAAAGATGCTGATGAAGGAGAGGTCCTAGTTAATAGAAGAGTCCTGCTAAGTGGTGAAAATGAACCTGAGCAAAGGAGGAGCTTGTTTCACACTAGGTGCAAGTATGAGAATAAGTGTTGTGATGTGATTATTGATAGCAGAAGTATTGACAATCTGGGGTCAGAAGAGATGGTCACAAAGTTGAAGCTGAAGAGGCAGAAACACTCACATCCATACTAGATCGCCTGGGTGTAGCATGACCACATGGTCATGGTTAATAAACAGTGCCTAGTAAAGTTCAAGATTGGAAGGTACTATGATGAGGTACTATGTGATATCATACCTATGGATGCTTGTCATATGTTGCTGGGAAGGCCATGGTAGTTTGATTTGCATGCTGTACATGATGGCCGTGCAAATACATATTCCCTGACAAAGGATGGAGTGTGACATAAGCTAAAACCATTGAACAATAAAGGAGAAAAGGTATGTAGTGACGGAATAAAATTCCTAGAGGGTATGAAGCATGAGAATATGTGTTTTGCCTTAATTCTAAAAGCTGGTAAAGAGGAAGTAGAAGATGTGCCTTTAGAAGTTGCAGATCTTTTGAATGAGTTTCAGGATATTGTATCCTATAATGTGCCTGATTGATTACCACTAGTAAGGAAGATCAATCATCAAATGGACTTGATCCTAGGAGCCAGTTTACCAAATAAGGTAGCACACAGAATGACACCAGTAGAAAGGAAAACAATTGAACAGACAAGTGCAAGAGCTATTGCAGAAGGGTTTGATTTGTGAGAGCTTGAGTCCATGTGTTGTACCAGAAGTATTAGCACCAAAGAAGAATGGAGAATGGAGGATGTGCATAGATTCTAGGGCTATCAACAAGATCACAATCAAGTAAAGATTTTCATTGCCATTGGATGGATGATATTATGGACTGTTTGAGTGGAGTTTTGTACTTCTCAAAGATATATCTGAAGAGTGGATATCACTAGATTCAGATCATAGAAGCAGATGAATGGAAGACTAACTTCAAAACAAAGGAGGGACTTTTTGAGTGGTTGGTCATGCCCTTTGGGCTAATCAATGTACCAAGCACTTTCATGCGGCTCATGAATGAGGTTTTGAAAGAATTTCTGGGTAATTTTGTCATTGTTTACCTACATGATATTATGATCTTTAGTAAGACATTGGAGGAGAATCTAATGAATATTCATAGGGTTTTTGAGAAGTTAGGGGAAGAAAAATTATTGATTAATCTGATGAAGTGCAGTTTTGTGAAGAAGGACTTAGTGTATCTGGGATTTGTAGTTTCAGTAGAAGGACTGAAAATGAAACCAGAGAAAGGGCAGGCTATCCTACAATGGCCTACTCCAAGGAGTGCTACTGAGGTAAGATCATTTCATGGTTTGGCTAGCTTTTATATAAATTTTATTAAAAAATTTAGTAGTATTTGTGGTCCCTTGATTGAAACAATGAGAGGGGATAGGAAAGAGTTTAAGTGGACTAAAGGGGCTGAGAAGAGTTTTGAACTGTTAAAACAAAAATTTATAGATTAACCTATTTTAGTACTTCCTAATTTTAATAAGGTGTTTGAAGTAGACTGTGATGCTAGTGGTATTGGAATAGGAGCTTTTTTGAGCCAAGAAGGTAAACCTATTGCATATTTCAGTGAGAAGTGAAATGATGCCAAGAGAAAATATTCTATTTATGAATAGGAATTTTATGCTATAATTCAAGTATTGGAGAACTAGAGACACTATCTACTTCCTAAGGAGTTTGTTTTATATATTGATCATCATGATTTGCATTATTTGAATAGTCAAGGAAAGTTGAATCAAAGATATTTGAAATGGGTTCAATTTTTGCAGAGTTAGACATTTTTTTTGAAACACAAGAGTGGAAAGTCTAACCAAGTTGCAGATGCTCTTAGCAGAAGGCAAATTTTGCTAACAGAGATACAGATCGAGGTGGTTGGGTTCAAGGAACTCAAGAGTTTGTATCCAGAGGATCCTGATTTTGGTGAAGCTTGGAAAGCTTGTATAGAACCTGTTACTCTAGACAGAATGAAATGGCTGGACTTCATCATTCAGGATGGAATGTTATTCAGAGGGAAGCAGTTGTGCATTCCACAAAGTTCTATGAGGGATAATCTCATCAAGGAGAAGCATAGCGGAGGATTGGCTAGACATTTTGGTCGAGATAAAACCCTTGCTCTAGTTAGCAAGAATTATCATTGGCCACAGTTGTAGCAAGATGTCAAAAATTTTGTACAGAGTTATAGAGTATATCAAATGGAAAAAGGAGCAAAGTAGAATACAGGATTGTATCAGCTATTACCTGTATTAGAGAATCTTGGGGAGGATATCAGTATGGACTTTCTTCATGGTTTACCAGGGACTCGGCAGGGACATGATTCAATTTTTTTGGTGGTTAATATGTTTTCAAAGATGGCACATTTCATTCCCTATAAGAAGACTAATGATGCTATTCATGTGGCTGAATTGTTTTTCAAAGAAGTGGGGAGACTACATGGTCTTCCAAAAAGTATAGTTTTAGATCGAGACACTAAGTTTGTTATATATTTCTAGTGCACATTATGGAAGAAGTTGAAGACAGACTAGATGTTCAGCTCATCACATCATCAACAAACTGATGGAGAGACATGGGTGGTGAATAGGAGTTTGGGGAATTCACTGAGATGTTTTTTTGGAGATAAGACAACAAGTTCAGATTTGATTTTACTACAGGCATAATTTGCATACAATAATTCTGTCAACAGGAGCACTGGTAAATCACCATTCCAAATTGTATTTTGAAGTAGTCCCAAAAATTCTTTAGAGTTGAGGAAGATAGACAAAGGAGAGATAAGTATTGCTAAAGCTAAGGATTTTGCATAATGTTTGAAGAATATCCATGAGGAGGTGAGGAAGCACATTACCAAGATGAATGCACAGTATAAAGCTAAGGCAAATGAGAGAAGGAATCATAAAGAATTTCAAGTTGGGGATGATGTCATGGTTCATTTGTGGAAGGAGCGATTTTCAGTTGGTACATGTAACAAGTTGAAAATGAAGAAGTTTGGGTCATGTAAGATACTAAAGAAGCATGATTCAAGAAATGCTTATGAGGTAGAATTGCCTACTGAGCTAAATATTTCACTAGTACTTAACATTGTAAATTTGATAGAGTACCATGAAGGGGGTGTTGAAGGCAAGGTCAAAAAAGCACAATGGAGTATTCCAGCTACTACTTCAGCTTCCAAGGAGATTGAAGATATACTAGATAGTCATGTTGGAAAAAGAACAAGGAACATGACATATCAAGAGTATCTGGTCAATTGGAGAGGATGACCTGTAGAAGATTCATCATGGCTAACAAAGGAGGAGGTTGACCATCTTGGTTTTCCTCTACACAACTAAGATGTGACAGGGTCACTTCTCAAATTACCCTAGGTGTCTGATGCAAGAGCATCCTAGGTGTGAAGGATCATCTTAGTCATATAAGCATGCTAGTTAAGTTGCATTGCCATAGCATCTGTATTGGCGAAGTTATTAAGGATTTACTATTGAGATTTTAGGGTGCAAAACCTTCGAGCTCAATTATTAGGACCTTAGATGCTCTGGATCAAGGTCAAAACCCTAGCTAACTAGCATTTTTCATTTCAACCATTGTAGATCGCAATCTCCCCTTTCTGAAAACTAGTTATAATAGCCAAGTAGAGCTACAGTTCAAAAGTTATGGCTTCCTGAAGTTGGGCTACCTAATCTCATATTTTTTAAATATTTAAAGCCAACCCTTTTGTAATAAAAGTGAAAAATAATTAAATACTAAGGGTAGTCGGCCTTAATGGCTAGATTTCTGGAACCTTCTCAGGTGGTGAAAAATTGCCTATTTAAGGAAGGCCCGTAGTCTTTTCTAGGGCAATTTTGGGGTGGTTATTGGAGGCTTTGTCCTACAAATTATTGTAAGTGATGCCCATGTGGCTTTTGATATTGTAATTCTAAAGTTTGTAATTCCACATTTGTGGAGCCAATAAGAAGCCAAATTTTTGTTCTTGCAAATTTCTATTGTTTCTCTCTATTTCTATTGTGTATTTTTTGTATTAAGGGGAGTCCCCTACATCAAGTGGTATCAGAATGAGAAGTTTCTGAGTGTGTAGATAGATCACCGATTATGAGGCAGTTTGCACTAGGACCATTGTTAGGGTTTCATTGACAAGTACAAAAATGCCTCCATGAAGGGAGCATGGAAAAAGACCTATGCTTGATGTTCCCACATTTTTGGGAAATATTAACCCAGAAGAGTTCACCGATTGGATCAATGAAATAGAAGAATATTTTGAGTATGAAGATATTGAGGATCCTGATAGGATCAGATTTGTGAAGGCCCGACTGAAGGGTCATGCAAAGATCTGGTGGTAGGAGATTTAGTTGGAGCAAAATAGAAGAGGAAAGGTGAAAATCACAAGATGGGATTGGATTCTAGATAAATTGAAGTGACAGTTCATTCCTGTTGATTATGAGCTCGATCTACTGAAGAAAATGCAAGGTTTGAAGCAAGCAGGAAAATCTATCTAGGAGTATACAGAGGAGTTCTATCGAATCCTCATTAGAACAGGCCATGCGTAATCTGACAAGGGGAAATTTTTAGATTAAGTTAATGGGTTGAGGCCGAGCATTTAGGAGGAGTTGAACCTAGTTTGCATGAATAGTATTGAAGAGGCCTACCAGTTTGTCCTAAAGGTAGAGGAAAAGTTGAACAAGAAGTTTGAAAGTAGGCAAAGCGGAAGAGGTCATGGTGGAAGATCTGGTAGATGATCTTATGGAGGTTGAAATGAGATCAAAAAATGAAGGATGAGGCCAGTAGTAGTCAAGGTTAGAGGGGAAATAATTTCACTCAAAATAATAGAGATCAAAAAGGAAGAGGACGAGGACAAGGATCAGGAATGGGAGGCTTCCATGGAACATGTTTTCACATTGGAGAAGAAGGTCATAGGGCATATAAATTTCCTCAATGCCAAGGAAGGACAGATAGGAGAAATTATGGCTAGGCTAATGTCACACTTATGGCCAAAGATGTAAAATCATCTCATTCTGAGGATGTTGATGGAGGAGAAGTCCTAGTTAACAGAAGAGTCCTGTTGAGTGGTGAAAATGAACCTAAGTAAAGGAGGAGCTTGTTTCACCCCAGGTGCATGTGTGAGAATAAGTGTGTTGATGTGATTATTGATAGCAAAAGTACTAACAATCTAGTGTCAGAAGAGATGGTCACAAAGTTGAAGCTCAAGAGGCAGAAACACCCACATCCATACCGCACCGCCTGGGTACAGGATGACCATAAGGTCATATTTAATGAACAGTGCCTAGTAAAGTTTGAGATTGGAACGTACTATGATGAGGTACTATGTGATATCATACCTATGGATGCTTTTCATATGTTGCTGGGAAGGCCGTGGCAGTTTGATACACATGCTATACATGATGGCTGTGTAAATACATATTCCCTAACAAAGGATGGAGTGTGACATAAGCTAAAACCATTGAACAATAAAGAAGAAAAGGTATGTAGTAATGCAGAATAACTTTTTTTGATGGAAGAAAATTCCTAAAGGGTATGAAGAATGAGAATATATGTTTTTCCTTAATTCCAAAAGCTAGTAAAGAGGAAGTAGAAGATGTGCCTATAGAAGTTTTAGATCTGTTGAATGAGTTTCAGGATATTGTATCTGATAATGTGCCTGATGGATTACCACTAGTAAGGAAGATTAGTCATCAGATGGACTTGATCCCAGGAGCCAATTTTCCAAATAAGGCAGCACACAGAATGACACCAGCAGAAAGTGAACAATTGAACAGACAAGTGAAAGAGTTGTTGCAGAAGGGTTTGATTCATGAGAGCTTGAGTCCATGTGCTGTACTAGTAGTATTAGCACCAAATAAAAATGGAGAATGGAGGATGTACATAGATTCTAGGGCTATCAACAAGATCACAATCAAGTACAGATTTCCATTATCACAAATGGACAATATTATGGATAGTTTGAGTGGAGCTATGTACTTATCAAAGATAGATCTGAATAGTGGATATCACCAGATTTAGATCAGAGAAGGAGATGAATGGAAGACTACCTTCAAATCAAAGAAGTGACTTTCTGAGTGGTTGGTCATGCCCTTTAGGCTAATCAATGCACCAAGCACTTTCATGCGGCTCATGAATGAGGTCTTGAAAGAATTTTTGGGTAAGTTTGTCATTGTTTACCTAGATGATATTCTGATTTAGTAAGACATTGGAGGAGAAGCTAATGCATATTTGTAGGGTTTTAGAGAAGTTGAGGGAAGAAAAATTGTTGATTAATTTGAAGAAGTGCAGTTTTATGAAGGAGTTAGTGTATCTGGGATTTGTAGTTTTAGCAGAAGGACTAAAAAGGGAACCAGAGAAAGTTTAGGCTATCCTAGAATGACCTAATCCAAGGAGTGCTACTGAGGTAAGATCATTTCATGGTTTGGCTAGCTTTTCCAGAAAGTTTATCAGAAATTTTAGCAGTATTTGTGGTCCCTTGACTGAAACAATGAGAGGGGGTAGGAAAGAGTTGAAGTGGACTAAAGGGGCTGAGAAGAGTTTTGAATTTTTAAAACAAAAAGTCACAGAACACCATATTTTAGGACTTCTTGATTTTAGTAAGGTGTTTCAAGTAGACTGTGATGCTAGTGGTACTATAATAGGAGCTATTTTGAGTCAAGAAGGTAAACCTATTGCATATTTCAGTGAGAAGTTAAATGATGCCAAGAGAAAATATTATATTTATGATTAGAAATTTTATGCTATAATTCAAGCATTGAAGAAGTGGAGACACTATCTACTTCCTAAGGAATTTGTTTTGTATACTGATCATCAAGCTTTGCAATATTTGAATAGTAAAGGAAAGTTGAATCAAAGCCATTTGAAATGGGTTGAATTTTTGCAGAGTTACACATTTGTTTTGAAACACAGGAGTGGAATGTCTAACAGAGTTGCAGATGCTCTTAGTAGAAGGCAAATTTTTCTAATAGAGATGTAGATTAAGGTGGTTGTGTTCAAGGAACTAAAGAGTTTGTATCTAGAGGATCTTGATTTTGGTGAAGCTTGGAAAGCTTGTACAGAACCTATAACTCTAGATAGAACGAACTAGCCAGACTCCATCATTCATGATGGAATGTTATTTAGAGGGAGGTAGTTGTGCATTCCACGAAGTTCTATGAGGGAGAATCTCATCAAGAAGAAGCATAACAGAGGATTGGCTGGACATTTTTGTCAAGATAAAACCCTTGATCTAGTTAGCGATAATTATCATTGCCCACAGTTGCAGCAAGATGTCAAGAAGTTTGTACAGAGTTATAGAGTATGTCAAATAGAAAAAGCAGAAAAGTAGAATACAAGATTGTATCAGCCATTACCTGTACTAGAGAATCCTTGGGAGGATATCAATATGGACTTTGTTCTTGGTTTACCAAGGACTCAATGGGGACATGATTCAATTTTGCTTATGGTTGACAGGTTTTCAAAGATGGCACATTTCATTCCCTGTAAGAAGACTAATGATGCTATTTATGTAGCTGAATTGTTTTTCAAAGAAGTGGTGAGACTACATGGTCTGCCAAAAAGTATAGTTTTAGATCGAGACACTAAGTTTGTTGGATATTTTTGGTGCACATTGTGGAAGAAGTTTAAGACTGACTTGATGTTCACCTAATCACATCATCCAAAAACTGATGGATAGACAGAGATGGTAAATAGGAGTTTGGGGAATTTGCTAAGATGTTTGGTTGGAGATAAGCCAAGAGGTTGGGATTTGATTTTACCATAGGAAGAATTTGCATACAATAATTCTGTCAACAAGAGCACTGGTAAATCTCCATTCCAAATTGTATTTGGAAGTAGTCCCAGAAATGCTTCAGAGTTAAGGAAGATAGACAAAGGAGAGATAAATAGTGCTGAAACTCAGGATTTTGTAGAATATTTGAAGAATATCCATGAGGAGGTGAGGAAGCACATTACCAAGATGAATGCAGAGTATAAAGCTAAGATAGATGAGAGGAGGCATAAAGAATTTCAGGTTGGGGATGAAGTTATGGTTCATTTGCTGAAGGAGCGATTTCTAGTTGGTACATATAACAAGTTGAAAATGAAGAAGTTTGAGCCATGTAAGATACTGAGGAAGCATGATTCAGGAAATGCTTATGAGGTAGAATTGCCTACTCAGTTGAATATTTCACTAGTATTTAACATTGTAGGTTTGATAGAGTACCATGAATGGGGTGTTAAAGGCGAGGTCACAGAAGCACAATGGAGTATTCCAGCTACTACTTCAGCTACCAAGGAGATTGAAGATATACTAGATAGTTGTGTTGGGAGAAGCACAAGGAACAAGACATATGAAGAGTATCTGGTCAAATGGAGAGGACGACCTGTAGAAGATTTATCATGGCTGACAAAGGAGGTTGACCATCTTGGTTTTCCTCTGCACACCTAAGACGTGACAGGTTCACTTCTCAAATTACCCTGGGTGTCTAATGCAAGAGCATCCTGGGTGTGAAGGATCATCTTAGTCATATAAGCATGCCAGTTGAGTTTCATTGCCATAACATCTGTATTGGCAAAGTTATTAAGGATTTACTGTTGAGATTTTAGGGTGTGAAACCTTTGAGCTCAATTTTTAAGACCTTAGAGGCTCAAGATCAAGGTTGAAACCCTAGCTAAGTGGTGCTTCACATGTCACCCACTGTAGATTTTGATCTCACCTTTCTGAAAAGTGGTTATAATAGCCAATCGGAGCTACGGTTCAAAAGTTATGGCTTCAGGAAGTTGGGCTACATAATCTCATATTTTGTAAATATTTAAAGCCAACCCTTTTGTAATAAAAGTGAAAAATAATTAAATGCTAAGGGTAGTCAGCCTTAATGGCTAGATTTCTAGAACCTGCTTGGGTGGTGGAAAATTGCCTATTTAAGGAAGGCCCGTAGTCTTATCTAGGGTAGTTTGGGGGTCGTTATTGGAGGCTTTGTCCTACAGATTATTGTAAGGGATGCCCATATGACTTTTGATATTATAATTCCACATTTGTGGGGCCAATAAGAAGCCAAATTTTTGTTCTTGCAAATTTCTATTGTTTCTCTCTATTTCTATTATGTATTTGTGTTATTAAGGGGAGTCCCCTTCATCAAGTGGTATCAGAGCGAGAAGTTCCTGAGTGTGTAGACAGATCGCCGACTATGAGGCAGTTTACACTAGGACTGTCGTTAGGGTTTTAGTGATAAGTACAAAAATGCCTCCATGAAGGGAGCATGGTGGAAGAGCTAGAGGTGTGCCACCTAAGGTTCGAGCCCTCCAGAGACAAGTACAAGCATTGCAGGAAGAGATTCACAGAGGCATGAATCTTGCTATAACAGAGGAAAGTGGGGATGAAGCCAAAGTAGAAGGAGATTTTTATCAGGAAGGCCAAATTCTAAACCAAGAGGAGGAAAGGCTTTTCCAGGCCATTTCAAAGATCAGGAAAATACCTAATTTTGATGTTCCCACATTTTCAGGAAATCTTAACCTAGAAGAGTTGATCGATTGGATCAATGAAATAGAAGAATATTTTGAGTATGAAGATTTATCATGACTGACAAAGGAGGAGGTTGACCATCTTGGTTTTCCTCTGCACACCTGAGATGTGATAGGGTCACTTCTCAAATTTACCTAGGTGTGAAGGATCATCTTAGTCATATTAGCATGCTAGTTGAGTTGCATTGCCATAGCATCTGTATTGGCAAAGTTATTAAGGATTTACTGTTGAGATTTTAGGGTGTGAAACCTTTGAGCTCAATTTTTAGGACCTTAGAGGCTCTGGATCGAGGTTGAACCCCTGGTTGATTAGCGCTTTGCATGTCAACCACTGTAGATAGCGATCTCCCCTTTCCAGAAAGTGGTTATAATAGCCAATCGAAGCTATGGCTCAAAAGTTATGGCTTCCAGAAGTTGGGCTACCTAATCTCATATTTTGTAAATATTTAAAGCCGACCCTTTTGTAATAAAAGTGAAAAATAAGTAAATGCTAAGGGTAGTTGGCCTTGATGGCTAGATTTCTGGAACCTTCTCAGGTGGTAGAAAATTTCCTATTTAAGGAAGGCCCGTAGTCTTTTCTAGGGCAGTTCAGGGGTGGTTATTGGAGGCTTTGTCCTACAGATTATTGTAAGGGATGCCCATGTGGCTTTTTATATTGTAATTTTGAAGTTTGTAATTCCACATTTGTGGAGCCAATAAGAAGCCAAATTTCTATTCTTGCAAATTTCTATTGTTTCTCTCTATTTCTATTGTGTATTTGTGGTATTAAGGGGAGTCCCCTTCATCAGATACTATGCTTTATGGAAAAAATTTTAAGGAGGAAGTGGTAGCATATAAATCTATTCTTGGACAGTATGCTCTTGCTTCTGGGAAAGAAATTAAACTAGATAAGATTGAACTTTTTTTCTTTAGTAATCTCGCAACAAAAAAAGAGATTTGTAGAATCCTTAACTTCAAATTAGGAAATCTGCCTTGCAAGTATTTAGGACTACCCTTAGAAAAAGGCATTATATTGACTAAATTATGTGATAATGTCATGAACAAGCTTAAACATAAAATGGTAGCATGGAATGGAAAATGGGTTTCTACTGCATGCAAAGAGAAAAAGGTACATTCTATTATGTCTCCTTAAACCATATTTCAACTGGCCTGCATTGATTTACCAAGCAAAAAGAGAGGAAATTAACAAAATTCTTAGGTCTTTCTTCTGGAAAGGACTAGTGGACAAGAAGAAGATCTCTCTCCTTTCTTGCGACAAGGTGTGTCATCCTAAAGAGGAAGGGGGAGTTGGGATAAAAGATATAAAACTACAAGGTAAAACCTTGGGTGCCAAACTTGTTTGGAAAATACATTAAAAACCACATTTGAAATGGGTAAATATATTCTCATTGAAGTATCTAACCAATACTAATCTCATTAATATTTTCAGGGAAAATTCACCCCCTAAAGGTCCTAGGATATGGAATTTTATGATGTATTGCAAATCCATCATCCAGGATAAACTCACATGGTATCTTGGGAAAGGGGAGAAAGCCCTTTTCTAGAAAGAATTTTGGGGTGGTTACAGGGTATTGGATTGTAATAAGAATCTAGTGAATGCTCGTAGGTGTCTGATGGCTATATTAGGAGAGATCATTGACTTTTTTTTCTTTGTAGAAGAAGGAATGAGATGGTAATGGAAAAACTAGAAGGATCTTGGTCTTCCCCCAGCTGATGTTGCTGCTTTGAATAAAAGTTTGGAGGAAAGGAAAACATCATTGAACCTTAAAGAGGATATGTTGGTTCGGGATGGAAGTAAGAGTGGGGATTTGATGTAGCAACTTCCGAAGGTCATAAATTTTGACTCAGATGTGGGTTTTGGCTGAAATTTTACAGGCGAGTTCGTGAGCTAGAGTTAATGGCAATTCCAACTCAGCCAACTTTTTTGGTGGCCATTTTGACATCTTTTTGGGAGCCTGAGGTTTCATCTTGACCTTCAAAATTAGGTTTTTTCTTTTCTTTCCAATTTTTTGTAATAAATCTGAAATCGTGTTTCTGATTTCATGGATTAGTGGGCAATTCATCTTGCCTTAGTTGAGAGATTTTCTAGAGATGCATCTAAGTCAAAATTTATGACCTCTGGAAGTTGCTGCATCAGGATTATAAAATTAAGGAGGGATATCACTTGCTAAGATCAAGGCTAATAAGAAATATTGACTCCCTCTGAGAACTTATGCTTGAGTAAAGAACGTCTTCCACTAGTACATTTAATCCCCAAAATTGATAAAAATTCCCAACCAGGCATTAAAATGGTTTTACTTGGTCGGTTGATAGAAGGAAAATTTTGATTTTTTTAAGTTATGCCTGTGTTGGTCAGAATTCCGACCAACACAGGCATAACTTCAAAAAAACTTTTAACTTCATTTCATTATGTTATGTTACTCCATGAAGAGATGAAGGAGGGCATGCAGAGTAACCACTAGAGGGCACACATAACACACCATGAAGATTTGAAGGAGGGCACGTAGAGTAACCAACAAAGGGAATAGCATAACAACTCCACAATTTATAAATATCTCTAATTCTCAAGTACCCATCGACTCTTCTGGTCCACATTCTTGTTTATTATAATTATAGTTTCTATCTAAACCTTACTTTTGAATAAACCAAATGATTTTGATATCTTCTTGGAAAATTTTGTAAGGTCATTCATGCATGCCTTTCTAGACCAGTTTGATGATGATAGATTAGGATTAATTCCTCATGATGAGGCATCTTTGTGGCGATGAACAACCAGAATGGGCCAGGTAGAGAATGGAAAATCTCCAACTAGAATAGAAAATATACATAAATGATTCTAATGTTTGAGAACTTCTCATAATGTATTTAGTCAGTCCTAAGGTCAACAATGGTCTGTTTGAGAGCATACTGCTTTTGTGGGTTGTTCAATCCCCTCAAGTTATAGGATAAGAACTTCATTTTTTATTTTTTTGAGAAGCCTTCATACTTAATTTTTTCCCACTAGAAATTTCTCTGGCCAATGCCTTCATTTCAAGGGTTCTTTCAAATGGTCTTCCAAGCTTAGTATATGTTCCTACATTAGCATTTTTTCTTCTTGTTTTCTTTCTTCTTTATATTTTCCAATCTTCTGTAACATCCCCCACTAAAGAGGTTGGGGAAGATCTACTATCAAGTGAAAGAATGATAGACTTAGTGATCTCCACCACCAAATCAAAAATAGTATTAGAACTAGTAGAAATATCATATAAACTCAACAAAATTATGAGAATGTTGTAGATTAGATAAATCTTTAGTGATCCTCAACTAAACTAGAGCATGAAATGGGTATTACTATAACACAACATAAAAAAAAATGGTTTATCATGATTTAATCATATTTATACCAAATTTTGATGATTTAAAATAGTACATGACTTAGTAAGACACCACAACATTGATCAGTACCTAATTCCACTTGGTATCATAGTCATAAGCACAAAAACTTTAGTATGATAGAATTTCACTAAATAGCTTTTAGATCTGAGAAAATATTGCATTACAATATTCCTTAACTGCAACCCTAACCGATACTTCTTATAAATATCATTGCATAAACCTCATGAATCTATAAATTAGTTCAAGAAATTAGTTCACAATAAGATTAAAGCATTAAATAAACTCACAAACATCATAACAATGCACTAAAATAGAAATAAATCTTTAATTTATTTCCATTTAAAACTCATTAAACTCATACATAGGAGAGAAATGGATCAAAAATTATATTTATTTGTTCTCCAACTGCTATCTTCGGTCATACATCAATTCATAACTCATAGACCCAAAACTTACAACAAATTAGATACACAATCCTTCAAATTTTTCTTTGTGAATGCATTAATTTTTTTAATATCACCTAGACTCTTGCTACTTTGATTGAGATCCTACAAAAAAGTTAAGAATCATTTAGAAAGATAATTCATAAAATAGATCTCTTTAGTTAGAAATGAGCATATTAAATAGATGTTATTATTACCTAAATCATGTGGCGAATTCACTAAGCCAGTCTTGTTTGTAACATTGCAAGCGACCTTTGACATATTTAATTACTTCTCTCATGGGCATGTAGTATATAAATCTTAGTTATGCACACAATTGGAAGATTTGCGTCATCAGATCTCAATTCAGGAAACTCTTCCAATTGTGTGCACAACTAAGATTTATATACTCACTTTTCATTGCTTCATTGTCTATTTTGCATTATTTCTTTGCTAAAGTTGTCACTACTATGTCAATAAGATTCTAGTTCATTTTCTCTTTAGATCTTTAATATTATTCTCACTTGATCAATTTTGTAGTAGACATTCATTCTTGGAAAATTCTTTCACTAATTTCAATTCATAGCTCTGTAATATTTTTATGATAGTGCTTCAATGATAGTATCATCTTCATTCTTCTCACTGAGACTGTCTTTGAATAGTAAATGAATCTTTATGGAAATCAATGAATACTATATATCCTAAAATACAATATGGGTCACTCATTCATTCCTCATAACATGGTTATTATATCGAATAAAACAATCATCTTATCTTTTAGAATAATAACTACATTTGATTGGGTATTCATACATCCAATGGAATAGTGAATATATCTTCATTGAAGAACCATGATATCTCTTTTTGAACTCTTTCTTGACATCTAATTTTTTCTCCATACAAATCACTGGTTTACACTTCATATAGAAATGTATATGTACATATTCACTAGATAAGACTAGATATTTGACAAAACGAAAAACATGAGGCATAGAACTTATTTCTGGTTATTTATTTTTGCATTTAATTTGCAAGTTGAAAATTAGCATAGACAATAGTAAGACTGATAAACAAGTGTAGAAGTGGTATGATATTTTACAGTAATCAACACAATTTTTTTTTAAAAAATTTGAGGGTGATTATCGTTAGTGTTGTTAATTCGACAACTACTTTAATAGCCCCCAATATCGAATATAAAAAATGTCTAATTTAAAGTGTTTAAGTTGTTGGGCCAGTTCACATGTTCTTTTCTGACAATAGGAAAGTGGGGGCATAGGCATCCCCTTTTATCTTGTGTCATCATTTTTGCAACTAGTCTATGTTGTCTCATCATTTTTTATTTCTTTCTTATATGTATAGATATACATAATTATGTGTACATTTACATAATCATGCCTGTGTGTGTGTGTGTGTGTGTGTGTGTGTGTGTGTGTGTGCGTGTGTGTGCGTGTCATTATATTGGCATACTTATTTGTTATGTTGGCATACTTATTCATTATTTTTATAATTGTTACTTTGTTTTAGGTCTTCTCAATGGATAGAACATTTGGTATTGAATGTTTTCATTTGGAGTCCTTGGAAGAAAAGTGCTCCAGATTATTTAATGTGCATGATGATGACATCAAACATGCTATTCTCTACCTTCTAAAACATAATATTGTTGGCTCTCATGTACACGATGGGGTGATCTATAAAATAGTATTTTCTACTCTCTTTTAAGTTACCGGTCAGTTAGAATGGGTCTTGAAGGTGGTTAAGCATGTGGTTGTTTCTGACAATTTAGAAAAATTTGTGCAGGGGATTAAGACCATCAATCCAAACATTATGTCTGGCAGGCTTGGCTCAATTTTTGATAATAGAGCTGACTTTGACAATAAAATGGTGGAGGCATGGGAGGTGTTCAAGCTATCTTTCCCTAATGATAACTACACTTCTATGAGTATCTTCCATGGTCACAATGAATATTTGTTCACTTGTGACGATAGGAATGTTATGATGGACTACTTCTTTGGAGTTGGCATTTTTGTAATAAACTAGGTCATCTTTAGATCAAATGTAGACATGAAACCTAACTATTTAAAATAATGTCTGGAATACTCTTCTTTGTAAAAAAATTTATTGATACATACTTAGGGTCTAAATATCCATATGTTCATCATCATTACAAAAAAATATCTAACTAATGAACTTTATATCCTTATGCATTATGTTGTTGTGATTTTGCCTCTTTTTTTTACACATTTAATGGTTTCAAATATATCTTATTTGAAAAATGGTGGCTCCATTATATCTTCTTTGGGATTACTATCCTACATTGTAATAGGAGTATTTTATTGTATTTTGTAACTATGGTTTTGTATATTTTTTTCTCTTTCTTACCATTGTCAACTACTAATCATTGGTTTCTCTTTCTCCCTTGGGAATTCTTTTCAAGTAGAAATGGTAGGATACCTTCTATCTTTCTTGAATACTCTTTATCAAAAGGGGATCAATGCCCTTTATCTTCAATCAAATAAGGGGTGCAGAAGGTTTCTTTGCATCCATTGGGTATAGAAATTGAGTGGTATAACCAAACGATGCAAAGCATCTTCTGAACCCTCAATTCCAGTGAAGAGAGAAATGTCATTGATACCCTTTGGATAAATAGGATTTAGAACATGAATATGATATCCTACCATTACTACCTGGAAATCATTTCCAAGGGATCATAGATACTCTATCGTATGAAAGACATGTGTGTGTTCCTTACATAGCCTTAACACAAGCTCAATCTCATGAGGGTGTAGTGGACCCAATTGATCTTGATTGACCAATAACTACTTGCACTTTCTACATTGAAAAAGTACCATATCTCTCTATTCAAGGGTGGGTTATTCAATACTAGCATGTCATGTTGTATTTAGTTATATGTAGCTATAATTGTTTACTATCTATTATGAAATATTTAGCATATGTATCATATGACTTATGTAAATCTAATTATGATTGACCTTCATCACATTGAATAGGCCACTCTTAACAAAAATATTCGCCTGCTCAATTTTTTCAAATACACTAGAACCATAGTGACAATTAGGCCTACAAGTGTAATAGAAGTAACCCTTGTTCCTAGAACTTTGAACCACCTACTCTGCAATCTACATATTTAATCATAAAGACATTGCCAAAATTGCAATCATAAACACTCTTTTTCTCCATCCTTCTAAAGATACTACTTTTGGCAACACATAATTGACAAACTTCCAAGACAAGACTTCTGAGCAATTCCCACAAAGGAGGCATTGGAGGAAAAATAATTTTGGAGAGCCTTCAAGAGGTCCCTCTCAATTTGAATAGTGGTTTGTGTGGGTTCAACATGATTCCAAGTGGAATGGTTGGTCTTCTCATAGATGTTTTAGAGATTGGACTGATCCAATCCATGGCTTGTGCTTTTGTGCTACTAAAACTTCCATCCTATGTTGTTGGAACTTTATACAACATTGAGTGGCAAGTAACCCATTAGATATGCACTAAAAGCAAGAATCTGAGATGAATATTGGTCTTTTGTATTAATCTACTATAGATTATACATAGGAAATATATATAAGGTTTTTTAATCTCAACATAAGAAAATTTCTTATATTCTAGAAGGAACGAGAACACACAATGTAGTAGATAGAAAGAACAAAAAGAATCATAAATAAATAGCACATATATAACTAATACACCTTCAAGCATGTTTAAAAAATTAGAATTACTCGAAAAAAGCCATCAGCAGAGATGTTGAAGAAGTGAAGTCACAACAAGTTACAGAACTTTAAGTTACTCATGAATTAGTATCAAAAATATTGATATGCAACATTATTTTTTATTATTGTTAGAGTAGGCACTATACTATATCTTCTAATTTTTCACAATTCACTCAAATGAAGTAAGAACATTCTAATAATTTATAAATTTTCTAGAATGAAAATTATCAAGCTCATAGAAAGGTCATTTCAAAGACTAACCTGGACAATGGAACAATGAAGTGGTTGTTTCCATTATCATCATTTAGAGATTTTTTTTCTTGAGGTTGGATTTACTGGTCAACAATATTACTTAATTTGTTTTCAACATAGTTTTCAGACATGGAATTTGAATGAAGGCTAGATTCCTTAGAAAAGAAGGGACTCCAAGATGATAAATTTCTATCAAACTACAATTTAAAATGATCAATATGTGAAATCATAGACTGGCTCTACATTTTTTGCATCTGTCTCTCATGCAAGAAAGACACCCTCATCATTCCTTGTGCAGCAACAGTGTATGGAAACAAATTTAATTCTATAGGAAATGAAACATGACCCTAGAAATAAATATTTGTACTGAAAAAGTCAAAGACTTTAAGATAAGATATAATTAGGGTCAATCTCTACTGAATACATCCTTTATTCACATTACTGTTAGTTACTATTGTCCATACCTTATAGCCGATACCTTAGAGTCATTATTACTCAAAAATTGGAGTAATTATCTAAGGGCCTAATTATAGGAAACAACTATTAGATAGGACAGTGTGTAAGTATAGTCCATATTTACTTATAATTACTAGTAAATCATTGCTCTTCTATTTTGGGGGTATTCTGGGAGTTATATTCTATTATTTACTAATGGCTAGATCTATCTTGATGAATTGAACTTTATCCTAAATAGTCCTTGATTTAGTGTTTGCTTTATTGTAGATTTTTCGTAAGAGTTATTAATTATTTTATTATTTTATCAAAAATCAAAGAGAGATATCCCATACATATCAATTCATATATCTATATATAGGTGTATGTATATATTATGAGAAAACATATATCCAACTATATACATAGATATACATATATAGGTATTTAGGAGACACAGCTTGTGTACATATAACAGTGTATTTTATTAATAATCAAAGGGAAATACATCAGGAGAACCACCTAGAAGATAAGTGGACAAGTGGATTTTTCATTCCTTTTCAAACCAAGCAATTTGTTATATTCACCAATCATATTTTCTTTTGTCCTTCCAATCAAGTTTTTCAAGAGAAAAGAATAATCAACAACAGTTGCCTCATTATGTCTATTGTAGGTAAAATTTATAGAATTATTTCATCTATCCAAATCATTGCAAATGACTAAGTCAAATGTTCCACATAAAGTAAGAAATTACTCCCCAAATCAATTACCAAATGTACCACATAAAGTGTTTACCAAATCGATTATAAATTCAACTACACAAAGATGAATGAGATCAAATGAACTGTATCAAAATGAAAACTCACATAGGCTTCAAATAATAACACTTTTATTGATTATATCCCTTTGCATACATTCATACGAGTTGAGAATTTCATAGAATACTGTTGGTTTTCATTCAATTTGCATCCAGAATGTGTTGTTACAATTGTAGAGTGGTTAACAAGAAGCCAAGGAAATTTCCAATCTCCCAGATAACTTCTTAATTGGTCTTGACACAAATCAATCCCACTAATTGTGATATCTCCTTTCCAAATAAAAGAAAATTTAAAAATTTAAAAAGTAACAAATAATATAATTACAAATTAATGAAGAGACACTTAATACTAATAATATAATTTTATATGATACATTATGTTAATAAAGATATAGTAATAATAATAATAATAATAATAATAATAATAGCAATTCTTAATATTAATATCAATTCCAAATATTATGCTGAGTCGATAATTATATGAAAAAACAATGACCATTAAAATGTAGCAACTACTATGGATGACAATTGAGAAGTAATAAGGTAGTAATTAATATGCATAAGGCAGTGATTGAGAGTCCTTGAAAAGACAATGATAATAACAAAGGCAACAATTAAGGTTAATGAAGAGTTACGTCCATTTGGGAGGGTATCATCCTTCATAAGGGATGTATCCATTCGTAGAAAGAAGAAGATATAAAAAGAATAAGATTTGCAAATAGAAAGGGGGGATTAATATATATGAGAATATATCTTCCAAACTTGATGAAGAGTAACCCACTAATTGTGGGAAGAACGGATCACATAGAAGAATATATAAATATGAAGGAATCATGGTACATTAAGATAGATGGATATGAATTATCATAGAATAAGAGAATATTGAATACATATACGTATATATGATATATATTGATACATATCAATGGAAATCATATATCAATATATATGGTCTAATATAAATATGTAATATTAATTTCAATTACAACAGTGAAATCAATATATATATATATATATATATATATATATATATATATGCAATCATAAGTATACATATATGTATGTTATATTTCATAAGTGAATATACATATACATAATATACAAGATATGTGTGTATCAGAAATATATATTAATAACAATAAAATCAGATAAAGTTATGCTATGTATATTAAGTATATATAAGAGATTGTGATTATATATATTTTATAAAGGATAAACAACCTTATATAGTCTATCATATATATTATATGTTAATAAGGATAAAATCATAATCATCTATATATAGTGTATATATCTAAATGTTCTGTAACATATCTCTAAATGATCTAATATTTACATCTGTAATATATATATTCATTAATAATAATGGAGTCATAATCATATTTGTCCATGTTCAGATTTGTTACTATTTAGTACCTGAAGAGGAAG
>MU224795.1:3784677-3807896 GCA_018584345.1 Thuja plicata | reverse complement strand
GGATAAGACCTACACCTTCCATTCATTAAGCCAAATAGTAATATGATTGGATATACATGAACTAATGTTACTTCATATTTATGAATATTTTTAATTGAATTATTGTGTTCTTGGGACATACAGTGTAGTTTGAATTATATATATAATAATTATGTCTAGCCTAGTAGGGGACATTACAGTAATCTCTCAAGAAGAAAATGTCAAAATATAAAAATGTTAAGACACTTCTTCAACTTGGTTGCACCCAATCTAAGTTTTCAAACACCCTCTCAGGCTTAGGGGCTAGGAACACTTCTCTGATTCTTGGTAAGTTGTGAAACCCTTCACTAGTGAGGTTATTGATCCAATCTATGGATTTGAAAACACTATTTGATCTATCTAGGTGAGGAATCAACAATCACTTTGATCCCCAAACACTCACAATACTCCAAACACTAACTCACCTACTAACCCTAGTAGGTCTTTCTCACTGGTTATTAAGTTGTTTAACTTTCTTACATGATTCCACTGACTAATTGAGGGACGGTTATCCAAAATTTCCCCATCATGCAAATTTTGGCTACAGGTGGAGTAAATGAGGCTCCCACAAGGGTAGAGCCCAGCTTTTATGGTTTCTTTCCATGTTTTCCTCAGCTCTGCAAATATTGCTAGGCCTCCGATTTATCCTTGTTCATGGAAAAATGGCCTAAAGAAGAAAACCCTATGCAAATTTGATAAAAACCCTAGCTATCCCAGGCTTTTTCTAATTTTTTGTTACCTTTTATAGCGACTTAAGTCCTTTTGAAAGCGTGTGCGTATTTCCATTTTTCTTGTCTCGTAGTCACATAAAGGTAAAGGAATATTCCCATGTTGTTCGACAACTATGAGACTACTTCAGTCGTGTTGTCTCAGTAAGAAATGGAATATTCTCTATGGCTTTAGAGACTTAGCACTGGCCTTTGATTTTTGATCAAATCCTGTGGTGGTCACTAGGTCTCTTGAATTAACCATGATCGGGAAAAGTGTTCAGAGACTTTGAGACTAGTGCAAATTCATAGCTAGAGACATAACTCCAGTTTGAGCTGAGTGAGGTTAAAATCCTTTTGGTCACGTAGTCTCATGAAGTAATCAAGGTTAAAAGAAATTTTCTGAGATCATGTGACCGCTTAGTCATAAAGTCTCCAAAATGGATCAGAGGTTAAGACATAAGGTTAAGTTCTTTCAGTAATCCAAGTGTGCACTGAAAAATCAAAGACAAAATGACACATGGAAGAAGTAGGCCCAGGTATTATGTATGCATTCACAAATTCTCATAGAAAAATGGAATATGCTTGAAAGTGAATGCGACTTCATGATAGTCGTTGATTTGAGATCTAATCTTATGGTAGTCACATAGTCTTGTAATGAAACCATAGTTAAACAAAGTGAAAGGAGACTACAAGACTATGTAGTCACTGAGTCTCAATAAAGGACTTGAGGTGAAAGGTGAGTCAATTTAAGATCATTCAGTCATGTTAATCTCATAATTAAATGCAATATTCTCTTAAGGATATGAGACTTAGCGAAGGGCATCCGATCTTGATCTAATCCAATGGTAGTAGCAAAATCTCTAAAGGAACTCTGGGTTAATAAAATGTTATCCCGTCTTAGTGACCTAAAGAATTTTGGGTAGCCAGAGTTCAAGGGGAGTAAGGCCTAGGTTAAATTAACCCTACAAGATCATCTCATGCCACCTGTGACCATTACTTATTCAAATATTTAAAATTCAAAAGATCTAATGCTTAGAGTCTATAGGGGTGACACAAAATTTTAAGCTGCAGATAGAGGGATGGATCGAGCTAACTTCTTAGGGCATAGTAATGATGATGGAAAAGATTTCATGGAAATATATAATCGAACAAGATATTTCCCAGCTGCATTTATGAGAAAAATTGATAGATTTAGGGTTTCTATATTGTTTAATGCAAAATCTATTATAACTGTAATTTCTAGAGTCGGATTATTTCCTGAGCCTGTGTGCTAGGAGGAACATGTATATAAGTTAGTTTTAAAGATTTTTAGCTTAGATTTTTCTACCTAGTATAAGATTTTTGTGGCATTTTCTCTGCCCCTAAGTTTTCATGTGTTAGCTATCTCTTTGAATTGCAAATATTGCAAATTCTTTTTGTGACATCCTTTCTATCCCTAAGTCTTCTTGTTTGTACTTCTCTTACTGAAATATAATATAGAGATTGGTATTGGAATGAACTTGGAGTTCCCGAGCCCTCTTTCTTTCTACAATATTGTGTACTACTATGGATGATCTGATTTAGATGAGTTTGTGGATATTATTTATTCCCCTGTCATTTTGTCTCATTCATGTGCCTGATTGTAGAAATGGATGTTTGTTTGCAGGTCATAGTCTATGTCCATTTATAGTGAATATACTATTGTTTGTGAAATCATCTCTTTCCTTGAATAGCCTTTGTTTATCTCATACCTCTCTATGAAATACTTATGCAAGCCTATCTAGAAAGTTGTGTTCTATTAGATTCAAGTCCTCTTTCTAACATTGATTACTATGTTTTAATTCAGGAAATTATCTTTGGTGTATCACCTAGTAGGATAATTTTATTATCAATCATTTCCCTTTCAGCATTCCTTCTATCCCTTTTCCTATCCATTTTACTTTTATGCATAAAGAGAAAATTAAGGTGATAATCCAAGAAGAACTACCCTAGAACCTGGAGGTCTCATTTTAGTTAGTAAAGGTCCCACAACCTAGAAATGATTCCCATGTTATACTAGATTATCAAGACTACGAGAGCTTGATTAGGGTGCAAAATTTAGTGTATAATAGGGACATAGAAGATGTTTTCAATGGTGTAGAGTGGGTGGTTTTTATTAGAGCATTAATTAAGTTAACATAATTCAAATAAAGTATATTAAACATATGTCCTTTTATGCATAAACTAGTTGAATTAACTTTTGACCTCTTCTCATAACAATGATAATAATAGTTTGTATTTTACCTGATTGCATTCCCCGAATCATTACTGGCAAAATTTTCAAAATATCTAAATGGAATACACCAAGAAGTAACAAATTATGAATGCTCAAATGTTGTAAGGGAAAAGCATCAAAATCATCCATTTCTAGAACTTGATTTTGTATAGTCTTAATTATTTTTCTATAGTCCTAGTGATTTTTCTTATTTCTTGTCTTTTGTCCCTTTTTTATTTCCTATGTCTGTGATTGGTGATAGGATTTTGAATATTTTTGACAAAGCGTGTTTCTTTTTTTGATTATTTGATTGATGGTCTCACATTTCCTTACTTTGTAATTTTCATTGTCCCAATCAATTTTAGCAGTGTTCTTTATTAGGTTTCATGTTTTCAATATTTGGGTTCTGCATGGTTTGTTGTTCTTGATAAATTAGGCCTTGAATTTGACTAGAGAAGGTATATGCACAAGTGATGAATATACAGATTTCATAATAATATTTTGAATATTATTTTGACCTCTTCTCATAACATTTTTTCTTATTTCTTATCTTTTATCTATTTTTTATTTCCTATGTCTATGCTTGGTGACAAGATTTTGAACATTGTTGACAAAGTGTGTTTCTTTTTTTTATTATTTGATTGATCCTCTCACCTTTCTTACTTTGTAAATTCCATTGTCCCAATCAATTTTTGTATTATTTTTTATTAGGTTTCATTTTTTTGATTGTCGAGTTTCACATCGTTTGTTGCTCTTGATAAATTAGGTGTTGAATTTCTTTCATTTTTCATATACACAAAGACTACACACGCTGATAAAAAATGAGCTAGATCTGATTTAGGTTAATTGTTCATGATTGTAAACAATCAATATTTCCGATGGTACTCCTTTGTGTATTCCATTTAAAAATAATCAGGGTTCTATGGCTATTATAAATGTCCCTTTGTGCTGAGAAAATTAGAGTTGAGAAAGTGGTTATTCAGTGTCTATATCTGCAGGTTGCAAACAAATCATCCTTCTTCCACCAAAATTCTAGTCAATTTACAAGTAACGAGTCATTCCATTCAAGAAAGACCATGTCTGAAAATATCAACCCAGAAAAAAAATATGCAGACAATTGCTAGATGGAGGTCTAACTTTAAAAGAAAAGGTGATGGAAAATGTTATTGTCCCTAGAATATTCGCAAGGGCTTAAAGACTCGAAGATATCTAATCAAAATAGTTGAGGAACATTGTAGGCAGCATGGTCACATTGAAGGGGGAAACAAATTTCTTCCATTGGTATGTTTTTCAATATATTATTTGAACAATTTATATACATAAGAAATGAATTGATGATGACATCATGGTCATGATTAATTTAAGGTCATCATTTTGATATATGTCAATCACCTTGGGTTTCATGTTATGGACCATGACAATCCGGAGAATGTGGATTTCCAAATTAGGGAACATGGAGGTGTGAATATTGAAGTAGAAGGTAATGATCCCATGGAAGAAGATCATGATGATCAAGATGATCATGATAATCAAGATGAGGGCACTGGAATAACTGATGATGATGATGAAGAAGAAGATGATGACCTTGATGTACCTATACTTTAGAAGGCTTACGAGTTCCTATACAAAGGCTCCCAAACAACTCTTCTTGCCTATGTATTGTTGTTGGTGAACTTGAAGGTAGTGAATGGTTTATCCAATGTAGCAATCACATATATGTTAAGGTATGTCATATTTTTCATCTTTTTAAATCTTTTTTAGTCATAATTTCCTTATCATTAACAAAGGGTGAATCATGTACCAATTAATATTATTCATATTAACCAATTATATTTAATTTGGTCATAGTTTGATAGGTGAGTGGTTGTTACCACCATCAAACATTCTACCTCCCTCATGCCGATATATTATCTGCCATTATGAAAGATATTGGAATGGAGTATCAAACAATACATGCATGTCCAAATGACCATATTATATATCAAACACAACATGAATTTGCAATAGAATTCCCTGATTGTCATATTAGTAGATATTGATCAGATCAAATAACAAAAAAGGTGTCTTGCAAGGTTCTTTGGTATATTCCCTTTATTACATGCCTGCAACGATTATTCAGGTGCACTAGCTTGGCACAATTTATGGATTACCATGCACATATAAGAATTTGAGATGATATTATGCAAATGCCTATAGATGGTTCAACATTCAAGGAAATAGAGGAAACTTAGACACACTTTAAAGAAGAACCTCATAATCTCAGGCTTTCATTGGCAGTGAACGGTGTCTATATATTTAGAGAGATGAGATCTATTTACTCAGTGTGATATGTTTTTGTTATCAAAAATAACATTCCTCCTTGGATGTCTATAAACAGGGAGCACATAATGTTGGCAATGATTGTTCTAGGTATTTTTCATTTAATAATCATCTAAATTAATTTATTATAAATAATCCATCAAATTGGTCATAATAATTATGTAATGTTTTTGTTCATTCAACTAGGTAAGTACAAAGTTAAAGATATGAATGTCTATATTGAGCCCCTTATCGACAAGTTGATAGTGTTATAGAATGGGGTCACTATGTATGACATCTCTGGACCAATAGGTCAAAGACTATTTCAATTCCATGCAATGTTTGTATGGACAATACATGATGCCCCTGGGCTAACACATTTTTGTTGTGTGTTCTCTTGTTGAAACCTTTTTTTTTGTATGCTATAGTGCTAACACAAAATTAACATATTTAATCCAATTATACACGATCTTTTAGGTCTTCAGACAAAGGGAAAATTTGCATGTCCAATTTGTGGTCCAAAGATGAAATCTTATCATTCAAAAAGTATAAGAAAGCAGGTGTTCGATGAGTATAGACACTTTCTCCATAGAAATCATAATTACCAAATTACCGAAAAATATCTTTTCAATGCGAAAGAAGAGACTACATCAAATCCATGAAGAATGAAACCTTGCCTATGGAAGTTGGAATACAATAGAATAAATCATTGAGGTAATGTCATTCCATTTGATGGTTCTTATTTGAAATCTATATTTTGATATTCTATTTTGTTTACTCATGATGTAATTGATGCTCGTGAAGGTCATTTAAGAATCAATAAACAACTTCAAAAAGGACTAAAAAGTTATCCTACATAATTTAGTAGGTTGTTGTACTACGAGAAACTCCCAATTGTGCAGTTGTTTGATTCTATACATATTGGAAATAATGTAACAGAGACATAATGGAAATTATTGGATGGAAGGCGTGACAAAGACAAAATTTCCTAAAATTTGTAGTGACATTGAGGAATCCAACCATGAAATGAAAAATGTCATTCGATCAAATAAAAATGGAGATAAAATTGATATAAATGCCCTTACTTGGTTATTGTTGGAGCATCAAAGCAATTCTATAAAAGAAGTCATACAAAAAATATGATTTCCCATAGGATTTACTGTGAGCATAAACAATCTCATATCAAAGAAAAGTGAATTTGGGCTAGGGATGAAAACATACAATTTGCATAAATTTATTAACGTAATTCATTTTATTTTGTATTCACTATATATTTGTATACTACATGTAGTTTTCATTGTATTATTTTATAAAATATTGAAAAGATTATTTTACAATTATTGCAGTACGTTCTACCTCTATCTCTCCTACACCACTTTTAAAAAGTGTCAAACAAGGTATATATGATCTTGGAAAATACATGAGGTGGTAGTCATCGAAAGAAATCCATAAAGAAGATATAAAATATTGGAAGATAAAAATTCCTCATCTTATGTGTGAAAGGTGAAAGTGTCTACATTCAACTTTTTTCAATGCACAAGAACACTACCTCATACATCAAGTTGAGGAGATTGAATTGTGTGGACCTGTACAAACTAGGTCAATGTGGATGGTTGAGAGGCACTTGAAATTTTTGAAGGGCTTGGTTCGAAAAAGAGCACATCCTAAAGGTTCTATGGTGGAGGGATATATGGTATACTAGACCATGGTGTACATTACTGAATATATTCCTATGTTTGCAGCAAAGATCTATGGAGATCATATTTGGGATCCCAACTCCATTAAAAAATTCAAAGGGGAGTACTTGATGGGGAAAGGTAGATTGAAGAAAGTGAGAGGTAATTATAAGATGTTATTGTAGTTAATTAATTCTTATAAATCTTTAATATAAGTTATTTGTAATTGGTCTATTTTTCTTATATAGTTGGTCAAGAGTGGGATGCAATACATTTGTATATTGCAAAAAATATTGATTGGATAACGGTATGGATTGAATGATTTCAACAAAATGGTTTCTCATTAACATGGGAAGGTGTTTCTTCATTGGTTAGAGAAGATCATCGTAATGGATATTCCAATGTTACGCCAATGGAAATAGATCAAGCATATGGTTTAAGAGGTACATAGGTATGTAAAAAATTATTAATGATTATGACCCATATGTTTCATATCAACTCATCATGCAAATAATTTTCACACGCTTGAAAAATTGCTGGTCAAGAACCAAAATTTTATGTACTATCGTGGCCACAAATTTCACATAAAAAAATTGGATGACATGAAGAAAAATTGTTATTGTGGGATAACTACAGTGTTCAAGGTCACTAATATTTCATCTAGAAATGACATACATCGTCAAAAATCTCAAAATTGATACTATGGCATATTGGCTGATATACTTGAGTGTGACTTTAACTCTTTCAAATTAGTTCTATTTGCCATAAAATGGTACAAGCTATGACTGAATAAAAATGATCCTAATAGAAATGTTATTCAACATGATAATGTACTAACAACTATTAATACAAGGTCATTTTAGCCAGTTGGAGATGAGCCCTATGTTCTTCTAGGCCAATGTGAGAAAGTGTTTTACTTAGAGGTTCCACATAAACTGGGTTGGTCATTTATTGTTAGACATGATCCAAGAGGAAGACCGATAAATTATAATGTGATGGAAGAAGAAGATACTAAAATTGAAGATGAAGAAGATGATGATGAAGAAGAAGATGATGGTGGTGGTGGTGGTGGTGGTGATGATGATTATGGTGGTGGTGGTGATGGTGGTGGTGGTGGTGGTGATGATGATGATGATGATGATGATGATGATGATGATGATCAATGACATGATTGAAATGTACAAGGTATGTGATTTAATTATTTATATATATTTATATTCATTAGTATATATTTAATATTGATTTATTTATGTATTCAAATCTAATGGCATGGTATAATTAATTCATTTTTTTCAATTCTAATGATTACAACATATGTGATTTATGATAACCAATGTATTGCTTATCATGCACAATTAATTGATGTTTATTACATGTATATATTTTGTTTGATTGCCAACCTTTCTGGAAACAAGAAATTGACTACACACATCTTCACCCCTTCTTTTGACGATCTTGCATTCCATATATAAGGTAAAGATAATTTGTTCATGTTTACAATCTTTCATATTGTTCATGTTGTCCTCTACATAATTTGTAGCATATGTGTCATGTAATTTTTAGCTAACTTAATGATGGGGAGCTCTAACCACAAGATAAATATTGCTCTAACTAAGACCTATCTTTGGTCTTCCTTGAGTATATTCCTCTACCATATCTAGAGGACAAATCTATGATCCCCTACTTCCCTTAGAACTCACCACCAATTTCAAAACACTCTCCTTTCCTTCTCAATCCTACAATGCACCCTTAGGCTCCATTGAACCACTTTTCTCCCAATCCACTCTTGGCAATAGGGATGGGATTTCTGACCATTCCTAGGTCACTTCCAACTAATTTTGATCCTCTTGGATGGGTTATTTAAAAGGTTTCTAGTCAATTTCATAGTTTTCTTGTTTTGAGGCCTTGTAGCCTTTTTAGATAATTAGGCCTCCTAGAAACTGGTTTTCTTGAATTTATTCACAAATTATCTTAAAAACTCTAAGAATAAACTATGAATTCTTCATAGCTCCATCCTAGGCTCTAGTATTTTCAAGGTTTTAGACCCCCACCCAGTCCGTACATAGGAATTTCACCAAACCCATATTTTTAAGGGTTTTAGGAGCATGTTCACCGGTTTGGGTTCTTTTCTTTCAATGGTTTCTCTAAAAAAATCTACCACACTTATCCTTGCAATAATTTTTCAAGGATACACACCTCTACATGATCCCACCATTTATTGGTTCAATCCAATCCAATTATCAAGCTTTCTTGCTACTATTCTGATCAAGCCACTAACCAGAATGCCTCTGCACCCGCCTAGGGCCTGATGACTAAAATAGTTCCCCTAAATGAAATGACTCCAAAGACCATATCTAAACTATATACAAGGTCCCCTTCTTGATTCCAAGTAGACATATTTTTTCAACTATGGGAACTCAAGTGGGGCACATTTTTACATGTCTGGCTCAAAACTAGAGAGTGAACCAGAGAAAAAGAAAGAATTTACAAAATGATAACCAGTAACACTAAAAATCCAAAAAAATGCTACACAAAGTAATTACATGACACAAAGTAAGGTTTTAATGCATTATTTCAATCCATTAAATGTCTGGATGAAGACTTTGTTACAAAAACTCAGTCAATTCTTTCCTTTTCAAATCACAGTCTGTACACTAATTGTTCCAACCCTTATATTAAGGTTTGTTTTACCTTATATAGGTTATCCCCTCGTGTTTAAGACCTAAGGTCAGGATTTGGGCACCATTAAATCCCTTTCCTAGTTTTTAGGAAATGTTGTCATGACAACTTTACAAAGTTGCAAAGTTGTCATGAGCAAATTTTACATCTTTTGCTCTTTGACAAACCACTATCCTCAATGATTCAATTTGACTCCAAACCATTACATAAGGCCTTAAAACACCTAAAAACATTAAAATCACAAGTGCCACTCCATTTTAGAGTCTTGGTCAACCTTTGACCCATTTGTTGACTTTCTAGGACTTAAACTCTTAGATCCTAATTGACCACACCAAATACTAAACTCTCAACATTCATACCTCTAGACACACACCAAAAAAACCTTGGGACTTTATATTTAGTCCTTATTACCCTGGTGCTTGGCTAAACCAACCTACAAGCCAAAATGATTTAAAGATCTTCATAAGACCTTAAGGTGCTCCTACACCATCCCCCTTGCAACAAGAAAATCATGGTATCTTAGGTGTGATGAACTCCATGCTTATGTCATGCTTCTTTAAGTCTCCTTCTACTATCCATTTAGCCTATGAATTGGGTTCTTGTTCCCATTTCACCAAGTGTTCCATGAAAACTTTGTTCCTTGTCTTCTTCTTCACTCTTGAATCTAGTATCTTCTCCACATGTGACTTAGCTTGAACATGTACTCTAAGTCCTTCCACATCATTTCTCAACTCTATACTATACTCTCCCTCATTTATATCTAGACCCATGTATTGAATCAAGTCCTTCACATTGAAAATGGGATAAATGGACATACCTTTTTGTAGATCTATCTTGTAGGCATTGGGACCATATTTAGCCAACACCTTACAAGGGCCAATCCACTTCATCTGTAGTTTTCTTTGTATTCCCTTCTATAGCATATCCTTGTTCAAGTATACCATCACCAATTCTCCTACCTAAAATTGTAGGTCTCTTCTCCCTTCATCTTACTTAGCCTTCAACTTCTGATTGGCCTCCATTAAAGTCTTCTTCACTTTCTCATGGAATTCTCGCATTGATTGTGCAAAGATATCTGCATGTGCACTGATTCCCTCATATCCTTTTAAGTCTATGAGCTCTAAAACACCCCTTGGATGTATTCCATATACAATCTTAACTCTTACTAGTATTCCTTTTTGTGCTATCATTGTAGGAAAATTCTACCTTTGAGGTAACTTGCTCCCATCCTTGCCCATACTCTTTAGTCAAACATCTTATCCAATTGCCAAAAACCTTGTTTACTACCTCTATCTGACCATCCATTTCAGGATGATATGCACAACTATGAGACAAATTAGTTCCTAGCCTTTTCCATTAGGTCTTACAAAAGTGCCCCATAAACTTCACATCTCTGTCTACAATTGTGCTCATTGGCAAGCCATGTATCCATACTATCTCCTTGAAGAATGTTAAAATAATAGCATCGATTTGATTGATATAATCAGATAAGTTATATTGTTATTTTTATTATTATTATTATTATTATTATAATTATAATTATTATTATTATTATTATTATTATTATTATTATTATTATTATATATATCATTATTATCAATAAATCGACAGCGGACTAATTTATTGAGTGACATTAATAAAAGATTAGTGATCGACTTGGTCGACATTGGCAAGGTTATTTTTATGTCACTATCATTCGCTAGTTAACGTAACATATGAATATGTTACATTAACTATCAAATGATAGTCAGGCATAACTCATGTTTTAATATATATCTACCTGATAATATATAATGTTGCACGCTAAGGAATGTAAACATATAGACATGGCCCTACGTGGCTTCAGCCACGTAGAGTCATGTCTCTACATAGACATGCCTATTGAATGACATTTAATGAATCGTGTGTTGAGAGGAAAGAGATCAATCACAATGGCATCGTCTTCTCCTCTACAACACACAACAATACATAATCATTAATATATACATACAACAATATATATATATATAATCAGTACAATACATACAACATACAGCATGGTAATAAGCACCAGATTTTCTCTATTAAAGGTCTCATATTCCTAACATGGTATTAGAGCCTCAATAGAAGAAAATCTTTTAAAGCTAAAACTTATATTCTGATTATCTCATTATAAAAGAAGAAAGAGAAATTAAAATGGCTAGTAGTATTAAAGTTGAAGACATACTCAAAGGTGCATCTAGCTTCTTCTCATGGAAAATTCAAATTCTTACCTTGCTTCAAGAACTTGAGTTAGATTCTTATGTTGAAGAAGACAAAAGCATGCCAGAAGAAGAACCAGAAAAAGCAACTTGGAAAATACATAAGAACAAAGAAAAGAAGATTATAATTGATGTTGTCAAATATCATATCCTCCCCTCCATAGCGAGAGTTAAAACCACCTATGAAGTATTCAAGACTATCCAAGAAACATTTGAGATTAAGAATACAAGAAGATTGCTTACTCTCAAACAACAACTTCTAAATCTCAAAATGTATAAAGGGGAAACTATTACATCTTACTTTCTTCGGATTTCATAACTAAGGGATCAACTCTCCACCATTGGAAATAATGTTGATGACATGGAGCTAACATAATAGTTCTTAGAGGATTACCCATCATGTGGGAATCATTTATTCAATGTATAACTAGATGTCCCTCCCTACCCAAGTCTGATCAGCTCAAGAATGATTTCACTCAAGAGAAATCTTGGTTAATATCAAGAGAAATTGGACCTACCAAAAGAAATGAGATTCAAGCTCTTCACACCCAATAAAACTTCAAAAGAAATAAAAGGAAGTTTAAACATAAGAAAGGAAATTCTAACACAAACCATGTAGGGAATCCCAATAAAAATCACAAAAAATGAGACTTCTCCAAAATATAGTGTTTTAAATGTGACAAGTTTTCTCATACTCATAGATACTGTCCTAAGAAGTAGAAAATTCAAGCAACATTAGCAGAAGTAAAAGGAGAAGAAGAATCATTATTCTTCCTGGTGTTATCAAGTGAAGTTAACTCAAGAAAGAATACTTGGATAATTGACAGTGGATCTTCTCGACATATAACAGGATTCATAGATCAATTTGAAACCCTATAATAAGATTCCTTTAAAGAAGTCACAACTGGAGATAATTCCACCTATTCGGAAAAAGGAATCAAGACTTGCTCTATCAAGTTGAAATCAGGGACTACTTTACTATTGAAGGATTTCCTATTTGTACGAGGTATAAAAAGGAATTTAGTCTTCATTTCAAGCTTAGTCGATCGAGGCTATCGTGTCACATTCCAAGAAAATAAATTTTTAATGTGGACAAAGAAAACTAATATTAAAAATGCTATTTCCTTAGGATATAGAGATGGAAGCCTATAAAAAGTAGGAAATAGAATCAAATCATCCCTAAGTCATGAAGTATCCAATACTAATGAACTCTAGCATTGAAGACTAGGTCATATTGGATTTAGCACTCTTCCCTCCCTTAAGAATATTACTACATGGATATAATATCTAAATTCAAATCATACAAGAATTTGTAAAGGATGTATTCTAGGTAAAAATATAAAAAACATTCCTTTCCCTCTAGTGAACATAAAACTAAAAGTGTATTAGAACTCATTCACACTGACTTGTGTGGACCTATGTCGACCCTATCACTAGGAGATCTTTCATACTATGTGATCTTCATTGATGATTATTCTAGAAAAACTTGCATTTATTTCTTTAAATTAAAAGAATCAAATGAAATGTTATCAAAATTCAAAGAATTCAAAGCATTAGTTGAAAACCAAACTGGGAGAAAAATAAAAATCCTAAGGTTAGATAATGGGGGTGAATATATTTCTGAAAACTTTAAAGAGTTTTGTATATCTATTGGGATTAAGAGGGAGTATATAGTACCTTAAAATCCTCAACAATATGGAGTAGCAGAAAGAAAAAATAGAACTATCATTGAAGCTGCCTAAGATATGATGCATGATAAAAACTTGCATACTTCTTTTTGGGCTGTAGCATCCAATACTATTGTATACATTCATAACAAATGTCCTCACTCCATCTTAGAAAACATCACACCTGAGGAATATTTTTTAGGAAAGAGACCAGATCTAAGTCATCTCATAATCTTTGGATGTCCTATATATATCCACATTCCCAAAGAGAAAAGAACCAAACTAGATCCTTCTGGAAATAGAGGAATATTTTTTGGTTATAGTGAAACTACCAAAGGGTATAGGGTATACATACCAGGATAGAAATCCATTGAAATTAGTAGAGATATCAAATCTGAAGAGGACATTGCTCTAAAAATATCTACAATAAATGAAGTAGGATCAAATGAGAACTAGAGGGAGAACACCATAGAACATGATGAAATCGAGTTCATCAGAGGGAGAATATCCCTCAAGATGATAAAAAAGAGAACATAATAGAAAATTGTGAGTCTTCTCCACCTCACACTTAAAATGTTGAAATTCCTAACAACAAGAAAAGACCATTATGGGCAAGGAAGATGATTGAAAAAAAAATGTTGAACCAAATGAAATTTCTAAAGAAAATAAAAGAACAAGAAATCAAAAGTGTTATCTTGCACTTATGGAAGAACTTATAAAATCAGAACCACCTAATGTTAAAGAAGCCTTAGCATTTCAAGCCTGGAAAGATGCAATGAATGAAGAATATCAATCTATTATAAAAATGATGTTTGGGAAATAGTGCCTAGACCAAAAGGTAAAACCGTTATCTCCTCCAAATGGATATTCAAAATCAAACATGCTTCTGATGGTAGTATTGAAAAACATAAAGCCAGATTCGTTGCCAGGGGTTTTTCTCAAAAGGCTGGAATTGACTACGAAGAAACTTTTGCTCCAGTTGCTCGTTACACTTCTGTAAAACTATTATAGTCATTGCAGCATCCAAAGGGTGGAAAATACATCAAATGGATGTAAATACATCATTCCTAAATGACATTATTTAAGAAGACATATATTTAGAGTAACTAGAAGGTTTCATGACTCATGACGATAAGTATGTTTGTGAATTGGATGATTTATTAATAATAGGTGAAGATCATCCCATTGCCAAATGTAAACAAGAACTCACAAATGAATTTGATATGAAGGACCTAGGGCTATTACACTACTTCTTAGGATTAGAAGTAGTACAAAATGAAAATCATATCTTTCTAAATCAAAGAAAGTACACAATGGATATCTTGACCAGATTTGGTATGAAGGAATGTAAACCATTAACCACTCCAATGGAAAAAAATCTTCATAAAATCAAGGAAGAAGCTATAGATTCAGGGCCCATAGATTCATCATATTATAGACAACTAATTGGATTACTCATGTTTCTGGTAAACACTCATCCTAATATCTGCTATGCTACAAATGTACTAAGTCACTTCATGTGTGAACCTAAGAAGATCCACCTAACTGCTGCTAAAAAAATTATGAGATATTTATGTGGTTCAACTAAGTTGGGTCTAAAGTATGAGAATGTTGAGATACAACTCCAAGGATTCACAAACTTTGAGTGATTGGACGAGAAATTCTATCGATCGTAAAAGCACTATAGGGTGTTGTTTTAGTCTTGGATCAACCATGATTTCATGGTTCAGTAGGAAACAGTCAGTTGTTGCTCAAAGCTCTACTGAAGAAAAATACATAGCCGCCTCCATGGGTGCTCGAGAAGCAGTATGGTTAAGGAAGTCACTATTTGGATTGTTTGGCAAGCCTCTAAAACATACAGTGATTTATTGTGACAATCAAAGTTGCATTAAGATTTTTGCAAATCTAGTTTTTCACAACCGCTCCAAACACATAGAAATTCCTTATCAGTACATAAGAGACATGATAGTCAGAGATTTTATCAACCTCATCTACATAATTACTGAAGAATAGAATGCTAAAATTTTTACCAAGCCTCTTGGAAAGTTGAAAATTGAGTACTTCAGACAGAAACTTGGTATGATTAAGTTATGATTAATTTACTGAGATTCTATCTCTTAAATATGTAATTTATATATTCATGAATAAAATTAAAAGTTAAATATTTCAATATTATGTATGTTGAAAGATGATGATCTTTCTTGTGTGTAAAATTCACTATATTGTAAGGTGATGACCTACAATAGCTTGACTTAAGTTATCCTCTAATCCAGTTCCGAATTTAGTCGGGGATTATGATAACAAGTGATTCAAGTTTTGGTTTGGATTGCGCTAAATATCTTGATACCTATATTTATCACTAAAATCTAGTTCCAAATAAGTCAAGGATTGTGATAAATCTTATTCATTAGGTTGAACTTATGTTCCCGACTATGCCGAGAATCCTGATTGATTATGTGAGTTAAATCCAGTTCTGAATTAAGTCACGGATTTAAATAACACTGACATTTTGTATTTATCAATCCACTCTCGCTAAGAGGGAGTGTTAAGACAATAGCATCGATTTGATTGATATAATAAAATAATTTATATTATTATTATTATTATTATTATATATATCTGTGTGTGTGTATATATATATATTAAAGTTGTATTGTTATTGTTCTATTGATACACACACACACACACACACACACACACACACACATATATACATATACATATATACATACATACATAGATATATATATATATATCATTATTATTAGATAAATTGACACTAGGCTAATTTATCAAGCAACATTAATAAAGGATAAGCGATCGACTTGGTTGATATTTGCAAGGTTATTGTTATGTAACTATCGTTTGATTGTTCACATAACATATGAATATGTTACGTTAACTATCAAGCGATAGTTAAACATAAATCATGTTTTAATATATCTGCTCGATAATAGATAAAGTTGCACGATAAGGAATGTATACATATAGACATGGCCCTACATGGCTTCATCCACGTAGAGTCATGTTTGTATGTAGACATGCCTATTGAATAATATCAAATGAATCATGTACTGAGAAGAAAGAGATCAATCACAATGACATCGTCTTCTCCTCCGCAACTTACAACAATACATAATCAGTAATATATACATACAACAATATATATATATATATCATTATTATTATATAAATCGACACCAGGCTAATTTATCAAGAAACATTAATAAAGGATAAGCGATTGACTTGGTCGATATTCGCAAGGTTATTGTTATGTAACTATCATTTGATTGTTAACATAACATATGAATATGTTATGTTAACTATCAAGTGATAGTTAAACATAACTCATGTTTTAATATATTTGCTCGATAATATATAAATTTGCACGATAAGGAATGTATACATACAGACATGGACCTATGTGGCTTCAGCCATGTAGAGTCATGTTTGTATGTAGACATGCCTATTGAATGATATTAAATGGATCGTGTATTGAGAGGAAAGAGATCAATCACAATAGCATCATCTTCTCCTCCGCAACACACAACAATACATAATCAGTAATATATATATATATATAATCAGTAAAATACATACAACATACAACACAGTAATAAGCACCAAATTTTCTCTATTAACGGTCTCATATTCCTAACAAAGAAAAGGTGGAAAATGTGACTAGCATCATGTGTTGTCTTACATGGGATGAAATGACTCATCTTACTGAATCTGTCGACTACCACAAACACACTGTCCAAACCAATTAGTGTCCTAGGTAGTCCACTATGAAATCCATACTTATGCACTCCCATGGTCTATTTGGGATGGGAAATGGTTGGTAAATACCTGCATTTGATGATGTCCCCTTTGCCTTCTGACATACTCCACATTGCTCAACATACCTCCTTATATCTTTCTGCATTTTAGGCCACCAATAGACTCTCTCCACTAAGTCTAGGGTCTTGTTTAACCCAAAGTGTCAACTCAAATTTGTGCTTCTCTTGTATGAGGTTATCCCTCATGGAACTGCTTGGAACACATAGTTGCTTCCCTCTAAACAATAAACCATTCTACAAGGTATAGTCTGCGTATTCACTAGTAAAGTGATTTTCAAAATCAGTACACACCTTATAAATCTCTGAGAAATCTGAATCTCCTTCTTAAAGGTCATTGAATCCTTCAACCCATGTACTCTGCAACTGTATCTCCTGGATGGTAAGCAATCTCCTATGAAGGGCATCTGCTACCTTATTATTTACCCCCTTTTTATGCTTGATAGTAAAGTGCATGATTGTAGAAACTCCAACGACTTTATATGCCTCAAACTAAGCTTCTCTTGTGTATTATGTTGTAGGTTTTATAAATAGTACGCAGCCTGCAAAAACTAATAATCAACCCTATTGCATATTTAAGGAGCGCAAGGGGAATCATGTTTTTGTATGTGTGATAAAATCAATAAGTGCAGGGGATGAAATACTAATAAATTACCATTTCAATCGCATGGATAAAAACAAAGTTACTATCATAGGGGTAGTAAGTACTATATACCATTTAAACTAACCTCAAGTTTATGACTCTAATATACCATTTTATTAATAAGTTTTTTTTGCTAAGTCTATTGCTTTCAGTTCGCTAAAGTTTTTATATTTAATCTTGTCACAGGATGACATGGATCCCCCACATGATAGAGGTAGCGGGGATGCTCCACCCACCTATTCTTCAGAAAAGGTAGATCTTATTGTAATTGTAAAAATTAGATAGTTAAAAAATGTTGTATTATTATGTTCTTTTATTTAGAGTTTTGGAGTTATTCTAATAGTTTTATTGATATTCCTATCACAAATTAATGTTAAGAATAGGGGAAAGCACCTAAAAAAAAAAAGGAAATAGCTGTAGATACGAATGAGATCCTAGATATCCTTAACCTTGTAAATGTGGTGAGGAAAAACTTAAAAAAGTCACTGAAGAAGTTATTAAAATGTTGGAGGATCCAAATCCAACCAGGGAGATGCAGGCGAGGAAAAAAGAATTTATGCCGCAAGTACATCATTATCAGGTAAGTAGTAATGAATATTTAGTTATAACAAAAGTTCAATAAAGGTTTATATTTTATATTATTTTATGTCATGAGCTAAAATATGTATGTGTTCTTGTTACATGGTTTTTTGATTTCTTAAGAACCTGGTTATGGACATCAGGGTGAGCCCAGTACTAGCAAAACTCCCACCTCAGGTAAAATAATCCTTAAGTTAACAAGTTACAAGGAATTTTTTCTTTGGAACATTCAAAAAATTCATTGGACTTACTGATTAGAAGTGCACATTTTCCATTGGACTTATTGATACCATAGATACAACTATAGGAAAAGGTATAGTTACAACTAATTCAAATCTTCTAAGAAAATCTTCACCAAACAAGATTTAAAGCTACTATTACTCTTATTATTTCAGAATGTCTTTGCTAACAATGTATTTTTTAGGTCATCAAGTGAACCAGGTGACTCCTCATAGAAGGACCAACTAGCTGAGATTATTGAAGGCAATGTTAGGAACAAGGAGCATGCAAACATCGATGCCTTCATAGTCTATGCTTGGTAAATCCTTGTTTTTCTACATTTAGTTTTCTATTAATTATGATTTGATAATTTTTACTTTAATCTTGGGTGCATCTCATAGTGGATTAATTTTCTACAGTAGGAGATGTTGGTTGTATTTCCAGTTTTGAAGTCTTGCTATAAAAAATTTTCAGTTCCTAGTGATGTTATTGAATAAATATCAAATTGGTGTCCAATGCTATCAAATTTTCCCTTGAAATATTGATCTCTAAGCCATAAAATCAATAAAATACATAAAACCCTAGGTCCTAGGTCATTTTTCATTCAATCGAGAGAAAACCCTAGTTCTGCATAATCAGCTTCTATTTTGTTGTTACCTTTTTAGAAATTCAAATCACTTAATTCATGTGATCCTTTTCATGTTTTAAGTTAGTCGTGATGTCTCTTAAAGATTTTAGAACATTCCATTTTTTTTTGAGACTCAGCACAATGTTTTAGTCATGTTATCTCATAAGAAAAAGAATATGCTTTCAAGGATTAAGAGATTTAACACAGGCCATTGATTCAGATCATGATCCTGTGGTGCGTGCAAAGTCTCATTTGAAACCCCAGAGTTAAGAAATGGTCTAGTGACTTTGAATTTCTTCAACCATGCAATCTCACGGATAAATCAGAGTTTAAATATTAGTTTAATTTTCATTCAGTCATGAGATCTCAGAAGAAAATGAGAGTTAAGTTAAAAATTAAGCAATTCAGCGATAGCCAATGATTTTGAAGATGATCCCATGGTTGGCATGAAGTCTCAAAATAAACTCCTCAGTTAAGAAATTATAAAGCGACTTTGAGTTTCTTCAGTCATGAAGTTTCACAAGTTTACCAAGGTTAAAGACATGGTTATACTTATTTATTCATGAGATCTTTGACGAAAACAAGGTTTAAGTCAAATATTATGAGATCTAGTGACTACCGTCTGATTCAAAATTGATCCTATGGCCAGCGTTTAATTGCAAGATAAAATTTTAGATGAGAAAAAGTTCAAGAGATTCAGTGACTATCGTTATATTGAGGATAGATCTAAAGGCTAGAGTTTAATCTCATAATAAACCTTGAGTTAGGTAACTTGTTCAGCAACAATGTGATTGAGTTATCCACTAAGTCTCCATGTGAACTATGGTTAACAAAGGTTAAGTCAAACCTCAGTGAAGTTTGCAGCGGGAAAATCTAAACCATAGATAAGAAAAAATCTGATGGTTGGCATTTATTCGCTAATAAGTGAAAAAGTAAGATATTTTCTAGCAAATTTGAGGTGATGATCTAGATGTTGACACATGTTTAAGTCATCTTAGAGATCTCTAGTTTGCATAAAGTCTCAAAATAAATGAGTGGTTAGGAAATGCATCTCGCGACTTAGAGATAGCTTGTAGTTGTGAAGTCTCATGAAAAACTATAGTTAAGGATAAAGCTAAAGAGATTTCACGCGAGGCATTGGATTAAAATTCATCTAATGGTAGTCGTGTAGTCTCTGATTAGATGCAACAAGTACAAGATGAATGAGAGATTTCACACAAACTGTCAGATTTAAAGATGATCTAACGATGGTCGCGTAATCTCTAAATAAACTCATAGTTAATGAAATATTTCAGCGACTTCAAATTTATATAGTCACATAAACTCCAAGGAAACCAAAGGTTAAGTAGAGTTATTCTTAAGCTTTAGTCATGGAATCTGAGAATAAAGCATGAGTTAAGTGATTTGTTTAGCAACTTTGAGATAATCGTTGATCAAAGTTTTGATCATGTGGTTGGCACTAATTTTCATAATGAAAATAGAGTTAAGGCTAACTCTCAGCAACAAAGATATGGAGTAGTTGCATATTTTCTAAAAAGAACCAGAGTAAAGGTAAGGTAAAGGTTAAAGGTTTTTGTCCCGTGCCATGATGTACATTCACTAGCCAATCAAAACAAGAGGATTTTGACAACATGTATGAAGCAGCTGAGTTGTAATAATCTGAGTCAATCATATCAAACAAAGAATTTATTTTGCATAAAATAAGGTTTCATGATTACTCTGATTTTCCTTTTTCAAAATTGATAACCTGTCAACCTCAGGCACCATAGCTAAGAGAAATTAATATTAAAGAACGTAGAGTAATGGAAGAAGTGATTGAATAGAAAATTCATGATTTTGGATAGATTGGTGAATTTATTTCTCAAAAATAAATAAGCATTGTCATTTCTCATTTTAGTTCACCAGAGTTTCAGAATACAAAGCTAAGATTGCATAAGGGATTAGTGCTTTTAGAAGAGCAGAATTGTCTACGTTAGAGTGGAAGGAAACAAGAGTTTGATCAGAAGTGTCAAGATCAGAGAAGAAAAGATGAGTTAAGAAGAAAGTGTGGCTTCAACCAATGGGAAGAGTAGAGATGCTGATGATGATCAAAAGGGGAAAAGGAATTACTCAGATGAGTTTGTGGCTCTGCTACCAGGGACTAATCAGGGAAAAAAGATAAATGATGAATACCTCAAGTTAGAGATGCTAAGACTCCTGATTGTCGTGGATACCACCTATTTAATTAATTTCATAAGAATATTGATGGTCATGTTCCTGTTTCAAACCCTTGGACTTCAGGGTTAGCCAAACTAATATTTCTAGACATATTTGTAGATGTAGATTTATTGTTGGAGTTGGCTAATAGATATGATACCATCTCAAAAACCATCAATAAGAGTGATGGTACAGCCCTAATTATTTTAGATAGAGCATCCTTTATTAAATATTTTAATATTTATAACCCTTGCACTATAGAGATAGACCTGAAGGACTTAGCAGGTAGGTATATATGGGAAGCATGCATTGTGGCAAAGTTAATTCAAGGTCATGTGCCAAAAGGTACCAAAAATTACATAACACCCATTCCTAATAACACTGCACCCTATTTCTACAAGGATATGGACTTTTACATGAAATAAATTTCTTATGGCCCATGCAGAGTTCTAGGAGTTGATGGGGGGAGTGAAAGGATATCTCCTAATATCCCGATGAGTTTTTTGGACCTGTAAAGTTTACATGTAAGTAGAGACTATGATTACATCCAGTATGTGATTGACATAATGCATCAAGGGTTTGTAGACATTCAGAAGAAGGAACCTAGCCCTAAATTCTTGCAGTATTCTTTATTGATGCATTTAATTTTGTTTTGTAATTTTAATAGCATGGATCAGCCAAATTTGAGACCTAAGAGATTTTCTCAAGGCCAATCCAACCCTATAAAACTCTGGTTGAGGGTGTGGAATTATACATCTAGGGGGAATGAATTGTGTGCTTTTTATAACTGGATGGTATATCCCTTATTAAGTTTTTTGGGAGTTAATATGACAAGGCTGCCAATCAAGGTCTTACAGCTGCTCAGGCCTTGTAAATTTGAGGAGAAATGGGCTGGAGACCAAAACTGGGGAGACTTATACTACCATAAGGATTTTACTTTAATAAGGGTTTATGGTTTCTCCTAGCCACCACATAATCTCCCATACTATGTGCCACCAAGAATTGTTTTATGGAATTCATATGGCAACTAATGTTGACTGATAAGGAGCATTTAGATCCACATAGAAAAGGTACCTTCACACCTCAACAATTTATAGTTTATGGCTTCACAATTGGAAAGAGAGAATTGGATTTAGTGAGCAGATGGCTAGGTCACTTAAGAATGAATGTAGCCTTATATAGGTATTGTTAGGGATTTTTCTTGCATGAACTATACTGCTTGAAATACTTGTTTGAATCTTGTTACCTCTTAATCCTGATTCACAGTTCAGAGACAAGAAAAGCCTAATTGCTAAGGATTAAACAACATCCTTCTTCGTTTTTGAGCTCCACAGATGCTCAGGCAGGTTTTACCTTATAAAATGACTGATAACACAGTATTTGTTAATGTGGACACTGATTTGTCATGTATCTTTACTGAACCAACTAATAAAATACCTTGTAAATGATCAAGCATAATCATATACAAGTCATAACCATATAAACCATGATCTTTTATATGACAAGAAACCAGTGATATAAGGGTTTCAATCCTTCTTCCTTTTCTTTGTAGGAGGGTTAACCTAATTGATTCTCTCTTCAAGGAATCAATATCATG
>MU224795.1:3740112-3778945 GCA_018584345.1 Thuja plicata | reverse complement strand
TTTGACTGGGTGGATCAAGCGATCACGTGACATGAAGAAAGGCGCAAGGTCGGAGGACATTTTGTTGACTTGCCTTAACATCATGCGATCACCCGACTGAGGGTGGGTCCCGGGTCCTTTTGAAAGCTTATAACACAGAATCAAGCGACAACCCGACTGAAGAGAAATCGCCAAGTCTCGTNAGATAAATGGAATATTCGGTTTTGTCATGAGACTAAGCGACATAAGGCAAAAGCGAAGTCGGGAGATCATTTGGCATATTCCTTTTGATTCACGCGATCAAGCGACCTGACTTAACTTGTTAAATAGCACATGCCTTAAGTAACTTGAAAAGGTAATGAAGGAATATAAGACATGGCTTAGGGCTTTCAAGATGCATCGTTCAACATTAGGCCTTAGGGTTTATGATTTTGCAAGATTTCTCAGGATTTTGACATGGAATAGGCATGAAAACCTGCAAACTTTCAGAGAACAAGACAAGGAACAGGGCAAAACACGAAATACAACCAACAGGTATGTTGATACAAAGGGTTTTATATTCAATGCAAAGAAGCTCTTGAAACTAACTATTCCAAATACCAAAGTGCATGAGATATGTGTAGAGGAGGACCTTATTAGGAACATCCTAGAGGATGATGAAGTTGTGAGAAGCGGTCAACACTAACCAATGGAGAGTATTGGGAATCATGCCTAGATGAACAAAATGAAATTTTGGTGACAACATGGCAGAAAGTGTTGGATGATAGGTAGCTTGGAGGACATGTGGCAAGCGGTCATGAAGTCGTGCAAGGTAACCATGATTAGAGAAAACTATGTGAGATACAATGACTGATGGTCAGTTAACTATGCATGAAGTCATGAGATTCTAGCGATTACATGAGATAACTATGGAGATCATGGGACTAGCCACCAGACTAACCACACGCATAGTCGCGAGATGTTACCATTTAACCGTAGAGATTCTGAGACTCAGAGACTGTGCAGTCATGAATTCACGTTAGAAAACCTCGGTTAGGCAAAGGCATTAGAGATCATGTGACTCAAGGTTAGTAAAACACTATGCAAGGTCTCCAAATGAAAAGTATTAAGTGTCTTTCAAATCAAGATTAGGAGAGTACCGTCTGATTCAGATCAGATCTAAGGGCTCACACAAAATCTCCAGAACTAACCAGGGTTAAGGAAATGTTTCAGAGACTCAGAGATGCACTATGTAGGTTAACCGTGGTCAAGATGTTGTCAAGGCATGGTTGAGTTAAATTTTATCAAAGACTTAGAGACTAAAGGTGATCTCCAAGTCTCTAAGAGAACCCAGAGTTAAGGAAATTATTTAGAGACTAGTTCTTTCCAAATCTCCAAGAAGACAACGGTTAAAGGCAGAGTTAGCAAATATAGCTAAGAGCAGCCAACCAATGCATGACAAGTGTAAAAATCTGGTGCATTCTGGGCATAAAATGAATAAAAGGATAATTTCAAAAGGAGAGAAATGCACAGGATTCAAAAGATAAAAGGATTTAAAAAATTATTGTCTGTACAATAAAATCAAAGGGAAAATTAAATCAAATTTGCATAAAGATGATATAAAATACAAAAGGATTAAAATATTGAGTGAGCATTAGGGCATAATCCATTTTCCTATAGTCTTGTGCAAAATATTTTATTGCAAATCTTGACAAAGAATCTTTTAGGGAAAATCTGTTCAGAGGAGAATAAAATCAGATTTTTGAACACACAAATGAAGTCAAATTTTGAATCAGATTTATTGAGGACATTGATTGTAGAAAAGACAGTTGAAATCAGATTTGGAAGGGTTTCTCAGAAGTAGAATGAAATCAAATATTTTCAGAATGATCAGATTTGAAGGATATATTCAGAGGATAAAAATTAGATTTGAAATGTCTGATGAAATCAGATTTCTTTGGAGAAAAAGGATAAGAAAAAGATTAGATTGGAAGAAGGATAGGTGTGAATCAGACATAGATTTTAGGGTTTCTTTCTTCTATTTGTGTCTCTCTTTTCTCTATTTTTAGGATTCATGTTTTCTTCTCTGTTTTGGGGGTTTTAGACTTGGTTTAGTTTCTCTCAAAGGTTCAAAGTAGGTTCCATTAGCATCTTCTATATATTTTTCTCTCTTCTATGCATATAGGGTGTTTTGTATCCTTTCTATTTTAGGAAAGAACATCATTGTAACAGTTTTCTCATGAATGAAATTTAGCATATTCTTGTTCTGAATCAAGTTGTCTCCATTTTGCTTATGAATCATAAAGAATAAAGCATTAAGGATGTTTTAATCTTGTGTGTTTTTTATCAATGATAGATTCATTTGAGGAATTACTGTGATTTAAGATTTGTCTTCAAATGTGTATGATTTGGAAAATCAACGGTATGCCAATCTTGTATTTATAGTGGATGCTCGTTATGTATTGTCTATCCAAAGGTCTCTTATAAGGGGAGGGTTAAATTCTTTGAGTAGGGAGTTGCATATTTGAAATACACAGGTGGATTCACAAGTAGAACTTGATTGATAGGATTTGTCTTATGTAAGGCATATAGACATATCAGACTGTGTTGTTTTCCTTTGTTCATGATCTTCTTTGCAATGCTATGTTTGACTATGTTTCCCATTAGATAAGGCACTAGTCTATGCAATATTTGAGGTATTTCAGAAATCCATTAACCCAAAATACATAATCAAAATCATTTCCCTTTCATGTTGTTAGAAGTTAGAATTTCTTTAGTTTTCAGACATACTCCATGCAAGAAGAATATTGCATAAGACTTGATAAAACATTGATGTATTTGTTACCTAAAAGTCTGAAAACTATTCCACTATTATATATCTAGAAGCTTGTATTTGTCACAAAGGATTCATGTGTGTGTAGATTAGGCAATACCCACCTGAGTGATGTGGAGATTGAAGAAAAGGGAAGATTAATCCTCATTATTTATACTTTATCTTGCCTAAATCAGGAAGTTGGGAGTTATAGAATTGATTAGATATATGTTTTGATTCCGCAAGGAAAAAGCTCTAACAAATTGGCAACTCTAGTGGGGATCGAGATTATAAAATCTTGTTGAACTTTCAAATACTCTCTCATATTTTAAAGTTGAATTAAGTTACTATTGAGTTATCCCATCTGAGTCGCACTAACAAATTGGCAACTCCGCTAGGGATCAAAAGGTTTTATTGAACTATTCAAAATCTCTAATATTTTAAAAGTTAATTAAATTTACAATTGAGTTTTCCTATCTAAGTCACTCTTATAGTATTCATATTTGGTTGTTTTTTATTTTTCCCAACTTGTTTTGGGTGGCGACTAAAATAAAATCTTTGTAATCAGTGCTAAATTAATATTCAATATTGATACACATCCTTTTTAATATGAATACAAGATCAGGAGTGAGAGAGCATCCTAAAGTGGTGTTGGAAAGTGGAATTCCAACCACTTCTAGGACTAAAATGTCTTGGAGATAAAAGAAGAATGAAGCCAATATATATAACTCATCTCCAAGAAAAGAAGAAGACAACACTAGGAGAAAAGACTCAATCCAATCTAGCCATGAGGGAAATACATCAGAATATGAAGAAGCCCCTGACCTAGGATTGGAAACATATGCAAATAAAATTACTTCTAGTGAGAGAGAATGGACTGATACTATCAGTTCAGATTCTGAAATTCCCTCTAATGAACTTGCTGAAGAAGAAAGAATCTTAATGAGGTAGCTGGCCATCATTCAACAAAAGAAAAGAGAAAAGGATTTAAAAAAGAAAAAAACAAGATCAAAGAAATGTTGATAAATTAAGAAGATCATCAAGACATCAAGAATAAAATAATGTTGAAAGGTCTCATAGAGATCAAGAGACACCAGTCACTCACAAAAGTTATGGTTTTCAAGCTTCTAAGGATAAAGGAAAAAATAAGGTGACTGGAAGTGAAATAGATGAACCAAAAACACACAAAGTTCCAATAGAACAAATGTCTAAATAAGACATTGATCTTGAGTGATCAAAAAGGGAGAAAGAAATCATGGCCAAAATGCTGGAAAAAGAAGAAGCAAAGGTTGCCAACTTAGAAATGAAGAAGAAGATTGATTTCTTGCAATCTTCTAGATATTCCTATGTAGGTGTTGAAAGTACTACAAATTCAAAAACCAAAGGTACCACTTTCCAAGATGATGATAGATTTCAAAGGAAACCACTACATCTAGAAAGGTACAAAAAATTTACTTTTATTGGTATTCCTGATTAACCTAATAGAGTACCAAATGATATTGGGGAAAAACTCCCAAATTTTTCATGAAATAATGTTATTTCTTGTGAAGTACACTTGAGAAAGTTTATTGATATCATATATGACCTGGATATTAATCATGAATATGTCTTAATGAAACTTTTTGTTCAGTCCTTAGTTGAAGATTCTAGGGAATGCTTTAGAGGACTATTCAATGGGTCTGTAGCATCTATGGATGAATTAATAGACTTATTCAAAGATCAATATGGTGATAAAACAAATCAAGGATTATTGTTAATTGAATTCAATAATATAAAGAAAATTTTCTATGAATAAGTCACTAAATTCAACACAAGGTTCCAAAGAGCTATGCACAAACTATTTCAGAAGATCAAACTTGATGAAAAGGTATGTCTTGCTACATATCTCAATGATTTTTATTCTAAGATGGGGTATGCTCTCAGAGAAAAAAAATACCAGAAGTCTTACTGATGCATATAAGATAGCAACAAATATAGAAATGAATAGAAGAGTATCAAGGAAATTGGGTAGGAGGGATGATGCATGTTTTACTAGTAGAAACCAAAAAGAACAAGAATATAAAGACTATAGAGCTTCACAAAGAAATAGACCATCCTACAATACTTATAATCCACAAAATAGGATGCAAAATCACCCCTATGGTACTCAGTTTAAGGATGGAAAACCTATTGTCCCATTAAGAAAAGATAAGATTGATAATAGGACCCCTGATCCTTTACACAAAAATATTGTAAACATGTGCAGCGATACTTATTGGCGTGATGCTTGTCAAGCCCCACACATCCTAATTTTTGTGTTGTAGCTCTACAAATAAATGCTACTGAAGAACAAGAATATTTCTGAAGGTGAGTTGTTTGATTATAATCGATGTGATATGAATAATTCTTATGTATGCCCTGATATAGATTTTGATAATGAATTTGAGAACCATGATATGTATGGTTCACAAGGTAGAATAGAAGTATATCATCAACAAGTTTTATCTGACAGTGAAGAAGAAGAGGTTGATGATATAAGATGCTATGATCAAAATAGTCAAGAATCTATAGTAGTAAGAAAACCTTCTGATGAAGAAAGAGCAATAATCATTGCTGATTTAGCAAGGCAAGTAACTACAACTTGAGGAATAGAGTAGTGGGTGATGTAGGTAGTCAACCAACTAGCATCTTTATCAAAGAAAACAAAGTAGATACCAAGTATACACAAAAAAATGAAGGACCTATTGAAAATGTAAATAATCCAAAGGTCAAAATTGTAAGAAAAGATAATGATTCAAACATTGTACATGAGGGAAAAGCTAAAGTGCCAGAAAAAATTTCTTCCCCTTCTAAGGTTGAAAATAAGAAATCAAAGAAAGAAGAGTCAAATCTGAATTTTCAAGTAGAGGATAATAATATCATTGTTGAAAAACCAAATTCCTCTGATGTAAAATATACCCCTGTTGATATGGGTCAGTGTTTGTCACAAATGATTGTTAAAGTGCCATTTCTAGAAATGACGAGAATTAAGGAGCATAAGGTAAAAGTCCTTTCAATGCTAAATAGTTTCTCTCTAATGAAACTCCAAAAACCAAAAGCTATTGAAAAGAGGCCAAACAACAAGAGAAAAGAGACTGAGAGAATGATTTCTGAAATCCTTCAGATTTATCTAAATATAAATACTTCTGTAGGAATTGTTGATCCTTTTTTCTTAACATTGATCATGAATGGTAAGATGCTTAAAAACTATATGATAGATTCTGGAGCATCTAACACTTTTATGCCTACAAAAATAATGAGATCCATGGGATTACAAGTTGATACTCATCATGGGAGATGTCAGGCAATGGACTCTAGAGAGATCCTTGTTGTTGGTACTATTGAGGATTTACCTTATAGGCTAGGTATATGCCCTGACACATTGTTAACAATGAGTGTATTGGTGGTAGATATTGATGACATTAATTTGTCATTAGTATTCAAACAACACTTTTAGTAAGCTTACACTGAAGGAAAGTAAATGGAAAACTAAAGATCATATAGAAGATCACCAAAAATGACTAAGTACAGAGAGAACCAATGACACAAGGTAGTGTGTACACTGAAAATCGCAATGTAGAAGATAGATTGGAACCCAACAAAGGAACCCAAAATGCAAGTTACAGTGCAGATTGAAAAAACAAATATAGTGCAACCGACAGTAAAAAATGAAGGACAGTCTAGCATGATCGACAGAAAGAACCAAAAGTTAGTTGCAGCCCACAAAAAGTGGATCTCACTTCCACGTTAGATAAAGAAAGGGTATTCTATTTATAGGATATTTAATTGTTTTAAATCCATTTATTTAGGGACAAGAAACATTAATTTAAGTGTTTTAATCAGTCTAATTGATTTAAAACACATAGACTAAGAGATCTAGGTGTAAGCTGTAAACTTGATCTTAGAGTTAACATTGTTTTTATCACAACTCGATGAAGTCAATCCATCTATAAATAGATAATGTAATCATTCATTAGAATGTGTGTCTAAGATAAAGGAGAAAATAATGAACACATCTATGGATTGAATTGAGATTTTCAAGAACCAAAACAGAAAAAGAAGAATTTGGTTAGCAGAACCAAGAATAGAGGAAACCGATAATTAGAGGTAATATTCAATCACAACTAAGGTGATAATATTTTTATGTGAACTACCTAGGATCTATATCAGAAATAGAATATTGCATTTACTAGGTCAATTTGTAATTTTCTATCATTCTAACAAGTGGAGCAAAGTGTAAAAATTCCTTTTGAGAAAGGTGGATTTAATAGTCCAATATCAAATCTCTTTACCGAGTGCACACTTAACAGTGTTTCTAAAAGCTCTTAACATAGTAGACTTTAACAAGTCTCCACTAATACTCCTAACAGGGTATATCATCAAAAGTGATCAAATTCTAAGCCTTAATTGGCCCCTTCCAATCTACAGATAATGAAGTTTTGTGGGTGCCATCCCCACTGTAGTTTTTACTTCCTAACAAGAGTTTTATGTGATATCATATCTTGTGTTATGTGTCAATTATGTTCATGAATGTTTCTATGAATGAATCACATGTTTATTAATGTTATAAATTGATATAACTCACACAAAGATAGTGTAAATTAGATTGAATGGATATGCAATTGATTACAAAGGTTAATTGATTAAAGAATATGAAAAAGTTTTAGAGGTACTAATTCACCCCTCCCCTCTCAGTACTACTTCCCATTAATCCCAACAATTGGTATCAGAGCTAAGTCTCTTCTTGGAAAGCTTAAATGCTTAAGAGAAAATATCATACAATGGAGAAGTACAAACTTGATAAAAATATAAAGAATAAAAATCTTGAGATATAGATGTTCTATGAACAGTATAAATAAGCAAGAATTAAGATGAGAGAGCTGTTGGATGAGAGGAAAGGCATGGCAACTCAGAACAATAAAAAATATTATCAAGAAGAAGAGATTCCATATTTCTTTGAGTCTTCAAGATCAAATACAAGGAAAGCATCAAATACATAAGAAGAGAACACCATAAATCTAAAAGAGATCAATCAACATCTTACAGAGAAAATAAAGATGCTACAAATTGGGCAAGAGACCCAAATGGTAAGAATGATTGATGTGATGAGTTCTACTAGACAAGTTGAAATAGAAAGAACAATAGCTACTAATGACAAGAGGAAGATTACAAAGAAACTACAAGAAAAGGAGTTAGAAATTCAAAGACATACTAAGCATCAGCATGAGCTTACAAATCAAATTATTCTTATGAGTCAAGAAGCAAACAGAATGAATGTTGAACTCATTGAAAGAATACATATTATCGGTGAACTAAGAGAAGAGAATGAAAAACTAAAGCATGAGGTTACGATTCAGAAACAACGTAATGAATTTATTAGAAAGGCTGAAGAGGACAATAAAAGAATGTATGATTTTCTAGAAGGACAATGAAGAATCAACAACAACAATGGTCTAGGCCTTCCTGAAAATAGAGAATCATAAAATCAATCCAATCCAAAGAATTTTTATGAAAATCTAAGACCAAGAAAGCTTACATGCAAACACTGTGGAAAGCAAGGTCACACATCAAATGTATGTAGAGGCAAAATAAAAGGTATTCCTAAATCTACATCTTCATTCATAGGATTCTATTATAAATGTAACAAGAAAAGACATAAAGCATATGAATGTAACTCTAAGATGGATCAACCAAAGAAGGAAACCTACATAGACAAATATTTCCCTACTTGCAAAATGAATGGGCACACAAGTCTTAAATGCTGGAAAAAGAAAAAGCAAGCATGGAAGCATAAAGGTCAAGAAACCCCATATCAACCAAATAATGTCAGTAATCAGTATGTATGGGACTACAATACTTGGAAAAATTATACAACATGTGGAAGATATGATCACATTTCTGCAAACTGTATGAGACTATGGAATAGAAAGTCTAGAGGCTGGACTAACCATGAAATGGCATGCTTATACTGTCGTAAAGTTGGTCATCTCATGAAAGACTACATTAAAGACCAAATGACAGAGACAAGCACATATCCCAATGGAAACACCATTGAAGATATCTAGAAGGCTAGAGACAAGATGTGGAGAAAAGCTTCAAGAAATGATGAAGATGGAACGAGCAATGCAAATGGTGACACCCCATCCAATGGATCTAGTGACATCACTAGCCCCACCTAAGAAAAACAAGTATGGAACTACATTAACACTAAGCTATTACTTTACATAAATTCCATAATATGATGAAATAATTCCAAATTAGCATAAGAAAGATGCATCATGGTTATACTTGTTGAAATATGTAAGAACTATGTCTTCGGGCATATATACCAAAACTCATCGGTATACACTTAAAGCAAAGATGGCCTGCATTTACCAAGAGGCGTCAGTTATAAGAAAAAGCTGTTAGTATTGACTGAGATGTGTCGGTAAACAAGCACACAAACAAGTTGTCTGTGTTACCAAAACCTATCTATAAAAACAAAGTAAACATTGACTGTTCCAAAATGTTGTAAGTGACATCAATGGAATTAAAGTCTTCACTAACGAGGCTTTAGACACCAACAAGTGAGTGAGAATTTATGACACACATTTTAGGGAAATGGCTATAAATAGGGCATCAGAATGTTTCATTTGACATGACACCCAGAGCAGAGCGAGTGAAGGTGATTTTTGAGCAGAAAGAATTTAATCCACGGAGCGATCAAGACTCAAACTCCAAGCACTCCAAATCAGTTCACAGATCTTTGCAAACACAAAAAGTAAGTTCTTCAAGACCGACAAATCCATTTTCATGCATTTATGTAGAAGCCCTAATTTTCTAAAAATGGCATCAACTTCATGATCCGTGAAATCTAAGAATGAAAAGAAGGATTAGTTCAAACTCATCAAGAACACTGCATGTGAGGAACCCAATTATAAGATCCATCTAGAGGTTTCCTCACAACCTGACGATGCTGGTGTGTTTTTGTGCATTCTAGCTAGTGTTTTGCTGGTTGAAGAAATTTTATCCTTCATACACTACAAGATTGTAGAGATTGGAATGTCAGAGATGGAAGAATATTACAAGAAGATTTGTAATGATGATGGAACCCTTAAGGAAGAGAACAAACACATTGAGGTAAAAGGGCTTACCAATGCCCTAAAGTTTCCAAAGGTCTTCAAAATTGATTGGATTTGGCTAGTAAGAAGAATGCATAACAACAAGTTATGGTTGGATGAACCGAAAGCAATCACCCAAAATGTCATCCATGCAATCACCGATTACCCTATAACCAATAAAGTAAAGTCACTAAAGCATCCACCAAAGCTAGAGACCAAAAAGATGACTGGAGCCAAATGGGATGGTCATGGATTAAAAGTAACAACAATAAGCGATGATGATATTAAGTTTGGTGCATGTGTATTGGGCTATAAATTCTTCCAGGCCAGTAGATTAAATAGTATTACATCAGGTGTTGTGGACACAACTTACAAAATTATGAAGAAAGGTACATAGTTGGACTTGTCTGAGCTACTCCTGAATCAATTGAAGGAAAACCTAAAGACAATAAGGAATGCAAAGTCAAACACCTCTAAGTTTGGCTCACTAATCATGTGTATTTTCTTCTATTTTCAAGAAAAGTTCCTATCTATTGGAGATGTGAAATGGGACACCACCAAACTGGTCACCATCCAAATCAATGAGCACATAGCTACACTAGGAGATAATTTTGAAACTGTCATGGATGAATACTTCAATGTATTCAAAGACTGAATAAAAAAGAGGGTAAGAATCCCCGAGAAAATCATTGAGAAATATAAGGATGAGATATGCTTCATGGTTGACATAGATCATACTTTCATCAAACCTGTAGTAGCAAGGATAGCATGGTTGCAACCACTGGAATATGAGATCAACATTGATCTTGCAACAAAGGCAATTGATGCCTTAATCAATGAACCACTAGACAAGAAGCAACCATGGTTTGGCACATATGAAGAAGCCAAATCAAGAATTAAATCAGACCTAGTTGTCAAGAAGATAATAAAAAAGAAGGTAAAATGGTAAAGAATCTCAAGAAAATTCTAGCAGTAGACGAGGAAGAAGCTGAGCAGGCTGAAGAAATTGAACAAGAGGAGGAAACTGAAGAACAGGTGTCTGTCGGTAAAGATGAAGAAAAGAATGAATCTAAGGAAATAGAGTCAGACTCACCACCTCCTCCACTATCAAAGAATCCAAGAACTATAGCTACTTCAAGGACTAGAAGCCAAATGTCAAAAGAGTCTACTCCTTCACCTCTTAAGAAAGGAAAAGTCAGGACTTACAAAATAAAATCTATAGCGCCAAAGAGAGGACAAAATAAGAAGGGTAGAAAATACATTAGAACCCAAGAGGACATAGAGGACACCGAGAGAGATGAAGCCTTAGAGGCAAAAAATCTCAAGGTAAAAGAACCTGACACTATTCTTGACATTTGTGTTTATATACAAAATTTTGGATCCATTACAGATCCACACATTAGAAAATGGGAGAAAAGAAATCAAGAAGATCAGAATAAAATTGAGGAAGCCATGATAGCTAAAATGTATAACTTCAAATTTGTACCCATGCAATTTGAAGGAAGTTATGTTCCATGGGAAATCTTGGATAGATTATCCGCCTGTTGGACATTTTCTTTGACAAATGAGAAAGAAATATGAGAGAGTACTTGTTTCTCTAATGCCACCTGAATCAACAAAGGTAGAGATAAATGAGATTATGGAGAAACACAAGAAGGAATTATCACGAAAGATAAGAGCATACAAATTTCTTGAAGGCAAGTTAATTGAAATTGAATAGGACAGCCACAAGAAATGGTACAAAATCATGAATAGACCAGTTGAGAAAGACAACCCTGACAAAGACCTTCAACAAAAAGATGTTGATAAGGAAACTCATGATGAAACATCAATTGAGATGGATAAAGAAGAAGATGATACAATAGGGAATAAGACTACAGATGAAACATGGGATGATACCACAAATGACAACATTGTGGATACCAATGTCATCGACATTACCGATGACCCAACAAATGAAATCAATAAGGATGAAGATGTCACTATTGTAAATGATACAACCGATGAACATGACACAATAATTGATGGCACACGGGTGAACATTCCAAGAAAATTTCCAATATTGATACAAGCTATCAATATCATGCAACAAACAAGTAAATCACCTAACAAGGAAACTCCCAAGGATATAGGAGAAGAAGGAAATAAAGACAATACCGATGGTCAGAAAAATATCGAAGATAATCAAGATGTAACCGAAACTAACAAGGTTACATAAGGAGATATGAACAAAGATGTGGAAACTCAAGACAAGAATGAGAACATCAAAATAGATGATGCAAATGACACCAATGAAGGAGACAAACCAAAAGGTGGAACTCCTGAGAAAATAGACAAAGGTGCTACCGACAATGTTAAGGTGAATGTAGAGATGTCTGCAGACATATGACAAGTTGAAACCAATGTCAAACAACAGAAAGAAGCACAATAGGTCACATCATCAAGTACAATAGAAAAGGCTAAAAAATTAGCAATGGTGCTACATTCTACTGAGTCACAAAAGAAGAAGAAGAAGACAAAGAAGAACAAGTTAGAGGTTATACTAGATGGAATCATTGAAATACCAAAGTGTGACCCCTCTACACTTGACATGGATGCACTCCAAGAATATGGAGAGATATGCCAGAGGAAGGCATTGCAAGAAAAGCTGAAGAAATAGCATCGGGACTCGATGGTACTGGAGACAACACGGGATATTTTACATCAAATTGTACCCGATATTGATATTGATAAAAGAAAACCTATACCTGATCAACTAGCTACCCCCACTGACGCAATCACCACTCAAAATATTGATGCTAAGAAGGTAATTAAGGAGAGAGAAAAAATGAAGTACCAACAAAAGCTCCTAGAGAACATCAGCAAAGAAATTGCTGAGAATAAGGTAAAGCAATTAGAATTCATATCTAAACTAGACCCCATCATATATGAAGCTATGACCTTAATTCAAAAGCTGAGCACAATAGAAAAGTTCACTAAAGAAATTAGTGACAATATAGGAAATCTAGACACAGATCTAGCAAATAGTGCTACTAGCTTAACCATAGATGGAGAAAATGCAGTCAAACTACATTATGAAAAGATCATTGAAGTAAAACAATTAAGGAAAGAGATGTGGGATAAAAAGACATGTTTTAGAGAAGAAGTAACTGAGCTATAGGCTCAACTTCTACCAAATCTTACATTGCTACAACAACATATAAGTTTTGCAAGGCAACTAATAGCAACTCCCGAGATGTCTGTAGTAGACAACATCTATGATATGCATTCAAAGATAACACTTGAGAATATGGATCTAGAAAACCTAAGAGAGAAATGGGGGAAATGATGGAAGACATTAAGTCTTCTCATTCACACATTTTTGATAAGCTCTATGGTAAATAACCTTTTCCATTAATATCAAATAAAAGGGGAAATGATAAATTGTACAAAATATCAAAGGAAATGTTATGTACATTCATTCAGATGGGAAAAATGTAGATATGTATATATGTATCCATAAAGGGACAATGATATGAAGAAGGGAAATATATCATATGTATAGATATACTGGCATATACATAGGGGGAGTCATTAAATGACTAAGGATTATATATCTTGTATATACTTAACATATACTTAATGTCAAAGGGGGAGATTGATGACATTCATTTGTCATTAGTATTCAAACAACACTTTTGGTAAGCTTACATCGAAAGACAGTAAAGGGAAAATCGAAGATCAGATTAGAAGATCACCAAAAATGACTAAGTACAGAGAGAACCAATGACACAAGGTAGTGTGTACACCAAAAAATCACAATGTAGAAAGATAGAGTGGAACCCGACAGAGGAACCTGAAATGCAAGTTACAGTACATAAAAAAAAAATACATACAGTGCAACCGATAGTAAAAACTAAAGGACAGTCAAGCATGACTGACAAACAGAATCGAAAGTCAATTGCGGCCCACAAAAAGTGGATCTGACTTCCACATCAGATAAAGCAAGGGTATTCTATTTATAGGATATTTAATTATTTTAAATCCATTTCTTTAGGGACAAGAAACATTAATGTAAGTTTTTTAATCAGTCTAACTGATTTAAAACACATAGACTAGGAGATCTAGGTGTAATTTGTAAACCTGATCTTAGAGTTAGCATTGTTTTTATCACAAATCGATGAATTCAATTCATCTATAAATAGATGATGTAATAATTCATTAGAATGTGTGTGTAAGAGAAAGGAGAAAAGAATGAACACATCTATGGATTGAATTGAGAGTTTCAAGAACCAGAACAGAAAAAGAAGAATTTGGTTAGTAGAACCAAGAACAGAGGAAACCGATAATCAGAGGTAATATTCAATCACAGCTAAGGTGATAATATTTTTATGTCAACTACATAGGATCTATATCAGCAATAGGAGATTATATTTAATAGGTCAATTTGTAATTTTCTATCATTCTAACAAGTGGAGAAAAGTGTAAAAATTCCTTTCAAGCAAGGTGGATTTAAAAGTCCAATATCAAATCTCTTAATCGAGTGCACACTTAATAGTGTTGCTAAAATATCATAACATAGTAGACTTTAACAAGTCTCCACTGATACTCCTAACAAGGTATCTCATCATAAGTGATCAAATTTTAAGCCTTAACCTGCCCCTTCCAATCTGCAAATAGTGAAGTTTTGTGGGTGCCATCCCCACCGTAGTTTTTACTTCCTAACAGGAATTTTTTGTGATATCATATCTTGTGTTATTTTTCAATTATGTTCATGAATGTTTCTATGAATGAATCACATGTTTATTAATGTTATGAATTGATATAACTCACACAAATATAGTGTAGATCATATTGAATGGAAATGCAATTGATTACAAAGATTAATTGATTAAAGAATATGAAAAAGTTTTAGAGGTATTGATTCACCCCTCCCCTCTTAGTACTACTTCCAATTAATCCCAACAGATATCCCACTTCATTATGGCATGTTGCAGTCAAGGAAATAGAGTGCTTCAATGGGTGGCAGTATTCAATGTGATTTATCTTATGGTACTTTTAATATTGCTGGAAATAATGTCAAGATGTCCAGGGAAGGTAGGACACCCCATATGATTGAGCTATATGAAGATACTGACATTAATTATTGTGTAGATATAGACATGGAGAACTTCATAGTGAGGAAAAGTGTTCATCAATGTAAAAATGTTGATCCCTTAATTGAGGAGTTGAATATACAATATGATGGTTTATGGAAGATGTATTTGGATGGAGCCTATTCCAAAGAAGGATCATGAGTTGGTATCTTAATTATTTCTCCATCATGTACAACATTCATGTACTCTTTCTTGTTATCATTGTAATTTACAAATAATACTACAGAATATGAAGCTTTGTTTTTGGGGTTAGATATTGCTGCTAAGCATGGAATAAAGTGTTTAAAAGTTTATGTTGATTTTGAGCTAGTAGTAGCACAAGTTAGATCCAAATATGCTCTAAAAAATGATAGATTGAAAATGTATAAACATGCTATTTGGGGTCAGATTGAATCTTTTGATGTCTTTAATATTAACTGGATAGAAAGGTCAAAAAACATCATGGCAGATTTTTAGTTAATGTTACTTTGAAGACTGGTGATTTGACCTTAAGTGGGGTATCAATAGTTGAAAATAAGACCAGACCAGTTTTCCTTGATAACATTTACAACTAGAAAGTTTCTGAGGATGATCAAGATATTCTTAGATTTATTCAATGCCTTGACCATTATGAAGACCAGCATATAGATTGTAACTCTTTACTTGAGTTTATAGATGGCAAGGATAGTATTTAGGGGAATGAGGTTCTCCAATTGAGTTCTAATCAGATCCCTAAGGGACTAGTAGAATTAGAAGCATTGTTCGGTAATCAAGATGATCATTTATAAAAAATGAGCAATGCTAAAATTGAGGATTTGGAAGAAGTAAATCTAGGATCAGAAACTACTCCTCAAATAGTGTACATTGGAAAAGGGTTAGATTCCCATTTTAGATCAAATCTAATTAAATTGTTAAGGAAATATAAACATGTGTTTTCATGGTCTTATGAACATTTGAAAGCCTATAGGGAAGACCTTTTTCAACATGAAATCCCACTGAAATCATATGCAAATCCATTTAGATAGAAATAGAGACCCATCAACCCATTGTTGACTCCCAAAATGCAACAAGAGTTGATGAAATTAAAAGATGCAGGGATTATTCAGCCCATAAGACATACAACTTGGGTCTCTAATTTGGTCACAGTGAGAAAGAAGAATTGGTGACATAAGGCTTTGTGTTGATTTCATAAATTTTAACATTGCATCTTTGAAGGATAATTACTCTTTACCTAACATGGAAGAAATGTTACACAAGGTTACTTGTGCGCTATTATCAATTATGGATGGTTTTTTAAGCTACAACCAGGTATTAGTTAAAAAATCAAAACAATTCAAACTTGCATTTACTACTCCATGGGGGACATATGTGTATATTAGAATCCTATTTGGACTTATAAATGCAAGAAAAAATTTTCAGAGAGCCATGGATGTTGCATTCAAAGAATTTATTGACTTGTTCATGATAATATATCACGATGATTTGAGAGCATATTCCAAGAAAGAAGAGGACCATTGTGGACACCTAGAAAAAAAATTAATAAGGCTTTGGAATATGGTCTTTCACTGAATCCCAGAAAATGTCAATTTGCAGTAACATAAGGAAAGCTGCTAAGACATATAGTGTCAAAAGATGGAGTGAGAATTGACCCAGAGAGGATAGAAGCTATTCAAAAGGTCATTTCTCTAAAAAATATCAAAGGTGTACTGTATTTCTTAGGAAAGATAAATTTTGTAAGAATATTTATTAGAAATTTTGCTGAGATTGTCAAACCTATAATTAAACTATTAAAAAAATGCAAAGTTTCAATGGAGTGAAGAAGCACAATCAGCTTTTGAAAAAATTAAGAAAGTAGTTCAACAGGAACATGTTCTAAGATCCCCTAATTATAGTAAGCGTTTCTCATTATTATCTTTTGCATCTTTTCATACAATTGATGTTGTTTTATTGCAAAAGATGAGGAGGGTTATGAGCATCCTATTACATTTTTTAGCAAATCCCTCCAAGCTAGAGAGTTGAATTATGAAATGATGGAGAAACAAGCATATGCTTTGGTGAAAGTTGTAAAATAATTCAGACCTTATTTGGTTTGTTCAAAAGTAATGGCATATGTACCTCATTCAATAGTAAAGGATATTCTTACTTAGTCAGAAGTGACTGGCAAGCGGTGTAAATAGATCAATAGGATTCAAGAGTTTAATTTGGAAATCCACATTACCAAATTGGTAAGAAGACAAGGCTTAGCAAAATTAACGACAGAAGAAAATTTGGACTTGGTCCAAGTAAATAATAAAAAGGTACAGGATTCAACAATGACTAGTATTGAAAGACAACCTTATTATGTTGATATCATGTACTATCTAAAAAATTCCAAGTGCCCTGAGACTATGACAGATAATCAAAAAAGAAATCTCAGGTTACAAGCCCAAAGGTACACCTTAGTACAATGATGTTGGGATTAATGGGAAGTATGTACTATGAGGGGAGAGGGGTGAATGAGTACCTTTAAAAATTTTGTATCCCTTTTATCAATTAACCTTTGTAATCAATTGTATATCCATTCAATCTGATTTAATCTATCTTGATGTGAATTATATCAAATCATAACATTAACATACATGTGAAGATTCATAGAAACATTCATAAAAGTAATTTGACACACAACACAAGATATGATATCACAAAAAACTCCTATGAGGAAGTAAAACTATGGTGGGGATGGCACCCACAAAATCTTCACTATCTGTAGATTGGAAGGGGTGGGTTAAGGCTTACAATTTGATCACTTCTAATTATCTACCCTATTAAGAGTGTCGGTGGAGACTTGTTAAAGCATACTTTGTTAAGAGCTTTAGCAACAAAATTGAGTGTGCACTTGGTTAAGAGATTTGTTGTTGGATGGTTAAATCCACCTTCCTTGAAAGGATTTTTACACTTTGCTCCACTTATTAGAATGATAGAAAATTACAAATTGACCTGGTAAATGTAATCTCCTATTGGTGATATAGATCCAATTTAGTTTACATAAAAAGGATTATCACCTAATTGTGATTTAATAATACCTGTGATTCTCGATATGCTTTGTTCTTGGTTCTTGCTAACCAAATTCACCTTTTGTTGTTCTAGTTCTTGAAACTCTCAATCTAATCCATAGATGTGCTCATCTGATTTATTCATGTTCTCCTCTCTCTTCACATTGTTAATCAGGAATGATTGCATCATTTATTTATAGATGGATTGACTTCATCAAGTTTTGATAAAACAATGTTAACTCTAAGATCAGGTTTACAACTTATACCTAGATCTCCTAGTCTATGTGTTTTAAATTAGTTAGACTGATTAAAGAACTTAAATTCACATATCTTGTCCCTAAAGAAATAGATTTAAAACAAATAAATATCATATAAATAGAATACACTTTCTTTATCTGACATGGAAGTCAGATCCACTTTTTGCAGGCTGTAACTGAATTTTGGTTATGTCTGTCAGTCATGCTTGATTGTCCTTCAGTTTTGTTTTGTCAGTTGCACTTTAAGTGTCTTGTCAGTTTGCACTGTATCTTGCATGTCAGGTTCCTTTTTCAGGTTCTACTTTGTCTTTCTGCTTTGTGATTTCGGTTTACACACTAAGTTTTGTCATTGATTCTTGTTGCACTTAGTCATCTTCAGTGATCTCTTAGTATCTGATCTTCAGTTTTCTCATGTCATGTCTTTCAGTGTACTCTTACCGAAAGTGTTGTTTGCATACTAATGGAAAATTAATGTCATCAATCTCCCCCTTTTACATTAGTATCAAAAATTGATATGTTCAAAATACTAACAAAAATGTTAAGTATATAAAACATATATAATCCCTAGTCATTTAATGACTCCCCCTATGTATATGTCAGTATAACTATACATATGATGTCTTTCCTTATACATATCATTTTTCCATATCAATATACATATACATATCTACCATTTTCCCATCTGAATGAATGAATGAATACATGTCATTTTCTCTTTTTGTATTTTGTACTCATATCAGTTTCCCCCTTTTTGGATTTTAAGGGAAAAGGTCTTTACCTTAGAGCTTATAAAAAATGTGGGAGTGTGAAGACTTCATTTCTTCCATCATTTTCTCTAATTTTTCTTTGAGGTTCTCTAGAGCCATGTGCTTGAGTGTGATCTTTGAGTGCATGTCATAGATGTTGTATGCTACAAACATCTTGGGATTTGCTATCAGTTGCCTTGTTGAATTGATATGTTGTTGGATCAATGTAAGGTTTGGTAGAAGTTGAGCTTGGAGCTTGGTTACTTCTTCCCTAAAGTGTGTTTCTACCTCCCATAGTTCCTGCCTTAACCTTTTTATTTCAATTATCTTCTCATAATGCAATTTGACTGCATTGTCTCCATCGGTGGTTAAGCTTTTTGCATTATTTGCTAGATCTATATCCAGCTTTTCAATGTTGTCACTATTCTCTTTAGTGAACTTTTCTATTGTGCTCAATTTTTGAATTAAGGCTATAGCTTCAGATATGATTGGATCTAATTCAGTGATGAATTTTGCTAGCTTTACCTTATTTACTGCCACTTCTTGGCTAATGTTCTCAATGAGCTTCTATTGGTACTTAATCTCAGCTTTCTCCTCTATTGCCTTCTCAACATCAATATTCTGAGTTGTGATTGTGTTAGTTAGAGTAGCTAATTGATCAATTATGGGCTTGTTCTTATAAATATCAACATCGGGTACAATTTGATGCAAAATGTCATGTGTTGTCTCTAGTACCATGGAGTCCCTGTGTTTTTTCTTCAGCTTTTCTTGCAATGCTTTCCTTTGGCATATTTCTCCATATTCTTGTAATGCTTCAAAGTCAAGTGTAGATGGGTCACACTTAGGTATTTTAATGAGTTCATCCAGGGTGACCTCTAACTTGTTCTTCTTTTATTTCTTCTTCTTATGAGAATCACTAGAATGTAAAACCATTGCCAATTTATCAGCCTTATCTATTGTGCTTGATGAAGTGACCTGTTGTGCTTCTTTTTGTTGCTTGGCATTGGTTTTATCTTTTCAGGTGTCTTCAGACCTCTCCACATTCACGTTAACATCATCGGTAGCACACTTTTTGGTTTCCTTAGGAGTACCATCTTTAGGTTTGTCTCCTTCATTGGTGTCCTTAGCTTCATTAGTTTTGGTTTCTGCATTCTTGTCTTGTGTATCTGCATCCTTTTCTTTATCTCCTCCTATAATCTTATCAGTGTCGGTTACATCTTGACTATCTCTAATTTCTTGCTAACCATCAGTGTTGTCATTGTTTTCTTCTTCCCCTGCATCCTTGGGAGTATCCTTCTCAGGTGACTTGCTTAATTATTGCATGATATTGATAGCTTTTATCAATATTGGCATATTTCCTGGAATATTCACTTGTGTAGTATCAACTGTTGTGTCCTAATCACTGGTCTTATCCTTTGCAATAATGACATCTTCATCCTTATTCACTTCCTCTGCTGGGTCATTGGTAATTTCAATTACATTAGATCCACAATGTTGTCATTTTTGGTATCTTTCCATGATTCATCTACAACATCTGCAGTCTTGTTTCCATTTGTATCATCATCTTCTTTGTATAACTCAATAGATGTGTCATATTGAGTTGCCTTATCAACATCTTGTTGTTGAAGGTCTTTGTTGGGGCTTTCCTCTTTAGTAGGTCTATTCATTATCGTGTACCATTTCCTATGGTTTTCCTACTCAAGCTCTATAAGCTTTCCTTCAAGAAATTTGTATGCTCTCAGCTTTGGTGAGAACTCCTTTTTGTACTTCTCCATCATTTCATCTATTTCTACCTTCTTTGATTTAGGTGGCATTAGAGAAACAAGTACTCTCTCTCTCTCTCTCTCTCTCTCTCTCTCATTTTTCAAGGTAAATGTCCAACGGGAGTATAGTCTATCCAAGAATTCCCTTGGTACATAACTGCCTTCAAACTAAATCGTTATATATTTAAACTTGTACATTTTAGCTATGATGACATCCTCTACTTTATTTTGATCTTTTGGGTCTAACTTCAACCATCTTCTAATCTTTGAATTTGATATAGATCCAGATTTTGCAATAGATTTGCATATGTCACCAATAGATTCAGGAGGTGTTAGCTTGACACTTTATTCTTCTACACCTTCATCTTGCTTGGTGTCTTCTATATCCTCTCAGGTTCTTATGAATTTCCTTCATCTTTTTTTTTTCCCTCTCTTTGGTGCGGCAACTTTCCTTTTGTATGTCCTCACTTTTCCTTTCTTTAGAGGTGAAGGAGTAGAATCTTTTAATGTTTGGCTTCTTTTCCTAGAAGCAGATGTTGTCCTTGGCCTTTTACTTAGTGGAGGAGGTGGTGAATCTGATTATGTTTCCTCAGAGTCATCCTTTCCTTCATTTTTACCAATAGATATATGTTCTTCAGTTTCTTTATCCTTTTCAACTTCTTCATCATGTTCAACTACTTCCTCAATTGCTTACAGTATCTTTTTTGGATTCTTCAGCATCTTGTCTTTCTTCCTGACAATTTTCTTCACAACTAGGCTAGATTTAATTCTTATTTTGGCCTCTTCATATGTTACAAATTTTGATTGTTTCTTATCCAATGGTTCATTGATCAAGGAATCAATTTCATACTTTAATGGTTGCAACCATGCTGTCCTTGGTACATCAGGCTTAATGTATGTATTATTAGTATCAACCATGAAGCATATCTCATCCTTATATTTTTCAATGAGTTGCTCAGGGATTCTTAGCCTCTTTTGCATTTGGTCTTTGAATACATTGAAGTATTCATCCATGACTGTCTCAAAGTTATCTCCCAGTGTAGCTATATGCTCACTAATTTGCATGGTGACCAGTTTGGTGTTGTCCCATTTAACATCTCCAACCGGTGGGAATGTTTCTTGAAAATAAAAGAAGATGCACATTGTTAGTGAGAAAAAATTACAAGTGTTTTACTTTTCATTCCTGATAGTCTTTAGATTGTCTTTCAACTGATTTAGGAGTAGTTCAGATAAGTCCAATTGTGTTCCCTTATTCACAATTTTGAACATTGTGTCCACTACACCTGATTCTATGTTGTTCAATCTGCTTGCTTGGAATAATTTGTATCCTAGAACACATGCACCAAAATTGATCTCATAATTGGTTATTTATGTAACTTTTAGTCCTCTTCCATCCCATTTGGCTCCTGTCATCTTCTCGGTCTTGACCTTTGGTGGATGCTCTAGTGCCTTAACTTTCTTAGTTATGGGGTAACTAGTGACTGCATGAATGATGTCTTGAGTTATTACCTTTAGTTCATCAAGCCATATCTTTTTGTTATGCATTCAGCTTAGCACTAACCGAATCCATTCAGTTTTGAAAACCTTTAGAAATATTAGGGCATTGGTGAGCCCTTTTACTTAAATATGTTTGTGCTCATCTTTTAGTGTTTCATCGTCAATGCACTTCTTATAAGCTTCTTCAACCTCTGATGTACCTATCTCTGCAATCTTGTAGTGTATGAAAGATAGAACTTCTTCCACGAGTAAAACCCTAGTTGGTATGCATGAAAATGCTCCAGTGTCATCGGGTTGTGAGGAAACCTCCAGATGGATCTTGTAATTAGGTTCCTCACATGCCAAACTAATAATGAGTTTAAACTCCTCTTTCTTCGCATTCTTGGCTTTCACAGCTCTTGATGTCGAGGACATTTTCAATTTTAAGGCTTCCTATGTAATGCCTAAAAATAGATTTGTCGGTCTCGTGAAACTTACTGTTTGTGCTTGCAAAGATTTTTGATTTGCTTGGGAGTGTTGTGTGTCGATTCATGGTTATTCTGTAACTTAGTTTCTTTATGCTTGAAAAATCACCTTGGTCGCTCTACTCTAGGTGTCGTGACAAATTAGTTGTTCGATTTCCCTATTTATAGTCATTTCCCTAAAAAGAATGCCATAAATTCTTACCAACTCCTTGGTGTATGAAGGTTGAGTTCGTTGGTGAAGAATCCACTTTCCTTCGGTGAGACTTATAACATTTTAGAGTAGTTGCTGCTCACTTTCTTTTACCGACAGGTTTTGGTGTCGCTGACAACTTGTTCATTTGCTTGTTTACCGATGAGGCTCAGTTTATACTTAGCAACTTTACTTTTAACCAACGCTTCTCAGTAAGTGTAGGCAGTCTTAGTTTTGAGTGTATACTGACGGGTTTTGGTATATATGTCTGAAAGCATAGTTATCACATATTTTAACAAGTAATACCATGATGCATCTTTCTTATGCTTATTTGGCATTTATATCAACATATTATGGAAGTGATGTAAAATAATAGCTTGGGGTAATGCAGTTCCATACTTACATGTTCTTCTTAGGTGGGAGTGGTGATGTCACTAGATCCATTGGATGGGGTGTCACCATTTGCATTGCTCAATCTATCTTCATCATTTCTTGAATCTTTTCTCCACATTTTGTCTCTAGCTCTTCGGATATCTTCAATGGTTTTTCCATCGGGATATGTTCTTGTCTCTGTCATTCGGTCTCTGTAGTATTTCTTGAGATGACCAACTTTATGATAGTGTAAGCATGCCATTCCGGGGTTAGGCTAGCCTCTAGACTTTCTAGTCCACTATTTCATACTATTTGCAAAACTGTCACCATATCTTCCACATGTTGTACAATTTTTCCAAGTATTTTAGTCCCATACATAGTGATTACCGACTCTCTTCAGTTAATAGGGAGTTTCTTGACCTTTAGGCTTCCATGCTTGCCTTTTTCTTTTTCCAGCATTCAAGAGTTGTGTGTCCATTCATTTTGCATGTAGGACAATACTTGTCCATGTAGGTTTCCTTCTTTGGTTGTTTCATCTCAGACTTACATTCATATGCTTTATGTCCTTTCTTGTTACATTTATAACAAAATCCTATGAATGAAGATGTAGATTTAGGAATACCTTTCATTTTTCCTCTGCATACATTTGATGTATGGCCTTTCTTTCCATAGTGATTGCATGTAATATTTATTGGTCTTGAATTTGTGTAGACATTCTTTGGATCAGTTTGATTTGATGATTCTCCATTCTCGGTAAAACCTAGACCGGTATTGTTGTTGACTCTTTGTTGTCCTTCAAGAAAATCATCCATTCTGTTATTGCTTTCTTCAACTTTCTTGATAATTTCATTATGCTTTTTTTAATTCTTATTTCATGTTTCAAATTTTCATTTGCATCCCTCTATTCACTGATAGCTTCTATTATTTCACTGAGCTCAACATTTAGTCTATTTGCCTCTTGACTCATAAGAATAATCTGATTTTTAATCTCATGGTGATGCTCTGTAAGTCTTTGTATTTCAGACTCTTTTTCTTGTAGCTTTTCTATGATCTTTCTTCTATCATCAATAAATAGTGTTCTTTCTTTCTCAACTTGTATAACATTGTTCATGACATCAATCATCCTTACCATCTATGTCTCTTGACCGATTTGTAGATATTTGACTTGTCCAACCAGATGTAGATTGATTTTAGTTAGGCTTGTGATGCTTTCTTCTGATGTATCTAATTCTCTTCTTGTAGTTGATCCTAAAGACTCAAAGAGATCTGGTATCTCTTCCTCATGATAATATGTCTCATTACAGTGATATTCCATATTCTTTCTTTCATCTAGCAACTATCTCATACTGATTCTAGCTTCTTTATACTATTCAAAGAACATTTGAATTTCAAGCTTTTTATTCTCAATATGTTTATCAAGTCCGCACTTTAAGATTTTCAAGAAGAGACTTAGCTCTGATACCAATTTTTGGGAGTAATGGGAAGTATGTACTCAGAGGGGAGGGGTGAATCAGTACCTCTAAAAATTTTGTATCCCTTTTATCAATTAACCTTTGTAATCAATTGTATATCCATTCAATCTGATTTAAACTATATTTATGTGAATTATATCAAATCATAACATTAACATACATGTAAACATTCATAGAAACATTCATGGAAGTAATTAGACACATAACAAAAGATATGATATCATAGAAAATTCCTCTGAGGAAGAAAAAACTGCGGTGGGGATGGTACCCACAAAATCTTCACTATCTGCAGATTGGAAGGGGCTGATTAAGGCTTACAATTTGATCACTTCTAATGATCTAGAATGTTAAGAGTATAGGTGGAAATCTGTTAAAGTCTACTTTGTTAAGAGATTTAGAAACACTATTCAGTGTGCACTCGGTTAAGAGATTTGTTGTTGGATGGTTAAATCCACCTTCCTTGAAAGGATTTTTACACTTTACTCCACTTGTTAGAATGATAGAAAATTAAAAATTGACCTAGTAAATGCAATCTCCTATTGCTGATATAGATCCAATTCAGTTTACATAAAAATGATTATCACCTAATTGTGATTGAATAATACCTCTAATTCTCGGTATGCTCTATTCTTGGTTCTTGCTAACCAATTTCACCTTTTGATGTTCCTATTCTTGAAACTCTCAATCTAATCCATATATGTGCTCTTTTGATTCATTTATGTTCTCCTATCTATTCACATCATTAATAATGAATGATTGCATCATCTATTTATAGATGGATTGACTTCATCAAGTTTTGATAAAATCAATGTTAACTCTAAGATCAGGTTTACAACTTATACCTAGATCTCCTAGTCTATGTGTTTTAAATCAGTTAGACTGATTAAAGCACTTACATTCATGTATCTTGTCCCTAAAGAAATGGATTTAAAACAAATAAATATCCTATAAATAGAATACACTTTCTTTATCCAATGTGGAAGTTAGATCCACTTATTGTGAGCTACAACTGACTTTTAGTTCTGTCTGTTGGTCATGCTTGACTGTCCTTGAGTTTTGTTCTATTGGTTGCACTTTAACTATCTTGCCAGTCTACACTGTATCTTGCATGTCAAGTTCCTTTGTTAGGTTCCACTTTATCAATCTACTTTGTGATTTCAGTTTACACACTAAGTTGTGTCATCGGTTCTCTTTGCACTTAGTCATCTTCAATGATCTCTTAGTATCTGATCTTTGGTTTTCTCATGTCCTATCTTTCAGTTTATTCTTACTGAAAGTGTTATTTTCATACTAATGGAAAATTAATGTCATCAAAGGAGATCTATATTGGAAAGATAAATGGTGTATTATTATTATGTCTAGATTAGCGTCAAGTTGAAAAGGTCTTGACAGAAATGTGTGATGGAGTGTGTGGAGGACAGTACTCTGCCAAAACCACTGGTCATAAAATATTGATGGCTGGTTATTATTGGCCTTGCTTATTCAAATATGCTTATGCCTTTGTTATAAAATGTGAACCTTGTCAAATATTTTCAAACAAGTTGAAATTTTCATGCACCCTATTACTAAATCCTATAAGTGTCGAAGCACATTTTCCCATGTGGGGGATTGACTTCATTGGAGATTTTTTGAAGAAATCTAGTGGTGGACATAGTTAGATACTAGTTGCTATAGATTATTTCACAAAATGGATAGAAGGAATTCCTACAAAGAGGGAAACTAGTAAAGTGGTCACTGACTTTTTGATGGAAAATATTCTGACTAGATTTTGTGTCCTTGTAAAATTGGTAATGGACAATGCTATGTGCTTTAGGTCAGATGAACTTAAGGATTTTTTGTGATAAATATAGAATTATAATGTGATATTCTTCCCCATATCATCCTCAATTCAATGGCCAAGAAGAATCCATTAACAAGAGCATATTGAAAATCCTAAAAAAAGACTCTTTAGAAAAAAAGAGCTTGGCATACAAAACTGAAACTTTGTCTATTGGCTGACAGGATCACTGTGAAAAAAGCAACAGGTAAGTCTCCATTTGAACTAGTATATGGTATGTAATCTAGAATTCCCATCAATAGCTTTCTTCTAGTATATAAGTTTATTTAGGAAAAGGAATTAGATTTTTATGAACCAATGCAAGATAGAATGATGTAGTTAGCAGAGCTGGATGAGATTCAAAAAGATAGTCAAAAAGAGAACATTAAGTTACAACAGAAAATGGAATACCTATTTGATAAAAGAGCAAGTAACATGAAATTTAAGCTTGATGACTTGGTACTTCAATGGAATGTAAGGGCTGAAGACAAAGGGAAGCATAAGAAATTTGAATCATTATGGTTAGGTCCCTTTTTTATTTATTAAACTTTCAGGAAAGATTCATAGCTTTTGAAAAATATGGATGGAGAGGTATTTTAATTTCTAGTGCATGGACAATTCTTGAAACCTTTCTTCAATTAAAATTTGATTTCCATGCACAATAGTCTTGTATTATATGTATAGGTATGTTTGTTTCTATTGTGTGTTTGCTTTCTACAGTAGGTTAGTTAGCATGGTCTACCTCCCAGAGATCTGTGGTTCTTTCTATAAAATTGCATTTAACCATCATTAGATAGAGCCACTGTTGGTTTTATTTCTAGTTTTGAAATCTTTCTATAAAAAATTTTGAGTTCCCAGTGATGTTATTGAGTAAATCTCAAATTCTTTTCCAATGCTATCAAATTTTCCCTACAATTATTGATCTTTGAGCCATAAAATCAATAAAATATGTAAAAACCTAGGTCCTAGGTCATTTTTCATTCATATCAAGAGAAAACCCTAGTTCAGTATAATCAGCTTCTATTTTGATGTTACCTTTTCAAAAATTCAAATCACTTAAGTCATGTGTTCCTTTTCATGTTTTAATTTAGTCACGATGTCTCTTAAAGCTTTCAAAATATTCTATTTTTCTTTGAGACTCAGCGTAATGCTTTGGTTGTGTTATCTCATAAGAAAAAGAATATGCTTTCAAGGATTAAGATATTTAACACAGGCCATTGATTCAAGTCCTGATCCAGTGGTTTGTGCAAAGTCTCATTTGAAACCCTGGAGTTAAGAAATGGTCTAGCAACTTTGAATTTCTTCAGTCGCATAGTCTCAAAAATAAATCAGAGTTTAAAGCTTGGTTGAATTTTCATTCAGTCGCGATATCTTAGAAGGAAATGAGAGTTAAGTTAAAACTTAAGTGATTCATCAATAGCCATTGATTTTGAAGATGAACCTACGGTGGGCGTGAAGTCTCAAGATAAACTCCTTAGTTAAGAAATTATAAAGAGACTTCGAGTTTCTTCAGTAGTGAGGTCTCACAAGTTTACCAAGGTTAAAGACATGGTTATATTTATTCAATTGCAAGATATCTGACAAAAACAAGGGTTAAGTCAAATGTTATGAGATCTAGTGACTAGCATCCAATTCAAAATTAATCCCATGGCCAACATTTAGTCGTGAGATAAAAGTTCAGATGAGAAAAAGTTTAAGAGATTCAGTGACTACTGTCAGATTGATGATAGATCTAAAGGCTAGCGTTTAATCTCCTAATAAGCCTTGAGTTAGATAACTTATTTAGTGAACTGTGGTTAACCTCATATGAACTATGGTTAACCTCATAGAGAACTATGTTTAATCTCATATGATCTATGGTTAACAAAGGTTAAGTCAAAGCTCAATGAAATTTGCAGTTGTAAAATCTAAAACATCGATAAGAAAAGATTTGATGGTTGGCATTAAGTCACTAATAAAAGTCAAAAAGTAAGAGAAGACTCAGAGGTGATGATCCAGATGTTGACACATTTAGTTCATCTTAGAGATCTTTGGGTTGTGTAAATTCTCAAAATAAACCTATGGTTAGGAAGTCCATCTGGTGACTTAGGGATAGCTTGTAGTCATGAAGTCTCATGAAAAACTACTGTTAATGATAAAGCTAAAGAGATTTCATGTGATTCATTGAATTAAAATTTATCTAATGGTAGTCGTGTAGTCTCAAATAAGATGCAGAAAGTACAAGATGAATGAGAGATTTCATGCAAAATGTCAGATTTAAAGATGATCAAACGATGGTTGTGTAATCTCTAAATAAAATTATGGTTAATGAAATATTTCAGCAACTTCAAATTTATACAGTCACATAATCTCCAAGGAAATCAAAGGTAAGCAGAGTTATTCTTAATCTTTAGTTGTGAAATCTCAGAATAAAGCATGAATTAAGTGAGTTGTTCAGCGACTTTGAGATAACCGTTGATCAAATTTTTGATCATGTGGTTGGAGATAATTCTCATAATGAAACTAGAGTTAAGGCTAACTCTCAGTGATAAGGAGATGGAGCAGTCACATGGTCACTAAAAAGAGCCATAGTAAAGGTAAGGTAAAGGTTAAAGGTTTTTGTCGTGCGCCATGATGTACAGTCACTAGCCAATCAAAACAAGAGGATTTTGACTACATGTATGAAGTAGCTAAGTTGTAATAATGTGAGCCAATCATATCAAACAAAGAATTTATTTTGCAAAAAATAAGGTTTAATGATTACTTTGATTGGCCTTTTCCAAAATTGATAACCTATTAACCTTAAATGCCATGTCTAAGAGAAATTGATATCAAAGTACATAGAGTAATGGAATAAGTGACTGAATAGAAAATTCATGATTTAAAATAAATTCATGCATTGATTTCTTAGGAATTAATAAGCATTGTTGTTGCTCATTTCAGTTTACCAGAGTTTCAGAATACAAAACTAAGATTGCATAAGTGATTAGTGATTTTAGAAGAACAGAGTTGTCCAGTTGTAGTGGAAGGAAACAAGAGTATGATTAGTAGTGTCCAAATCAAAGCAGACAAGATGAGTCAAGCAGTAAGTGTGCCTTCAAATAGTGGGAAGAGTGGAGATGCTAATGATGATCAAAAGGGGAAAAGGAATTACTCTGATGAGTTTGTGGCTCTACTACCAGGGACTAATCAAGGAAAAAAGGTAAATGATGAATACCTTGGTGATAATATGTCATATGTTAGAGATTCTAAGACTCCTGATTGTTCTGGATACCACATATTTAATTAATTTCATAAGAATAGTGATGGTCTTATTCCTTCTTCAAAGCCTTGGACTTCAGGGTTAGACAAACTGATAGTTCCAAACGTATTTGTAGATGTAGATTTATTTTTGGAGTTGGCTGATAGATATGATACCATCTCAAAACTAATCAAGAAGAGTGATGGTACAGCCCTAGTTACTCTATATATGGCATCCTTTATGAAATATTTTAATATTTATAACCCTTGCACTACAAAGATAGACCTAAAGGCCTTAGCAGCTAGGTATACAATAGAAGCTTGCGTTGTTGCAAAGTTAATTCAAGGTCATATGCCAAAAGGTACCAGAAATTACATAGCACCCATTCGTAATAAAATTGCCCCCGATTTCTACAATGATCTATCCTTTTACATGAAATATATTTCTTATGGTCTGTTTAGATTTCTAGGAGTTGATGGGGGAAGTGAAAGGATGTCTTCTAATATTCTGATGATTGTTTTGGACTTGCAAAATCCACATGTCAGTACAAACTATGATTACATCCAGTTTGTGATTGGAAAAATGCATCAGGGGTTTGTAAACATTGAAAAGAAGGAACCTAGCCCTAAATTATTGTAGTATTCTTTATTGATGCATTTAATTATTTTTTATAATTTTAATATCATTGATCAACCAAATTTGAGACTTAGAAAATTCCATCAAGGCCAATCCAACCCTCTACAATTCTGGTTGAGGGTGTGGAATTATACATCTAGGGAGAATGAATTTTGTACTTTCCAGAACTAGATGGTATATCCCTTATTAAGATGTTTGGGAGTCAATATGACAAGGCTTCCAATCAAGGTCTTATAGCTTCTCAGGCCTTGTAAATTTGTGGATAAATGGACTGGAGACCACAACTGCGGAGAATCCTACTACCATAAGAATTTTACTTTAATAAGGGTTTATGGTTGCTCCCAGCCACCACATATTCTCCCATACCATGTGCCACCAAGAATTGTTGTTATGGAATTCATATGGAAACTAATGTTGACAGATAAGGAGCATTTGGATCCACATAGAAAAGGTACCTTTACACCTCGGCAGTTTATAGTTTATGGCTTCACAATTGCCAAGAGAGCATTGGATTCAGTGAATAGATGGTTAGGTTACTTTAGAATGAATGTAGCCTTATATAGGTATATTGATACAGAGGGTTTTATATTCAGTGCAAAGAAGCTCTTGACACCAACTATTCCAAATACTAAAGTGCATGAGCCATGTGTAGAGGAGGACCTTATTAGGAACATCCTAGAGGATGATGAAGTTGTGAGAAGTGGTCATCGCTGAACAATGGAGAGAATTGTAGATGTGTTGCATAGCATGATGAAAGAGGGCATTCAAAACATTTATAATTTAATGCAAATTGCAGATGTAATCCCAGAGCAAAGGCTCCGTAGACCATGGGTATTTTAAACGAAACATTTCAAATGAATTGGCAAGTATTAAAAAGACCAAAGCCTATGTTAGAAATAGAAATGAAGAGAAGACAAAAAACATGGACCCCATGCTAGAAATTTGATTGAAATTTTAAAATAATAAAGAATAAATCCAAGTTTGGAGCCTGCATAGAAAGTGGAATGACAAATGTCATTGCCAAATGCAATTTGCAGGAATAAGAACATAGAAAGCTTGCACAATCCAGTAAGAAGAAAGAAGCCCAGGCATGTTTTTTATACTAAAAAACATGTAAATATATAAGAAGGTTGTGTGGCATGCTAAAGGCTAGACAATATATTGCCTAAGCCCTGCGTAGACATGTGAAGATGCTCACATAATGTTGAAGGATATTTACAACATTAAAAAATACCAAATAGGTATTGCGTTAAAAAATTGAAGGAGACCAATGTATTTTTTGAAGAGGCTTGCGCAGTGTGATAAGGAGACCAAACAACCTACGTGTAAAAGGGGGGATAAAAATTGTATAAACTATCAAACTACACTCATACCAAATGTAGCTTTGAAATCCTGCGCAACACATAGGAGGATGTCAAAGGTTGCACAATGTGTCAAATACATTGCAAAATGCACTTGGTGTCTATGTTATTTTGTGTGTGGAATGCATGGAAGAGAAGGCCACACAGTCAATGGAGTGTTTGAAGTTACGCAGGAGCCAAAGGAGAGGCTGCAAAAATTTAAAACTTTGAAAGAATGAAAAGCATTTGTCCCACATTTATTATGTGAAGAAAGTTTGAGTTGTTTAAATATGAAAACACTTGGGTGATATGTAAAGAGATAATCCAAGAGGCTCCTTAGTGAGCACCTTGACTGAAGGAGTCAATGAGCTAGTGGGCCCCATATTTTGGGTGCAGAATGCATAATGAACTTTAAAAACATGAAGGGGATTAGTCCCACATTGCTCCAAGAGGAAAAATGTAAGATCTTTAAAAGGAAGAAGGAAAATATACTAAAATGTGAAGATGAGCAAGAGGCTCTCCAAGCATGCACAGGTGGTGCATTGGGAAGCATGCCCAGATGACCGAAATGAAATTTTGGTGATGATGTGGTAGACAGTATTGGATGACAGGTGGCTTGGCAGACATGTGGCGAGTGGTTGTAAAGTCACACAAGGTAACTCCAGTCAGAGAAAACTATGCGAGATTCAGTGGCTTTTGGTTAGTTAACCACATGCAAATTCATGAGATCCTAGTGGTTAAGTGATATTACTATTAAGATCATGCAACTAACCACTAGACTAACATCCCACATAGCCATGATATGTTACCAGTTAACCGCCAGAGATTCTGAGACTCAGAGACTATACAGTTGTCAAGTGACGTTAGAAAACCTCTATTAGGTGAAGGCATTGGAGATCACATGACTAGAGATTAGTAAACCATTGTGCAAAGTCTCCAAATGAAAAGTGTTAATTCTCTTTCATTCTAAGATTAGGAGACTACCATTCGATTTTGATTAGATCTAAGGGCTTGCACGAAATCTCAAGAACTAACCATGGTTGAGGAAATGTTTTAGAGACTTAGAGAAACACAATGCAGGTTAACCATGGTCAAGATGTGGTCAAGGGATGGTTGAGTTAAAGTTTATCAGAGACTTAGAGACTAAAGGTAATCTCCAAGTCTCTAAGAGAACCTAGAGTTAAGGAAATTGTTTAGAGACTAAGAGACTAGTTGTTTCCAAATCTCCAAGAAGACCAAGGTTAAAGGTAGAGTTAGCAAAGCCAGTTAAGAGGAGCCAACCAGTGTATGAAAAGTGTCAAAATTTGGTGCACTTAGGGCATAAAATACATAAAAGGAGAATTTCAAAAGGAGAGAAATGCACAGGATTCAAAAGATAAAAGGAATTAAAAAATCATTATCTATGCAATAAAATCAAAGGGCAAACTAAATCATATTTGCATAAATATGAGATAAAATACAAAAGGATTAAAATATTGAGGAAGCATTAGGGCATAATCCCTTTTCCTATAGTCTTGTGCAAAATATTTTATTGCAAATATTGACAAAGAATCTTTTACGGAGAATCCTTTCAGAGGAGAATAAAATCAGATTTTTGAATAGATAAATTAAGTCAGATTTTGAATCAGATTTGTTGAAGACATTGATTGCAGAAAAGACAGTTGAAATCATATTTGAAACGGTTTCTCAGAAGTAGAATGAAATTGGATATTTTTAGAATGATCAGATTTGAAGGATATTTTTAGAGGATAAAAATCAAATTTTGAAATGTCTAATGAAATTAGATTTCTTTGGAGAAAAAAGGATAAGTAAAAGATCAGATTGCAAGAAGGAAAGGTGTGAATTAGACATATATTTTAGGGTTTCTTTCTTCTATTTGTATCTACCTTTTCTCTATTTTGAGGGTTCCTATTTTCTGCTCTATTTTTGGGGTTTCAGAGTTGGTTCAATTTCTCTCAAAGGTTCAGAGTAGGTTCCCTTGGCATCTTTTGTATATTTTCTCTCTTTTATGCATATAGGGTGTTCTGTATCCTTTCTGTTTCAGGAAAGAACATCATTGTAATAGTTTTCTCATGAATGAAATTCAGTATATTATTGTTTTGATATTATGTTGTCTCCATTTTGCTTTTGAATCATAGAGAATAAAGCATTAAGGATGTTTTAGTCTTGTTTGTTGTTGATCAAAAATAGATTCATTTAAGGAATGAATGTAATTTAAGATTTGTCTTCAAATGTGTATGAGTTGGAATATCAAGGGTATGCCAATATTGTCTTTCTAGTGGATGTTGGTTATGTATTGTCTATTCCAAGGTCTCTTCCAAGGGGAGGGTTAATTGTTTGAGTAGGGAGTTGTATATTTGAAATACATAGGTGGATTCACATGTAGAACTTGATTGATAGGATTTTTCATATGTAAGGCATACAAACATATCAGACTGTGTTGTTTTCCTTTGTTTAGGATCTTCTCTACATTGTCATGTTTGACTCTATTTCCCATTGGATAAGGCACTGTTCTATGTAAGATTTGAGGTATTTTAGAGATCCATTAACCCAAAATACATAATCAAAATCATTTCCCTTCCATGTTGTTAGAAGTTAGAATTTCTTTAGTTTTCAGACATATTCCATGCAAGCAGAATATTGCATAAGACTTGATAAAACATTGAGATATTTGTTACCTAAAGGTCTGGAAACTATTCCAATGTTATATATCTGCAAGCTTGTATTTGTCACAAAGGATTCATGTGTGTGTAGATTAGGAAATACCCACCTGAGTGATGTGGAGTTCGAAGAAGAAGGAGGATTAATCCTCATCAATTAGACTTTATCTTGCCTGAATTAGGAGTTGGGAGTTATAGAGTTGATTAGATATCTATTTTGATTCTGTAAGAAAAATTTCTAACAGCAGATACACTAATGACTGCTACACTGGATATAGATTAGAGTACTTGTATTGGTAATAATTCATCATGGTTTCCTAGATCTACCTATGTTTCTAGCACATGAGTTATGCAGATGTCATTGTTTATAGATGATAAAGAATTGATGCCTTTAAAATGTCCTAAGCTTCTAGGTACTTTAAAATTATTATTATTTATATTGTAATTGTAATTTATTTATTCATAACAAGTTTTGGATTGATGATCACATGACATTTTTGTAGGGAATGAATCATTTTATAAAGCACTTCATGACTGGACATTAAATATATTCGGGCCCACCATACATACAAGGTGGAACATCATTAGTGAACTAACCCTATCCCACTATTTTTATTTCATATCATAAATTGGTACAATATTTTTCCTTTCATTCTATTTCTTTTACTATATTCACAATACGCAACTTTAGTTAATTTTTCTATCTAACAATTTTGTGTTTTTTCTTAAAAGGTGGAACTTAAAAGAAAAAAAAAAATTAAAAGAACAACTCATAAAAGATTTACAGCATGAGTTTGGTAATAACACTTTTTAGGAGAAATTTTTTTAGAAAAAGATGCCAAACATATTAAGACTGTGAGGAACACATATAGAAGGAGTCTCATCCACAACCCAAAGCATGAGAGTCCTCCCTTTATTTCAGTGAGGCATTCAAATGAATTCATTTTGGATGCAAAGGAGAAAGGGGATACTCAAAGACGAATTGCACCACCAAATGAGAAAATAAGGTATGTGATAGTATTCACTACTAGTAGAATGTAATTATGCACTAATTAGTGTTCTTTATATCTATATAATATAAAATATTTCAAACTCTTCATAGGTTACATGACACATCAAAGGATACAAAGGCCAAACTATAAAAGATTGGCCAGCACAAACTTGGCTCTCGTGGTTATTCCTAAATTCAAGCATGAATTGTAAGTGGCAGTAAATGAAATTACGGATCTAAATCTTTGTAAATTGAAAATAATTTTGTTTAATTAAAAAATGCAGGGATCAGAATTTAATTTAGAGGCCACCAAAGAACACAAAAATATTGCCTTCAAGGAAGGCTATCAAGCCATGGTTGAATGCCTACGCCAAGCTTCCACTGGCCCAACCCAAGAGTCTCCTGTATCAGTTGAACAGGTAAATATGCCAAATGAAAAATATTTGAAATTGGATACTTGAGCAACAATCTATTTGATGTTAATTTCAAAAATAAATTAACTATTTTTGTTTTTTAAAAGAAAACAAAGATAACAATGTGCATGGCATTGCAATGCAACCTCGTAATCCTAACACAAAACCTATGCTGCATGATGAAGGCCTTGATGTGGATCGCAATGTCAATGGAGGTGTTTAGTTTCTATTGAAAATTAATTATGTAATTATTAATACAATTTAACATCTAAAATTGAAAATGATGTAACCTTTTTTGTGTATATATGTATATATGTTGACTTTGGGGATGATGAAAATGTTATTGTAGATGATGTGGCATAGTTAGGTAAAGAAAATCTATGTTTTTTTTCTTTTAAATTTATTTTTTTGATTTTTAGTTCTTTTAATTAATGAAATACTTGTAACAATAATATAAAATGGTGTGAATTTAACCCATATAGTTGTTATTGCAGTGTATCCCCCTTTGGCACAGCAACATAGTCTTCCTAAACACATGATGAGGAGACGTGTGTTGAGATTAGAATCAATAGAGTAGGGGAATGATGATAATCTTGAGCTCTGCTTAGCTGTTTCGTTAAAAAAAACAAGAAACCAAAAAAGAAATGATTGCAATTAACATTTTTTGCTAATGAAAGAACCTTGTCTTAATGAATGTTATTTTTTACTACTAGTAAATGTTGATGAATGATGTGTTAATGAATTATTCATGCATTTTGTGTGTGAATGAATTTTATGTGTTAATGAATGTGATGTAGCAACTTCCGAAGGTCATAAATTTTAACTCGGATGTGGGTTTTTGCTAAAATTTTACAAGCAAATGAGTGAGGAAGACTTAATGGAAATTCAAACTCAGCCAGCTCTATTGATGGCTATTTTGACATCTTTTTGGGAGCCTGAAATTTCATCTTGGCCTCCAAAATTAGCTTTTTCTATTTCTTTCCAGTTTTTTGAGTTTTGTTTTTTGTAATAAATCCGAAATCATGTTTCTAATTTCGTGGGTTAGTTGGCAATTCTTTTTTCCTTAGTTGAGAGATTTTCTTGGGAAAAATTGAGATTCATAGGATGATTTTTAAAAGTTACCAAAAATAGAAAAATCTATTTTTCCTGAAAATCTGCCAAATATGGTAATTTTCAGGTTTGTATTAAGTAGGAGTTTTATTTCATTGTAGAGGCAGAGTAGGTTGGATGCAGTTAATGGGAATTTGGAGTTCTGTTATTCTAGCATTTTGTTATTTTTTTTTTCTGAATTTTTGTTTCTAAAGGATTTGGGATACATCAGAATGTTATGTGAGTATAATGATTGAATGTAGGGAAGAAATTATTTATATAAGATGAATACGTGAACTCTATTTAGAGGAATAAATTAGTGGTATATAGTGATACAACATAATAACCTCTATTTTTATACCCTTACTATGATGAACCTAGATTGTTCTGGTTCGAGACTATGAAGTTGAACTACGAAGTCTCTGAGCATGAATGTAGGCAACGGAATCAATGATGAGCCCCCAAGACTTAGGTCCAGTCTCATCTAGTTAGTCAAATGGTTCTTACTATTTATCAATAATAGTTCCAGTCCCTTATGTATGTCATGAATTATGTTGCTCTTATGTATTTTATAAATTAGGTAAAACTAAACCTCTGAGTCTCTTTTTATACCCTTACTATGATGAACCTAGATTGATCTAGTTTGAGACTATGAACTCAAAGTATGATGTATCTATAATGCCCAAAATAATCTAGGCAAAAACACAACAAAAAAATTTTCTTTGTACACAATTACGACAACAAAATAAATTTACTAACAAGTTACGACTCAAGCCCAACGATGCGAAGCCCTGGGGGTGTAACTCGCTTGGGTGGAACACCTTAATAATATTACATCGCTAGAGGAAACTCATGAAAAGGAAGTATATGAATGGTTATTCCAATAGAGAACTAAAATTAAATCTAGAATCCTAATTTACTTAATTTTGATAAAAACAATAATACTATAGTGATAAACTCCCTAAAGAGTGTCTTATCAAATTATTTAAATCTTAATTAAATATTTTACAAAATACAACTTTCATGAAAATAAAACATAACCCTAATTCATGATCACCTTTGCATTTACAATAATATTAGTAATATTAGAGTGGAAATTTAAACTTAATTTAATTAATAAATAAAGGACCTTAATCTTAGACAATTAATAAATTCATATGGAAACTAGGTTACTAAAAAAAAAAACTAAGAATATTTTCCTGATAAAAATAATCTTAAAGATTGTCCATATCAATAAAACTAAGTTTAGTTACATCATTAAATTTGTGGTTCAGAATAATATTAATAATTTCACTAAAAATGATCCCTGTAATTTCACCCTAATAAAATTCAGGTTCGGCGAAGATTAGGGTTGCTATTAAAGTTAAATCTTAAAGTAATAAAATATTATTTATTAAAGCATTTTTACGATATCTATATATAATCGTTTTAAGAAGGAATAGTTTATAGTTTATAGTTTCTTTATGCTACTAATCCCACAAAATAATAAATTTACTAATATAAACAAACTGTAGATTTACATTTATTGTAGACAACGATTATTCTTACCAAAGAGATAATTTAACAAATCCATTATGAAACTAATTTGCTAACATATTTAAAATTAATTCAACCATTAAATTTCAATATATCTCTAAGTGAATAATCCACTGACTAAGTAATCCAGTTAAAGAATGAATAGACGTAATACAACAAAATCTTATCCTACGCATTATGTGAAACAAAATTAAATACTAAACTATCTTATAGATAACATTAATTAATAAATAGTTTATGCATCTCAATGGGTCTAACAATATTATTTCTTTTTTTTGCAAAATAAAGTTGGGTCAAACCTATATCAATAAATAAATACATAGGATGACACATAAAC
>MU224795.1:3702021-3725167 GCA_018584345.1 Thuja plicata | reverse complement strand
ATTGCACTTGGTCCTATCTTGTTTCCCCAGATTAAACCATGGCCATATCCCTGCATGCTCAAACTTGATGTCAGTATATCATGAAAACAAAACTTATATTAATAAACATTTCAATCATAAGATGATAGCATCTTCTAAACAATATGCATGTATATACATCTTTATCATATAACATTACATATTTACATAAGCAAGTGTTAACATCATATTCTAGAACCATGATTTCATTAATGATCATAATATCAAAGATAATAGAACAAGGCTGAATACATATATCATGAATAATCAAGGTATCAAAATAAGAATGTATATGTATATAAAGAGTACAGTTACTGTGATCATCAATAAAACCTGTAACAAGCTACTCATAAAGTCCAAAAGACGGCATGCAAAAACCATAATGTCAATACTCAAGATATCATCCTGATGAGTCAAGTGTCAAAATGAATTTCAAACTAGGATAGATCAGGGCAGGACCTCACAGTATCTATGCATGAATTTAGGCAAGGCCATAAATGATGATCCCCTGAGACTTAGGTCCAGTCCCATAAGGTTTGTCAAATGGTTCTCACTATTCAAATGGTTCCACACACACACACAACCACACACTATGCAACCTTCACCTATATATAAGAGTTGATTAGAGAAGGTATATGCATAGGTGATACATACATAACATTCATTCCAACTTTTGTCTTCTGAGCCATGTACCCTACATAAAACTTAGAACAAAAACTAGTACCCAAAATGCATGTTTAGTCCGTTCACCTATATATAAGAGTTGATTAGTGAAGGTATATTCATAGGTGATACATACATAACATCCATTCCAACCGTTGTCTTCTGAGCCATGTACCCTAAATAAAACTTAGAACAAAAACCAGTACTCAAAATGTATGTTTAGTCCCCTTCACCTGTATATAAGAGTTGATTAGAGAAGGTATATGCATAGGTGATATTCAAGTGAAAATCCTTCAAGTATGACTTGGAGGATTGGATGCCCAAAGACAGGAAGACAGAAATACAAATGAACATTGGTTATCTCTTCTTGTCTTTTGAGCATCCAAAGCTTCAAGTCATACTTGACATCATTAGTTAAAAAATTCACTATTTTTTCTTCAACAAATTTTCCAGAAGAAGGAATCTGTGAGTGGTTTGGCTGTACTTGAAGCCAAGTAATTTGACTAAATTAAGTTTATATTATTGTAATTTGTTTGTTGATATTGGGTTGTAACCATAATAAAACATAAACATTTATCATGTATAACCATCTCTATCTGGCAAAACCACCTTGCCTGCACTTGGAGGGAACTATGCTACACTCTAGCTCTTGTTTTATTTTGGAATTGTTTGTGTAGGTTTGTACTCATCATAGAACTGAATGGGTGGATGGTAGATTATTATATTTTTGTGAGCATCTTTCATTTTTTTACAACTTCAATTGGTATTCAACGTCACTCTCCTTCCCTCTTTTGATTACTTTTGTATTTTCTCTGAGGAAAGAGGTTTACCTTTTCATTGTCCTATAGCATTTGGACCATGCTTTTGTGGTAGAAGAAAATCAATGTTGTGCTTCTTTATCCTATGCATATTTGAAAGGACTAAATATGCATAGGATGAAGAAGCACAACCTTGATTTCATTCCACCACAAAAGCATGGTCCAAATGCTACAGGACAACCTAAACGTAAATCTCTTTCCTTAGAGAGAATAATGAAGTATAATCAAAAGAGGGAGAGTGATGTTGACTACCAACTGAAGTTTGAGTATGATATAAAAAGAGAGTGTGTAATTGAATGTAAATGCAGAATACACAGTGTAAAAAATTATGAGGAACTCCCTAACAAAGCAAAGAAAGAGGTTGAAGCTAAAATATAATAGTATTTCTGAACAAGAGAAAGAAAATCTATCGAAAGGTGATTTGCAATTTTACTCTTAGATCCTATTGTTTGATTATTTTACTTGTGTTTGTATGCATGAAAATTTGAACTAATGTTTACATTCATGGCACTGTAGAGCGATGGTCAAGAAGGAACAGATGGGAATTAGTAGGGTCTCCAATTCAGAGGTGTAGTAATCTACGTTTATTCCTTTCATTTTACTTTCGTCAGCTATTTTATGTTTTTTTAAATATATTTTGATGAACCAATATATGTATTCTTTATTAATAGGTAATAGATTTATTGACAAGTAATTCATTGATTTTATTCATGCAAATTGTTCTTTTGCTAGAAACACTTATATGGAAAAGTAGAATTTTCTCAATCCCCATCTATGTTAAACCTCTTAAATATTTGGTATGTATATGTTATCTGCATCTATCCACTTAAAACATCGTTTAAGTAATGTGTCAATATTTATTTGATTTGGGTGATTGAATAAGATTTGGATTTTTATAATTTAGAAGGTAGTATAGGTAGATTTGGAGAGTAAATTACCAGTGTTAATAAAAATGAATCTTTCTTTTATAGATGTTTGGGTGTTTGAAAAATTAAATCTATTCTAGGTTTCACTATTGATATTAATAGGAATAGGTAGATTTTATATATTCCTTCTACAACTGAAAAAACCTTATCATGGGTGATTTCCTTTGCATTCAACATTGTGCAAATCTAAAGCAACATGAAAGTATCAAATAGAATTATGTCATGCAAGTATTAAGATAAGTGGTCATAAAATTAGGTAATATGTATCTCCTCTCATTTAATTATAAATCTTATAGTTTTGGGATCATGGATATTACCTTAATATCTTACAAGAATTGGTTCTGCATCGTAGTTACAAACTGTTGCGTAGGTAACCTAATGAGGAGGTCTATGTATAACTTATTTGTAGGTAGAATGTAATTAGGATCTCATCCTTGTTCACCTAAGTGGGTAGTAGCTAATGGATACATTGTATGAGGACTCTACCATAAAAAGGGGTTGCGTAACCACTTCTATAATCCTTTAAAAGACTAGTTTTAAAGTTAAGCCTGAACTATGATGTCTCTATGAGTTATGTTGGCAAGGCCATCTATGATGAGCCCCTGGGGCATTAGGTTTGGCCCTTCGGTCTTGTACTTTTGAGTTCTTCCTTGATCTTGCCACCCCTTACCAATATTTTACATAGTTTGCATCTCTTTACGAAACTAGTTTTAAATACCTTATGATTGATTTAGCAAATTTATTGATGTAGCTTGCCTTATGATCTTGTATGTAATCAACTATGAATTTTATATCATGCATCTATTTGTGTAGTTGTATATACAAGTGCAGTAAATAGAGAGGCAAGGATAATATGATACACATGCAAGAAAGAGAAATTTAGGTATGCAGTTGCAAGTCATGTTGGTTATTTGAACATCATAATAAGATTTATTGTTCTAAGTATATTTATTATCATTTTAGATTCTAGTTAAATTATATAACAAATAGGTTCACACTATGTATTAATGTAGTATGTCATTGTTTAGAAAGAAAAAAAATATTGGAAATTAGATATGTTCAAAGTAGAATAAATAGTTTGTTTAATGTCCAATCTAGTGTTTTGAATTTTGGGCATTACATACAACTCTCCCATTTATTTTTCAAAATTTATAATACTTCATACAGTAGAAGTTTTTCAGCACTCATATGTTATGGCATTTAATGAACATGTACGTATCATAAGTATAGTTTTTACAATTTTGTTTCTCTGCTATAAACAATTCATTTTATTCAAATAATTGCTTATGATAGTTATAGGAACATTTCAAGGATTTTGTAAATAAATGGGTTTTCCAACCCCATTACTGTTATAGATTTCATGGTTCCTCACTGTTATTTTGCGCTCTTTCTTTGTTTGCACACTAGGTTGATCTATTACCTTTCATTGATATTTGTTGTCTTCTAGTTTTTTCCCCCTTCATTGCATCGATACACTATGGATATTTGTCTTGAAACCTCAAAACAATAAATGGAATATTTTCTATGGTTCATGATCATACATCACACATATTTCCCTTAATGTAGCAATATCATTTTTCAATAATATTTGGGACTTTTGTACTGTTCATATAATATCTTATTTAAAATGTTCCCACTACCTTCTATGCTTTGCAATAACATTCACTTTATTGTTAAATCTTCAAAGTCATTATATCTTACAATGTTCATGCTGGTGTTGTCCTTCATACAAGTTTTATCTCATGGCTTGAAACCATTGTCCCTTATATTTGTGTATCAATATTTTCAATCCCCATAGTTGAATATCATTGATTTATATTCCTTAATATCATTTCCATGGTAGTGATCATGGTTACTATATATTCATCTATGTGGTTTTTGTCCTTCCTAGTATACAAACATTGTTCTTTCATCCTTGATTATTTATATTAAATGGATTTAAAACATTGATTCCTAGTGGTCTAAAATAGCATCTCTTGATCATTACTACTACATGTTTAAATCTCCAATATATAGCATTCATACCTCACTAATTGGGAATCAAAATATTTATGCTTTATGGCAGTGATGTCTTCTTAGTCACTATTTTCACTAGTGGTGATTTTAATATTATTTGCTTCTTGACTACAATGAGTGCCTATTATGTGTTGAAGAACATTTATACATTTTCTCAAGAAGATGCGAGTAGAACAAAAGGAGGATGCTACAGGTGACACATTATATGTAGTACACCTTATATGAAAAAATATTTCTAGACAAGGGTGTGGGCACTAACATGTGCAACACTTTTTTTAATACCACCTTAATGATGACCTATTCCAAAATGCCCTACCTTAAAGGGGGGAGAAAAAGACTCTTTCTACATATTGAGATGACATTAAATAGGCAAGATACATTCATGAGCTAATTTTAGCTAATCTCAATTTGTAATATATATTCAAAAGCATGGGAGTAAGGAAGATATATATGTTTATCCTTATCTTGACTTGGCCATTGGAAAAAAAATAAAAGATCGGGTAAGCATTTATCATTTCATACATATATTAATGTCCTAGTTAGCCTTCTTTGCAAGAGTAGATAGGAAGATTTACATCATCATCAATTATGTATTTTTAACCTACTTTCACCATTGCCAGTTTTCATATGATTATTGTTAATCTATCATTTACACTTTTTGTTGACCCAAAAAATCATATGTACTTGAACCCTTTGAAAATAAACACGTAACTCATTCAAGCATTCTCAAGTTTAACTTTCTAGGAAAGGGCGTATGGAAAAGAAAGAACATATTTGCATATAGATATTAATCTGACTTTTTATGGCCTTTCCTAATTCATTTCATGAAATAATATCATTAAACAATATTAATTTCCAATGCAATATGAGACCTAGAAGAACATTTAAGCATTCAAAGGTGATTTTTGATGTACCATGAACCACTCATTTATTGGTTACTCACAAAAGAGGAATTATTTTTTTCCACAACTAATGAATGTAGGGTTAGAATACACACACAACCCAAAGGGAAGGAGAGAAAAAACATACAAGGTGATTTATGCTTACATAAGTAATGTTCACATTAATATTTATTATTTTAATTATTAAGATACAATTGGGGTGAGAAGGGGGGTTGTAGTGGAGAGCCTTTCATTTATTGTAGCTATTACAAGATAAATTCATTTCACTTCAAACACTTATGTATATGCAAGAGTGACATCATTACCACACTCACATTCACATCCAATTGCTTGATTATCACTTAAGTAGTCAATCATTTCAAGGTGATAAGGTGTGTGAGAGAGTAAACACAATTTTAATATGGATAGAACACTTATCTACTACAATATACATACCCTTAACAAAACTATTCAGCTAAATTACTTATATGTGTCGGGATTAATGTGAAGTATGTATTGAGAGGGGAGGGGTGAATCAGTACCTCTAAAAATTTTGTATCCCTTTATCAATTAATCTTTGTAATCAATTGCATATCCATTCAATCTAATTTAAACCATCATTATGTGAGTTATATCAAATCATAACATTAACATACATGTGAAGATTCATAGAAAAATTCATTAAAGTAAATTGACACATAACAAAAGATATGATATCGTAGAAAACTTCTATGAGGAAGTAAAAACTGCGATGGGGATGCCACCCACAAAATCTTCACTATCTACAGATTGGAAGGGGTCACTTAAGGATTATAATTTGATCACTTCTGATGATCTAACCTATTATGAGTATTGGTCGACACATGTTAAAGTCTACTTTGTTAAGATATTTAGCAATACTGTTTAGTGTGCACTCAGTTAAGAGATTTGATGTTGGATGGTTAAATCCACCTTCCTTGAAAGGATTTTTACACTTTGCTCCACTTGTTAGAATGATAGAAAATTACAAATTTGACCTTGTAAATGCAATCTACTATTGCTGATATAGGTCCTATTTAGTTTACATAAAAATATTATCACCTTAACTATGATTGAAAAATACCTCTGATTCTCGGTATGCTCTGTTCTTGGTTCTTGCTAACCAAATTCATCTTTTGTTGTCCCTATTCTTGAAACTCTCAATCTAATCCATATATGTGCTCATCTTATTCATTCATTTTCTCCTCTCTCTTCACATCATCTATTTATCCATTGTAATGAATGGTTGCATCATCTATTTATAGATGGATTAACTTCATCGAGTTATGATAAAAACAATGTTAACTCTAAGATCAATTTTACAACTTATACCTAGCTCTCCTAGTCTATGTGGTTTAAATCTATTAGAATAATTAAATCACTTACATTCACGTATCTTATCTCTAAAGAAATGGATTTAAAACAATTAAATATCCTATAAATAGAGTACACATGCTTTATCTAAAGTGGAAGTCAGATCCACTTTTTGCAAGTTGCAACTGACTTTCGATGTTGTCTATCAGTCATGCTTGACTATCCTTCAGTTTTTTATGTTAGTTGCACTGTATCTATCTTTTCAGTCTGCACTGTAACTTGCATACTGGGTTCCTCTATTGGGTTCCACTTTATCTCTCTGTCTTTTCAATTTTTGTTTACACACTAACATGTGTCATCAGTTTTCTTTTCACTTAGTCATCTTCGGTGATCTCTTAGTATCTGATCTTTGGTTTTCTCATGTCCTATATTTTGGTGTAAGCTTACCAAAAGGGTAGTTTTCATACTAATGGAAAATCAATTTCATCAATCTCCACCTTTGACATTAGTATCAAAAATTGAAATGTGAAAAATACTAAAAAAATGTTAAGTATCTACAACATATATAATCCTTAGTCATTTAATGACTCCCCCTATGTATATACTAGTATATCTATACATATGATATTTTTTCTTATGCATATCATATACATATACATATTTTCCATTTTCCCATCTGAAAGAATGAATGAATACCTGTCATGTGTTCTTTTTGTATATTGTACTCAATCATGTTCCCCCTTTTTTATATTAAGGGCAAAGGTCTTTACCTTTAGAGCTTATCAAAAATATGGGAATGTGAAGACTTCATATCTTCCATCATTTTCTCCCATTTATCTTTGAGGTTATCCAGATCCATGTGATCAAGTGTCATCTTTGAATGCATATCATAGATGTTGTTTGCTATAAATATCTCGAGAGTTGCAATCAGTTGCCTTGCTAAACTGATATGTTGTTGGAGCATTGTTAGATATCCACAATGTTGTAATTTGTGGTGTCTTCCCATGTTTAATCTACAACATATGAAGTCTTTTTTCCTGTGTTATCATCTTCTTCTTTATCTAACTCAATTGATGTATCATCTTGAGTTGCCTTGTCAAAATCTTGGTGTTGAAGGTCTTTGTTGGGGCTATCCTCCTCAATAGATTGTTCATGATCTTGCACCATTTCTTATGGCTATCCTACTCAAGCTCTATAATATTTCCTTCTAGGAGTTTATATGCTCTCAGCTTTAGTGAGAACTCCTTTTTGAACTTTTCCATCATCTCATCAATTTCAACCTTCTTAGATTCAGGTGGCATGAGAAAAATAAGTACTCTCTCTCTGATTTCTTTCTCATTCTTCAATGCAAATGTCTACCTAGAGTAAAGTCTGTCCAATAGTTCTCTTGGAACATATTTACCTTCAAATTGTATTGGTATATATTTTAACTTTTACATTTTAGCAATGATGGCATCCTCAGTTTTATTTTTATCTTCTTGATTTAGTTTCAACCATTTTCTAATTCTTGAATCTGTAATAGATCCAGAATTTGCAATATAAACACAAATGTCATCAATAGTTTTAGTTTCTTTTACCTTGACACTTTCAACTTCAATAGCTTCATCTTGCTCAGTGTCCTCTATGTCCTCTTAAGTCCTGATGAATTTTCTTCCTTTTTTGTTTTGACCTCTCTTCAGTGTGGGAGCTTTCCTCTTATAATTCTTGACCTTTCCTTTCTTTAGAGGTGGAGTAGATTCTTTTGATGTTTGGCTTCTTTTCTGAGAAGCAACTATTGTCCTTGGTTTCTTAGATGGTGGAGATGGTGGTGAATCTTACTTTGTTTCGTCAAAGTCATTCTTTTCTTCATATTTACCAATAGATACCTGGTCTTCAATTTCCTACTCTTGTTCAACTTCTTCATCTTGCTTAATTTCTTCTTCAGTTGTTGATAAAATATTCTTGAGATTCTTCGCCATCTTGTCCTTATTTTTAACTATCTTTTTGACAACTAGGCCTGATTTAATTCTTTTCTTGGCCTCTTCATATGTTCCAAATCTGGGTTATTTCTTATCTAGTCGTTCATTTATCAAGGGATTAATTGCCTTAGTAGCAAGATCAATGTTGATCTCATACTCCAATGGTTCTAACCATGTTGTCCTTGGTACAGCAAGCTTGATATATGTGTTGTTAGTGTCAACCATGAAGCATATCTCATCCTTATATTGTTCAATGAGTTGCTCGGGGATTCTTACCCTCTTTTCCATTTAGTCTTTGAATACATTGAAGTATTCATCCATGACTATTTCAAAGTTATCACCCAGTGTAGCAATGTGCTCACTGATTTGCATGGTGACTGGTTTGGTGTTTTCCCATTTAACATCTCCAACTAATGAGAATGTTTCATGAAAATAAAAGAAGAAATACATTAGTAATGAGCCAAACTTACAAGTGTTTTACTTGCCATTCATGATAGTCTTTAGGTTGTCCTTCAACTGTCTCAGGAGTATCTCAGAAAGGTCTAACTGTATCCCCTTCTTTACAATTTTGAATGCTATATCCACTCCACCTGATGCTATGCTATTTATTCTGCTTATGTGGAAGAATTTATAGCCCAAAACACATGAACCAAACTTGATTTCATCATCGGTTATTGTTGTAACTTTCAATCCTCGGCCATCCCATTTGGCTCCTGTCATCTTTTTGGTCTCATTCCTCAGTGGATTCTTGAGTGTCTTTAATTTATCGGTTATGGGGTAACTAGTAACTGCATGGATGACATCTCAGGTTATTTCCTTCAGTTCATCTAACAATAACTTGTTGTTATGGATTCTGCTTAGTACTAAGCGAATCCATTTGGTTTTGAAGACTTTTGGGAACATTAGAGAATTGGTGAGCCCTTTCAATTCAATGTGTTTATGTTCTTCCTTGAGTGTTCCATCATCATTGTATGACTTCTTGTATGCTTCTTCAACATCTAACGTTCCAATTTTTTCTATCTTGCAATGTATAAATGATCAAACATCTTCAACCAGCAAAACCCTAGCTATGAAGCATGAAAATGCACCAGTGTCGTCTGGTTGTGAGGAAACCTCAAGATGGATCTTGTAGTTGGGTTCCTCACATGCCATGTTCTTGATGAGCTTGAACTCATATTTCTTTCATTCTTGGATTTAACGGTTTGTGAAGTCAATGCAATTTTCAAAAATTTAGGGCTTCTGTGTATTGCATAAAAATAGAGTTGTCAGTCTTTGGAACTTATTTTTTACTGCTTGAAAATATTCCTGAATAGCTTAGGATTCTTTGGTGTCAAGTCATGATCGCTCTATGATCCCTTCACTCTGTGCTTGAAAATTGCCTTTGTCACTCTGCTCTGGGTGTCGTGAACAAAAGAGTTGTTCTGATGCCCTATTTATAGATATTGCCCTAAAATGCATGCTATAAATGCTTACCAACTCCTTGGTGTATGAATACTAAGTTCATCGGTGTAGACTTTACTTCCTTTGGTGATACTTAAGATGTTTTGGACCAGTCACTGTTCACTTTTCTTTTACCGACAAGTTTTGGTATTACTAAAAACTTATTCATTTACTTTTTTACTAATGAGGCTCGATTTTTACTTAGCAACCTTTTCTTTTAACTAACGCTTCTCGGTAAATGTAAGTAGTCTTAGCTTTGAGTGTATACCGACGAGTTTTGGTATATATGCATGAAAGCATTGTTATCACATATTTTAACAAGTAATACAATGATGCATCTTTCTTATGCTAATTTGGAATTATATCAACATATTATGGAATTGATGTAAAGTAATAGCTTGGGGTAATGTAGTTCCATACTTGTTCTTCTTAGGTGGGGGTGGTGATGTCACTAGATCCATTGGATGGGGTGTCACCATTTGCATTACTCAGTCCATCTTCATCATTTCTTGAAGATTTTCTCCACATCCTATCTCTTTCCCTTTGGATATCTTCAATGGCATTTCTATTGGGATATGTGCTTGTCTCCGTCATTCAGTCTCTATAATATTTCTTGAGATGACCATATTTATGATAGTGTAAGCATGCCGTTCCGGGGTTAGTCTAGCCTCTAGACTTTAAAGTCCACTATCTCATACAATTTGCAGCAATGTGACCATATCTTCCACATGCTGTACTTTTTTTCCAAGTATTGTAGTCCCATACATACTGATTACCAACTCTCCTCAGTTGATAGGGAGTTTCTTGACCCTTAGGCTTCCATGCTTGCCTTTTCTTTTTCTAGAATTCAAGAGTTGTGTGCCCATTCATTTTGCATGTAGGACAGTATTTGTCCATGTAGGTTTCCTTTTTTTGGTTGTTTCATCTCAGACTTACATTCATATGCTTTGTGTACTTTCTTGTTACATTTATAACATAATCCTATGAATGAAGATGTAGATTTAGGAATACCTTTCATTTTTCTTGTGCATACATTTGATGTATGGGCTCGCTTTCCACAGTGATTGCATGTAATCTCTCTTGGTCTTGTATTTTTTTAGACATTCTTTGGATCAGCTTGATTTGATGATTCTCCATTCTCAAAAAAATCTAGATCGGTATTGTTGACTCTTCATTGTCCATCAAGAAAATCATCCATTATTTTATTTCTTCCTTCAGCCTTTTTGGTAATTTCATTATGTTGTTTCTGAATTCTTATTTCATGTTTCAACTTTTCATTCTCATCCCTTAGTTCACCTATAGCTTCTATTCTTTCAATGAGTTCAACATTTAATCTGTTTGCTTCTTGACTCATAAGAATAATCTTATTTGTAATCTCATGGTGATGCTTTGTAAGTCTTTGTATTTTAGACTCTTTTTCTTGTAGCTTTTGTGTAATCTTTCTTCTATCATCAATAGCTAGTGTTCTTTCTTGTTCATCTTTTCTAGCATTTTTCATGACATCAATCATCCTTACCATCTATGTCTCCTGACCAATTTGCAGATATTTAACTTGTCCAACCAGATGTAGATTGATTTCAGTTAGGCTTGTGATGCTTTCTTCTGAAGAATCTGATGCTTTTCTTGTAGTTGATCCTGAAGGCTCAAATAAATCTGGTATCTCTTTATCATGATAATTTGTCTCATTACAGCGAGATGCCATATTCTTTCTTTCATCTAGCAGTTGTCTCATGTTGATTCTAGCTTCTTTATACTATTCAAAGAACATCTAAATTTCAAGCTTTTTATTCTCAATATTTTTATCAAGTCTGTACTTCTCCATTGCATGATCTTTTCTCTTAAGCCTTTAAGCTTTCCAAGAAGAGACTTAGCTCTAATACCAATTGTTGGGATTAATGGGAAGTATGTACTTAGAGGGGAGGGGTGAATCAGCACCTCTAAAACCTTTGTATCCCTTTATCAATTAACCTTTGTAATCAATTGTATATCCATTCAATCTAATTTAAACTATATTTATGTGAGTTATATCAAATCATAACATTAACATACATGTGAACATTCATAGAAACATTCATGAAAGTAAATTAACACATAACACAAGATATGATATCGCAGAAAACTTTTGTGAGGAAGTAAAAACTGCGGTAGTGATGGTACCCACAAAATCTTCACTATCTGCAGATTGGAAGACGTCGGTTAAGGCTTAAAATTCAATCACTTCTGATGATCTACCATGTTAGGAGTATCAGTGGAGACCTGTTGATGTGATAACTTCCAGAGGTCATAACTTTTGACTCGAATGTGGGTTTTTGCTGAAATTTTACAGGAAGATGTGCGAGGAAGAGTTAATGGAAATTCCAATTTAGCCAACTCTAGTGGTGGCTATTTTGACATCTTTTCTGGAGCCTGAAGTTTCAGCTTGACCTTCAAAATAAGATTTTTCTATTTTTTCCTAGTTTTTTGAGTTTTGTTTTTGTAATAAATCCAAAATCATGTTTCTGATTTCGTGGATTAGTTGGCAATTCATCTTGCCTTAGTTGAGAGATTTTCTTGGGAAAAATTGAGATTCTTAAGATGAGTTTTAAAAGTTACCAAAAATGGAAAAATCTATTTTTCTTGAAAATCTACCAAATATGGTAATTTTTGGAATTGCAATAAGTAAGAGTTTTCTTTCATTGTAGAGGCAGAGTAGATTGGATGTAGTTAATGAGAATTGAGGTTTTTTTATTCTGGCATTGTGTTATTTTTCTTTGAATTGTTATTTCTGTGGTTTTGGGCTACATCATTTGGTATCAGAGCAGGAAGATGGCTAGGAGAGGAAGAGGCAGAGGAAGAGGAGGTGTCACACCGATGCAAAGATTAATGTTGGATATGCAGAGGTAGATTGAAAGACTCAATGAGCGACTGGATAATCAAGGAATACAAAGAGGGAATGAATCTGATGAAGAGAGAAACTGAGGAGGTGCTGACAAAAATGAAGAAAATATAGATGAAAGGCTAGAAGAAATGAGCTATGAAGATAGAGTTCTCAGGGCTTTAGAAGGAAGAAGTGAATCAATCAAGATTGACATTTTAGACTATGCTGGTAGTCTTAAGCTAGAAGAATTAATAGACTGGTTAAACGAGATGGGGAAATTTTTTGAATGGTAGCCTATGACAGAAGAAAAGAAGATGAAGTTTGCATGTACAAAATTAAAAGGACATGCAATGATATGGTGGGATCACCTCCAGAAGGAGTGAACTAGAAAGGAAAAGGAAAAGATTAAGACATGGAGAAAGATGGAGAAAAAGCTCAAAGAAAAATGCTTACCCATGGATTATTCACAAACTCTCTTTCGGAGGTTCCAGAATTTGAAGCCAAACTTGTCTTCAGTGCAAGACTATACAAATGAATTCTACAAGTTGTCCATGCACATAGAGCACCAAGAAAATAATGATAAAATGGATGCTTGATATATGAATGGCCTAAAGTTCTCCATCCAAGACAAATTGAGCATGCATTGTGTTAATATTATCGAGGAAGCCTACCAATTAGCTCTAAAAGCTGAAGAAAAATAGAATAGAAAATATATCCAGAGGAATAGAGGTGGTCAAAGGGGTACCTCAACTCCATTTTGGGGAGGTTCTAGTAATGGTCGAGGAGAGTGTTATCAAGGGTTTGAAAAAAATATAGACACTAGGCAAGATCCTTCAAATCAAGAAAGAGGAAGAGGGTTTCAGAGAGGATGAGGCTACAAAAGTGAAAGAGGATGGGAAAACCAGAGAAGGCCTTTCACTTGTTTTAGGTGTGGAGAAGAAGGAAATAGAGCCTTTGAATGCTCAAATTATAACATGCAAGAAAGAAATCAAGGAGGACAACCTAGAGTAAACCTGGTTCAGCCAGAATTTATAGCAGCAGGAGTGGAACAAGAAGTTCTACCAGACGTGGGAGAAAGTCTCATGATGAAGAGATCGATGATCATTCCAGAGAAGGAAGAAGTCCTTGAAATGCACTTTGATGATTCGTGGCTTCGAACCAACATCTTCAAAACTAGATGCACTTCAAGTGGAAAGGTATGCCAAGTTATTATTGATGGGGGTAGTTGTGAGAATATGGTAGCTAAGGAAATGGTAGAGTAATTAAATTTGCAATGTGAGAAACATCCACGTCCTTACCATATTGCATGGTTTAAGAAAGGAAATGAGGTTACTATTGATAAAAGATGCTTGGTTAGTTTTACTATAGGAAAAATCTATAAGGATGAGATATGGTGTGATGTTATTCCTATGGATGCTTGTCATATTTTGTTGGCAAGGCCATGGAAGTATGATAGAAATATCACGCATGATAGAGAAAAAAAAAATATACCTTCTGGAAGGATGGCTCTAAAGTGACTCTCTTACCACTTAAGGATGAGAAGAAGAATGAGACCATGTTGTCTGCAAAGGATGTTGTCAAATAAATGAACATGACAGGTTGTTTCTATGCATTGGTAGTAAAAAGGGGCGAAGAGCTAGAAAATAGAGTACCACATGATGTAGTAAAGATACTAGAAGAATTTACTGATGTTATTCCAAATGAACTACCTGACGGTCTCCCACCAATAAGGGATATAAAACACCATATTGATCTGATTCCTGGAGCAACTCTTCCTAATCAAGTAGCTTATCGAAGGAACCCCACACAACATGCAAAGATAAACAAGCAAGTAACAGAACTAATTGAGAAAGGCCTGGTTAGAGAAAGCATGAGCCCATGTGATGTGCCCACATTGCTAACTCCAAAGAAGGATGGAACATGGAGGATGTGTACTGATAGTAGAGCAATTAATAAGATCACTCAAGTATCAGTTTCCTATTCCTCGCATAGAGGATATGATGGATGAATTAGCAAGGGCTAAATACTTCAGCAAGATTGATCTACGAAGTGGATACCACCAGATTTGAATTCATGATGGGGATGAGTGGAAGATAGATTTCAAGACTAGGGATAGCTTGTATGAATGGATGGTTATGCCATTTGGGCTTTCTAATGCACCAAGTGCATTCATGAGATTGAAGAATACTGTTTCACGATACTACATTGGTAAGTTTGTTGTAGTTTATTTTGATGATATCCTAATTTATAGCAAAAACAAAGGAGAACACCTACAATACTTGAGGATAATCCTGAGTGTCCTTAGGAAAGAGAAGCTTTGTGCAAATTTAAAGAAGTGCAGATTCATGCAAAATAGTTTAACTTTTCTGGGCTTCGTCATTTCTGGAGATGGTGTTCAGACGGATCCAGAAAAGGTCCAGCCAATCCTAGAATGGCCTAGTCCATCCAGCATAACAGGGGTCAAGAGTTTTCATGGATTAGAAACCTTCTAATAAAATTTTATTTAGAATTTCAGCAGTATTTTTGCACCCATAATAGATTATACGAAAGGAAAGGAAATCACATGGACAACAAATGCTGAAGAAAGTTTCCAGTTCTTGAAGAAAAATGTAACTGAAGCTCCTGTATTGGCACTTCCAAATTTTGATAAAGTATTTGAAGTAGACTATGATGCTTCCCATGTTGGAATAGGTGTTGTTCTTAGCCAAGAAGGTAAACCAATAGCTTTTTTTAGTGAAAAGTTAAATGATGTGAGGAAGAACTATTCTACCTATGATTTAGAGTTTTATGCTATTGTTCAAGCCTTAATGCATTAGAGACACTATTTGGTCCCAAAAGAATTTGTACTCTTTACAGATCATTTCACCTTAAAATATGTGAACACACAAAAGAAATTGAATAGTAGGCATGCTAAATGGGTGTCTTTCTTGCAAGGGTATAATTTTGTTTTGAAGCATAAGTCTAGAAAGAAGAATCAGGTTGCTGATGCCCTCAGTTGATGTGTTACATTAATAACTACAATGGAAACAGAGGTCATTGGTTTTGAGTCTATTAAAGTTTTGTATGAGGCTAATGATGATTTTTGGGAAATTATAGAAAATATTAAAGAGCCAACAACTAGTCTTTCAGATCATATGAGAGGAGAATACTTTCTACAGGATGGTTACCTCTTTAGAGGAAAACAACTTTGTATACCAGGTGGTTCCATGAGGGAAAATATTATCCATGAATTTCATAGTGGTGGTTTAGTTGATCACTTTGGGAAGGACAAGACAATAGCCTTGGTTGTAGATAAATACTACTGGCCAAAACTAAAAAGGGACATTACTAAGAATGTGGCAAGATGCAAAATCTATCAAGTCACTAAGGGTCACTCCCAAAACATAGGCTTGTATACACCTCTACCTGTACCCATCAAGCCATGAATAGATGTGAGTATGGATTTTGTATTGGTGCTTCCCCACACCTAGCGAGGTGCAAATTCTATTTTTGTTGTTGTCGATAGATTCTCTAAAATGGCTCATTTTATTGCTTGTAAAAATACTAGTGATGCCACAAGGATAGCCAAATTATTCTTCTCAGAAGTTGTTAGACTCCATGGAATTCCAAAGACTCACATCTGACAAGGATACTAAATTTTTGAGTCATTTCTGGAGGACCTTATGGAAGAATATGGGAACACAGTTATAGTTTAGCAGTGCCTATCATCCCCAAATTGATGGGAAAACTGAGGTGGTCAATCAAAGTTTAGGAAACCTGTTACGCTGCATTGTTGGTGAAAAACCCAAGAAGTAGGACTTGGCATTGCCTCAAGATGAGTTTGCTTACAATAGTTCTCTTAACAGATCAATTGGTAAATCTCCTTTTTAGATTTTATATGGTAAGAATCCTCAGAGTGTTTTGGACCTTGTACAACTTCCTATGCAAGATAGAAATAATGATGATGTGGAAGCATTTGTTGAACACCTTCAACAACTACAACAAGATGTCAAGAGAAAGTTACAAGATAGCAATGAGAGATATAAGGTTGCTACAAATATCAGTAGAAGGCAAAAAATATTTAATACAGGTGATTTGGTGATGGTGTACTTGAAACATGAGAGATTTCCTACTGGCACATATTATAAGCTGAAATACAAAAAGATAGGTGAAGAAGATCAATGATAATGCTTATGAGGTTTGTTTACCAGATGATTTGGCTATTTATCCTGTGTTTAATGTTTCTTATTTGTATGCATTTCATGGAAATCTATCTGAGCCAGATAGTAGAGATGAAGTGGATTGGCATCACCACCTTTCAAGTAAAATGAAGGAAAAGATTGCCCACATTCAGGATATATAGTCTACAGTCACATGGAATGGTCATTACACCAGGTACCTGATTCAGTGGGAGGGATTACCAGCAATAGATAGCACCTGGATCTTAGAGTGGGAAGTGATGAAGTTGGACCCCACAAAGTTACAGTAGTTCACAGACAACCACTTGCAGGAGCTGCATTCCTTTAAAGAAGGGGAGAGTGATGTAGCAACTTTCGGAGGTCATAACTTTTGACTTGGATGTGGGTTTTTTCTAAACTTTTATAGGTAGATGCGTGAGGAAGAGTTAATGGAAATTCCAATTTAGCCAGCTCTATTGGTGGCCATTTTGACATCTTTTTGGGAGCCTGAAGTTTCATCTTAACCTCCAAAATTATCTTTTTCTATTTCTTTCCAGTTTTTTGATCTTTGTTTTTGTAATAAATCTGAAATCATGTTTATGATTTCGTGGATTAGTTGGCAATTCATCTTGCCTTATTTGATATAGAGTAGATTGGACATAGTTAATGAGAATTGAGGTTATGTTATTCTGGCATTGTGTTATTTTTCTCTGAATTGTTGTTTCTGTGGTTTTGGGCTACATCACCTATTAAAGTCTACTCTGTTAAGAGCTTTAGCAACACTGTTGAGTGAGCACTTAGTTAAGATATTTGATGTTGGATGGTTAAATCCACCTTCCTTGAAAGGATTTTTACACTTTTCTCCACTTGTTAGAATGATAGAAAATTACAAATTTGACCTGGTAAATGCAATCTCCTATTGCTAATATAGATCTTAGAGCTGAATTTCTGGTTTTTGATTGTGTGTGTTTTTTAAGCATCAACGTTTCGGATCACACTCCGTGATCCATCATCAGGATGAGTAGAGAGCAAGGAGAAAAAATATAAGATCCGAAACGTTGATGCTTAAAAAACACACACAATCAAAAACCAGAAATTCAGCTCTATATTCAATGGATTGTGGAAATCTGATCAATTTAATATAGATCTTATTTAGTTTACATTAAAATATTATCACCTTAACTGTGATTGAATAATACCTCTGATTCTTGGTATGCTCTGTTCTTGGTTCTTGCTAACCAAATTCATCTTTTGTTTTCTATGTTCTTGAAACTCTCAATCTGATCCATAGATGTGCTCATCTCATTCATTCATGTTATCCTCTCTCTTCACGTCATCTATTTATCCATTGTAATGAATTATTGCATTATAGATGGATTGACCTCATCGAGTTATGATAAAAACAATGTTAACTCTAAGATGAGGTTTACAAATTATACCTAGATCTCCTAGTCTATGTGTTTTAAATCAATTAGACTGATTAAAGCACTTACATTCACGTATCTTATCCCTAAAGAAATGGATTTAAATCAATTAAATATCCTATAAATAGAATACACATTATTTATCTCACGTGGAAGTCAGATCCACTTTTTGTGGGCTACAACTGACTTTCAGTTCTGTCTATCGGTCATGCTTGACTATCCTTTGGTTTTGTTATGTTGGTTGCACTATATCTGTCTTGTCGGTTTGCACTGTAACTTGCATATCGGGTTCCTCTGTCAGGTTTCACTTTATCTCTTTGTCTTTTCATTTTTAGTTTACACACTAACATGTGTCATCAGTTTTCTTTTCACTTAGTCATCTTCAATGATCTCTTAGTATCTGATCTTCGGTTTGCTCATGTCCATTCTTTCGGTGTAAGATTGTCAAAAGTTTATTTTTCATACTAATGGAAAATTAATGTCATCAATATGCCAATGTGAAGTTTCCCTTAGGCATGACACTTTCTATTTTTGTATTGCTAACTACTACTAGAATTTTTATTTCACATGGACTTGAAGTCAGAAATGATGGATGTATTTTTAAAATCTGATGTTAAATGTCATAAGTATCACTTGATGTATCTTCATTCTCTGTTGATTTTCCAAAATTGACTCTAAGCTTATGATCTTTAATTGTTATATAAGTAGCTTAGTTGTATTATAGATTCACAAATGAAATCATAGGTTTTGTAGCAGCATAAATTCATTTCATCTTGTTGAAAGAATAAGTATTTAGAAGTCTTTTAAAATATCTTTGAACTTTTTTTTCTCAAATTAGGTAAATGCTTTATGTTCTGATAATAAAATTATTATAGTTACTCTTATGGATGGAATAAGCTGTATTGGAAGTCACTAGTTTTTTATTTATATCACTGATATTTGATTTTCCGTTTAGAATTATGATAGAAGTTTTATAAGAGGCCCTTTTGATTTTGTTTAGATTCTAATTTTTTCTTGAGTAATTAATGTTAAATCATATAGAGTCTTTGTTGAGGAAACTTAGAATTTTAGAGATAACAAATATATATATAATCAAAATTAAGAGAAGAGCTCCAATTCTATTCTTTTACATGTCACAATCTATAAATTATTTATGGTATGGGATGGTAAATAATTTTTAAAGGTATATTTTGGTAGTTGAATTGTTAGTCAATTTGAGTATTGAGGTTAGTATAATTTCACTTTTACAGCTTGTCAAATTAGGGTTTAAGAGACTTTAATATTATTAGTTCAATGCATATGTTAGGAAGGCATGATATGATTAATTTATCTACATGGTATACTAATATGTTAAATTTTAAGATAAATGGTCATAAAATTAGGTAATATATATCTCCTCTTATATAGATTAAACATATTCATATGCAGATAGTTTTTACACACAACAAATTGTATTTGCATTTGAATAGGAATATATGTTATCCTACAATATCAATGTTTTTCAATGATAGGAATCCAATTTTTGGTAAGTGGTTTCAAATGCATCTAAAATTTCAACTAGACGACAATACATTATTTATGAACTAATATTTGACATTGTAGGTACTATTCAAATGAGAGCTTTCAGGTATGGTAGTTTTTTTTTTGTTATCCTAGATCATTTAATTTATAGATATAATTTTTAATATTTTAATATTTTTTTTATGATTCCCTTGTTATATTTTTAACAACTAGCACATCTTTCATACTGGAGAAAATAGGAGTTAAAACATTTGCATTGTTAAAACACTATCATTAAAATTAAAAACAATTTAAAATATTTCCATTGAAATTGATTGTAGCATGCATGTTAGCTAGAGTACTAAATTTTGTATTAGAAACTATGTATTGTTATGTGAAAACAATTGTATATGCATTGCAAACACAAGACATTATGAAAATAAATAAAATCAACAAAAAATATATACAATGACCTAATCAAGAAAAAGAAAAAAAATTATGCAAAATATTATTTATAGACTATAATTTAATGATAGTGAGAACAATGATAACAACACGATAGTAAGAACAATGATAAAAACATTGTTATTAATGTTCAAGAAAATATTATAAGGGCTAAGTAATCATATTTGTAAGCATTCAGGAGCATATTCTAATTCAACTACTATACTTTCAATGAAAATATTAGTAAAAGGAAATATTATATATATATATATATATATATTATTATTTTAAATGAATATGTTGTCACTACTTTGATGACTATCAAATATATCAAAAAAATGCTTCAATCAGAATGCTACAGTCTCAACGCATTTTGACGTCTCTATTTCGATAGCCCGAAACTAGATCAACAAACTACTTCGACTGGAATGCCACAGTCTCAACGCATTTTGATGTCTCTATTTTGAAGATGATGACAATGATCAACAAACTTCTTAGACCAAAATGCTATAGTCTCAACGCATTCTAAATTCAATAGTTCAACGACAATGACAATAATCAACAAACTATTTCAACTGAATTACCAAAGTCTCAATGCATTTTGAAGTCAATAGTTCAATGGGGATGACAATCAGAAAGGAACTGTTTCAACCGGAATGCCATAGTATCAACACATACTAAATTTTATATTTTGACGACTATGATAATGACCAATGAACTACATCGAATGAAATGCTACAATATCAACGCATTCTAACATCGATATTTTGACGACAATGATAATGATCAATGAACTATATCGACTAGAATGTCCACAGCCTCAAAACATTATACTGTCAATCACTTGACCACTATTACTATCAATAATTAGACAACTTTTTTTTGGGTCTCTTAATCGACAAAAAAAATCCGACGACAATAGTGGCCATTTGGTTGACCAATCTCCATCAAAAAATTGACCAACTTGTGTCAAAAATATGACCAAAATTTACTAGTGTTCCTAAGGCTGGTTTCTTCTCCTGGCTTGTATGACATAAGAAGATTCTGAAAGCTGAGAAGTTTGTGAATATGGGTTATCATGGCCCTAGTAGATGCTCTTTATGTGAAATTGAGGAGGAGCCAATTGATCACTTACTCCTTCACTGTCCATACTCTAATCAATGTTGTACATTGATATGTTCACAACTTGGTTGGATATCAACGCTTTCAAACACTATAATTGACCTACTAAATTCTTGGTCTATCCTTCAGTGAGGGATTATTTATGGCTCACTATGGATTGTGGCCCCTTCAATCATTCTATGGAAAATATGGAAAGAATGGAATAGGAGGATTTTTCAAGAAAGAAATTGGATGTGGGACAACTTATTAATAAAATTGAGGCCTCTATCGTAGAACTTAAAAACAATCAAAAGATGAATAAGTTAAAAAAGGAAATGGCTATGTCATACTCAGATGATAAGATGAGCAGCAAGTGGAAAGGTCTTAAAATTCCTCCTTATATTGGACTTGGATTTATCGTCATAGAATAAATGAGATGAATGTAAATGGAAACCACCAAAAGAGGGTTGGCTAAAATTAAATTTTGACGGTGCTTCAATGGCTAACCCAGGATTGGCTGGAATTGATTGTTTAATTCACAATGCGGAAGGAAATGAGGTGGAAAAATTAGCAATATTTGTTGGTAAGGAGACCAACAATAGGTCATAATTATCTTCTCTAGTGGAAGGATTATTATTTTGTAGATATTTAGGATGTAAGAAATTAGATATTGAAGATGACTAAGCTATCATCATGAATGCCTTAAGGAATGGCTCTCTCCTCAATTGGAGATTAGATGAACTTTTGGCTAGGGCTATTGTTCTTTTCTAAGATTTTGATAAAATAATAATTAACCATATATATAGAGGAGGAAATAAAAGAATGGATGAACTAGCTAATCAAGGAATTGAGGCTAATCTAACTAGTTATTCATGATCTCTTAAAATTTATACAGAATCCTTTCATTGATTATGCAGTATCTATTATAAAACAACCTTAATCAAACACATGATCCTTCATCGAGTATGTAGAGAAATCCTTTTAACAACTATAACCCTTACACAATGATTAGAGTAAGGTATGAATCAGAAATTTTGATCAATTACAAAATAAAGAGAGGATAGCATTGTCCCCTTGTCTCCTTAAGATGAAAATTATAATAACCGAGTAAAGTATAGATAACTTTTAATTGACCAAGCAGTATAAGGAGAAGAAATTACTTCAATAGGTAAGATCAGGTTGCCTCTCCACCTTGCACCCTTTCTACCTCTGTCTAATTAGTTTTAGATGCCTTTCCTTGGTGGTGAGAACTCATGCCATGTTATCATCCTTAGGGATGGTGAATAGATCATTCCTCATGGTCCAAAATATATGGTCATTCATTATTTGTTTGATTTTCTAGGAGATATCTTGGACATCCTAGTTGGAAGCAGCTAGTTGTAAATCAAGGGCTTTTAGTTTAGATATATCACCACTTAGATTGGTTGCAAGATTGATTATGTTGTCTATACTTGTATGCACCCTAAAATGGTCGCCTAGACTTTGGGCCCCATTTCTCAATTTATCAAATCCCTGAATCAATATTTTCAAATATCAACAATATCAATTATATCAATTTCCTTGATCAAATCATAATCAATTCAATATTTCCTAAGGTTTAAGCCTTATTTA
>MU224795.1:3671944-3690010 GCA_018584345.1 Thuja plicata | reverse complement strand
ATATATATATATTTATATTTATATATTTTTATGTAATCTGTACACCCTTATATTTATATATATTATAGACTTAGATATAAAAATATATATCATATACATATCTACTTACACACCTAGACAACTTTATTCTTAATATTGTTCTTATATTTCACGAGTGTATTAACAATTAGTAGAAGTATCCGTACACCAATAATTCCCTCTCCATTCATTTCCCCTCCCTTCCATTTCGCAAGTGTCCCGTGTTCTTCTCTTTTTGATGCCAGAGTAGTCCAAAAGTCTAGCAGTGGAAGAGACAGTATAGGACCCGCCCTCCTTTAACTGATTATATATGCATTCAACTCCCTCTTAGGTTATACTGTCTACCTAGCCTTTCACCCCATTTTTGAGATATGCTCACCCCATTAATTTGAAGTGATCCAAGCCTCAATTATCTTTTGAGGGGGAAATCATTGTCAACAGAATAAATTCAGTTATGCTGAATACACATGCTTTAACTCTTAGGGTCATTTTTTAGATTCTGGAGCTAGAATTACTTTCCAACAAAGATTGATACTAAGTCAACTCTGATATCACAACAATTTTCATAGCCATGGATACTCAAGTAGATCCTAGGAAATATGACATTGGGAGGCTCTACGCACACATTTTAAATGCAAATATTTAGCAAGGCTAAATCTAGTTATTCAAAATATTCGTGGAGATTTTTCAATCACACGACCCATATTTTACAATATGTCACTGATTAATAGAAGAACTATTTTTTCCTCCCCTAGTCTATTTATAGATGACCTATCAACATTGATCTCAAGAACTCCCATCATCAGAAGAAATCTAGATTTTCTATTTTTTTACCTTCATGTAAGGGCTCTGGAGGAAGATGATTGGTTCTATAATTATTGGCATGAAGATGATTTGGGTAACATTGATAGAGAAGGTTTTAGTGACTCAGATGATGAAGAAGCAATTGTTGAAAGGGTAAATAAAGCTTGCCCAAGGTGGAAAAAAAGGAAAAATAAGGACTCCCCATCAACCACTAAAACCATGGACTTAACTACTTGAATATGCTTGTATACTCTTTCATCTGCATATGGAGCACCTCTAACCCTCAGTAAAATGTATGCAAACTAATAAGTTTCCCGTTGGTTTGTTAGCTATCCCTAATAAGTATCTAAAATTATATGGACTATTCAAAATGATATCCCAACATTATTGTTACATGGATATTGTTACTATATCTAAACTTATCTTTAGATGTTTTTCACTATTAGAATATTGGGATTTTGATGAGAATTTTTATTTACAGTTTGGTTAAGATTTGGTAGAAATAAAATACCAATGTTTTCTTTCAATTATTGCATCTTTAAAATCTATGTACTCCATATACTTATTTAGAAAGAAATTGAAACATCATATGAAAGCATACCAATTAGATTATGAAAATAATGTTAACAATTGGTTTCTCTGTATAAAATAGGAAATAAAGAAATACATTAAGGGATATATAAATCAAAATTTAAAATATAATCATAAACGTAGATTTTTAGGAAAATTTTATTGATGTTTTATGTCTTCTTTCAAAATATTTGAAGAACATGATGACAATATAATTAGTTAAGGTCTTGGATATTATAGGATTTTATCTTATCTTAAATTTAATATGGGAAAGATAATTAATGTACCATGTAGATATAGTTTTTTGTGTGAGTGATGTTTGTGTAGGATCAGGTAAAATTACACTCTAGAAAGAATACAAGAAAAAGTGAAGGATTTACCCAACAGAGAATTAGTGAGAAATTATGGCCAAATATTTCGTAGGAACTCTTTGTAATAGTCAAGATTTGAAAGGATAAGGGCTATCTTTGAAGAGGTATCTAGTTTTAAATGGAGGTATGCCTCCATCTATTCTATTTGTAACTGAGACTATATGTTATGTTTTTGGACCTTGGTCCTAGGCTAGACTGGAGGTGTTTGAAATATATTGTAGCCTAGGTGACTGAGAGTGGGGTGAGTCAAGAACCATTAAAAATTCTTTACTTTTATCCTTTATTAGATTATCTAATCTAATTACATGCATAGAAAAGAAATAAGCATTCATAAAACTTGACACAAGATATCGTGACCCATTAACCTTCCAAATAGAAAGTAAAACTATAGTGGGGATGATATCCACAAGCTTTAGAACTTCAGTAGTAAAGTTGACATGTTAAGGCTTACAATTGACCACTTCTGATTATCTTCCATGTTAGGAGCAATAAGGACTGTTAGGTCCACCTTGTGAAAGGATTTATACAATATAGTTAATTATGTACTCTGTTAGGATATTTGTGAAGGATTGTTGGGTCTACGTTGTTAAAGGATTTTGACTAATACACCTGTTAGGATGAACCAATGAATGATCTTCTATGCAACTCTGATTTTATAAATAAGATCCTTTGATGTAGTACTAATCACCTGAATGTGATAGATGAGTCTCTGTTGTTTCTTTATACTATTGTAGCTTCTAATCAATCTACCTCTTCATATTCCTGTCTATACATGTATTCAATGTTGTTCAAATTATTACATATCCAAATCAATAACCTCTATAATTCATCTAGAATCATGTTAAATATTTTCAAACAATATTCACCATGTCGGCTCAATGTTGATACTCAGGTCCAGTAATCCACTCGGGTGATATACTGACACTCGGTGATACAAGTGAACTTGGAAACTCTGGCACTCGATTGACACTAGATGCTAGGTCCACAATGATCACTCAGAGATGGTATGCAACTCAATTAACACTGGTGACTTAGAAGACACTTCTTGGAACTAACTCCTCAGTTGACATTGCAACTGCTTAGCTCGGTCAATAGTTCAAGCTGTTGGTTTGATTAACACTGTAACCATATGAATGACTAAGTGTTTTGGCACTAATTTACAATATTTTTTTCCATAATGTCTACAATCCTCCCTTTTGTAATTAGTGACAAAAACAATTATCTTACCAAAAAATCTGATCAAACAAATTGATAAGTCAAAACTCTCCCTCTCCATGTGCTTGGGTTCTAGCTTGGTTTTGACTACTACTCTACAACTCGATTGCAACTGACTCTCTTTTTAATTCTTCAAAACTATTTTTGTAATTCTTATATATATCTTCCTCTTCTCTATACATGTATTTCTTCATATATATACCCTCTAATATACTCTATATTTTTCCTTTGTATACACATATTCTATCTTTCCCCCTTGTTTTTGACACAAATGCCAAAAATGCATCTACAAGGTAATACCAAAATATGAAAGTAAATCAATATGTACCTTCAAAATTTGAGACAATGCCTTAAACCAATTGTCTTGCAACACCTTCAGGATGTGCAACTCAATCTAAATTTCTGCAGACAACTCCATCATAAGCTTAACAGTTGAAAATTTGTTATCATGGATGAGTTTCTTTGCGTGAGCAATATGTTTTTGCATGACATCCATATGAGGAGTGATTTGGCTTTGTATTTTTGATAGGGATTCCCTTGTTCTTCCTTCTTCCCCCAATAGCTCTACATGTAGATCAGTCAGATACTTGATCTTAACAAAATGTGTTGAACTTGAACTAGGATCAAGTGCCAACTAGCTTGCACTTGCCTTCATATCATTGTCAATCTTTGTCATCTTCTTCTTTATTTCCATGGTAAAATTGGGTGTTTCACTCAACTTTACAAAAAATGCTAAAACATTATTCACAATGGTTTCTAGAGAGCTAATAATAGTGGAAAGCTTCACTTGATCTATTGGAATCTTACCTACAACATTATCTAGAACCTTATTTTCAAATTTTCTCTATGCCTTCTGCAGCAATTTCTCCTGACCACTTAGATCATGGTTAAACTTGTGAACTATGTCAACAAGTTGGTCCATTATAGAGTCTTTCTCATTGACTTCAATATCTAGTGTATCTAGGAATATACCTTTGATGTCCTCTATCACTCTATTCATTTTATTCTCAGCTCGAAGCTTCTATTTTTTTTCTCTTGTCTTCCATAGCTCCCTAAGGATGTCCATTTGCTCGGTTTTCAGGCTAGAAAGATCCTAAATAGGAATCACAATGTCTTCCTCAATGTCAACTTCATTAGTAATTGTTTCATTTTTCTTACTCTCAACCTTGGGATTAGGTGAAGGAAAGATTTCCTTACCTTTTCCATCATCTTCTATATCCTCAATGTTCAGTTGAAGTAGGTCATTAACTGTCATTACACCAACTATAGAATAAGCACCAACTGTTGAAATATCCATAGTGTCCCACTGTGACTCAGTCTATCTTTGCAAAGTAGTAGGTAGATCATGATGCTGGATTCCTACTATACTTGATGTAGACTCTATGTTCTTTTCCTTGCTTGGAGATAAGACAATAAGACTAGGTGATTGGGGCAGGGATGCCATCACTACCAGTGCTATCTTCTCTACATTAGATTCCTTAATGGTTTGTACCTTAGGTAGTTCTTCATCTTTAACCTCTACATAAGGGTCTATACTCAGTTCCTCTATCTTATCATATTCATTGTCTCCCTTGTTATCAAAAATTGACTTCCACAACCTAGTTTGGGTTTGCACAACATACTCTATTTTCTTGCCCAAAATTTGAAAGATTCTAAATCTTGGAGTATGTCTACTCTCATACTTAGACATAGCATCTTTTACATCCTTATCATTCAATATAGGCACCAATTTCTTCAAGGTTTTCTTTTTGATGTCCCTTTCAATCTCGACTCCATTGTTCCAGTGAATGGTGATTGCCTTAAGAAGGTTTTCAGTCATTTGGCTCTTCAAATCAGATGGCTCATACTTCTATTTTCTCATCTTCTCTACTAATTCATCCTTAACCAACTTGTTCTCATCCTTAGTTTTGGAATCATACCTAAGTGATCTGAGACTTGACATACCACTACCTTCCTTAAATTGTTCAACCTTTTTCTCAGAGGTAAATAGTGGCTTCTTGAATGTAACTGTTTCTTCCTCTTCATCATCTTCTTTTGGCAATATCAATTTTATTCTAGATCTCTTGGGTCTTTTTTTAGTGAAGGCAGGGGTAGAGACCTTTGGTGTTTTCTTGGGGCATAGCCTCTTCTTCTTAGGAGGATCTTCTTCTACCTCTTCCTCTTCTTTCTCAAGTTTTTCTTCTTCTTTCTTTATGTCATCCCCTTTGCCTTTAGTGATTGAAAGAGGACTGTCTGATGACTTTCCATATTTCTTTCCAAACTTCTCAATTCTTTTTCTTCTCTTCAATATTTTGGGAATATCAATTTCCAATTTTATTCTTCACTTATCTTCTTCATAAGTACCAAAATATGTTTCTTTAGTATCAACAGGCTCATTGATAAGAGTCTTAATAATATCTCTAGTTTCATCAATGTTAACCTCATATTTAAGAGGTTTCACCCATGCAACCCTGGGTTTGACTGCTTGGATGTGCACTTTGTCATAGTCAGCTAGGAAGCATATATCATCCTTATAGTATTCTACCAATTGTTTGTGAATTCTGAATCTGCTTTTCATTTTTTCTTTGAAACTTTCAAAGTAAGCATCCATGATGCTTTCAAAATTTTCTCCCAATTCTACTATAAATTCATTGATCTGATAAACTATAGGCCTATCCTTCTTCCATACAACTGTGTCTTTTGAAGGGAAAAAAATTTGAATATAAAAGAATAAGAAGACCAAGAGTGAACCAAACTTACACGGATTGGTCTTAGATGCCCGGATTCTCTCCATGTTTTTGCTCAGTTGGATGAGCTGCAACTCGGCTAGGTCAAATGATAGATTGTTCTTAACCAATTTGTATGCCAAGTCCACAGCCTCACATGGAACACTATTAGGCCGGGTGGAACTATATATCTTATGTGAAATCACATGAATTACAAACTTTAGCTCCATTTTAGTGACTCCATTCAACTTTGTGCCTCTTCCATCACACTCGGCAAGAGTCTTCTTAGCTAGATCAACTCGGGGTAAGGTTTTAGTCACTTTAGGTTTATCGAGTATTGGGTACCCTATCACTCAATGTACCATCATCTTGGTGATTTTCATAGGTTGCTCCAACTAGAAATGCATTTCATGAATACAGCTCAGAATAAACCTAATCCACTTTATCTAGAAATTCTTCAGCATATGCAAGATATGGGTTAAACCCTTAACTTTGAGGTGCTTTTGTTTTAGCTTTAGGTTTTCATCCACACATAGTGCCTCATATTCTTGATTCAGCTGTAATGTGCCTAGCTGTTAAATGGTACAATGATAGAAATTTCAAATTTTCTGAATCAACAGTACCTTAGGAGGAATTTGGGAATGAGCTCCCATTGGATATATCTCCTCTGCGATCGCTGGATGATGTTTGAACTTTGGAGGTTCACAGACTGCATTCCTCACTAACATCTCAGATCCCTTCTTGATCATATAGCTTTAAGAAGATGCCATAACACTCAGAATATTGATGAAACTTTACTGCAACTAAAGATTTCAAGCACAAATTTGCTCTGAAATTGTTAAAAGATCTTAATCTCTCAAACTGTAAAATTTGGTAAACAATAACCTTTCGATTTTACCATAAATGAGAAATTTCACCTTTAAGTTTTCATTAAATGCTCCATACATAGTATCTTTAATGTGTCAGTTAGTTCTTCTAGGCTTACTCAGAACCTAGACAAAAACTAACTTCACATTTTTTAAACTATAAACCTGATTTAACTCGGTTAAGCCTAAGTAACTCGGTTAGAATCATATTGTGGCCCAGTGCAACAATATGCAAATTTGGACTTGCTATCACATCTGGAACTGATGTATGATGGCTTGTATGCATAGTTCCAATTATATCCTTACATATTTATTTCAGAGATGGTGGATCCGCCCAACTCACCATTTTGGGTGCCATTTGTTCCTTCATTATTTTGGTCTAAATTATCAGGAGATTTCCTTACCCATTGGTGACTCATCTGAGTTTTGATTTTAGAAATTTTTGCTTTGCCTTTCTCAAAACCAGTATCCACATTTTTCTCTATTCATACAGTTCTTTCTTAGATGACCAAGTTGTTAACACACATAATATCTCTTAGTAGGATTCCTTTTCCTGAGGTGATTCTTTGTACAATTTGCACCAGTGTGCCCATACTCACCCCAATGACAACATTTGTTCCATGTGTTCTAATCCCAACCAAAAATTTCTTTAGATAATTTTTCAGCAAGGTTCCACTTCTTAGTTCTACACTCTGTGAGGATTTATGACCTTATTTGTTACAATTGAAACATTTTCCTTCAAACTTAGGTTTCTCAGCACATTCTCTTTCCCTATGTCCATGTTTGTTGCAACTGTAGCACTTACCATTAAACTTTGACTTCCTATTGCTCCAACACATGATTGATGTATGCCCTAGCTTACCACAATGATTACATATAGGTTTCTTGTTCTTTTGAGCTCCTTGATGTAAATATTTGCTTTGTTTAGTATAACCTAATCCAGTCTTTCCATGATTTATGAATTAAGCTTACTCTGTCAACTGATTCATGGGTATGTGCAGTATCATGGTATGCCAAACTAGGCCCTTAAGTGGCAATGAAAATTCAGAAAATCAGGTTTAGGAAAGTTGACATAAAAATTTGAACAAGTTATCAATCTTATATAAAAAATGTGTAAGAAGAGAATTTGTAGAAAATTAAATTTAGTTTCTTTTCTACAAGCCATTTAAAAAAAAAAAAATTCTATATGGTGAAATTTCAAATTTATATGTAGTAGTATGAAAATTTCAGGAAAAAGATAAGAATTAGGTGTATGTCTGACCACCTTAAACACAATAAAATGATAATATTTTTTTACAATATTATAGATAAAAGTAGTAGACTCGTGTCTAGATGTGATGCATATTTTTTTGTAATTTTTTTCTAAGTAAATAATTAATTATGATTTTTATACTACAACTTTTCCCGAATATAAAAAATTCCATATCTGACCACCTTAAGTTAGTCTAAACTTCATCAAATTGATAACTTTTTAATTTTTTATTATAGTAGGAAAATCATAGAATGTGAATCATGTTTAGGATTTCAAAAATGTTATACTGTTTGAAAGCTATAGCTATTTTTCAATTAGTCTATCGGTCATGACTAAAAAGATAAGAAGTAGGTGTATGTCTTACCACCTTAAACACAATCAAATCATAATATGTTTTACTAGATTCTATATATAATTAGTATACTCGTGTATGGATGTGACGCATATTTGTTTGTAATTTTTTTTGAAGTAAATAATTAATTATGATTTTTCTTCTACAACTTTTCAAGAATATAAAAACTCTCGTGTCTGACCACTTTAACTTAGTCTAAACTTAATCAAATTGAATTTTTTTTACTTTTTTCTTATATTAGGTGAAGCATAGAATGTGACACATGTTTCAGATTTAAAAAATGTTATACCATTTGAAAGTTATAGATATTTTTCAATTAGTCTGCCAATCAAGACTCCTTTTTTCACATCGCCATTTTTTGGCATACCATGATCCTGCACATACCCTCATTCTTTCTTGTGAATTCATCACCCTCTCATTGGTTTTCTTTAAGTATTGAGATCATTTTGTATTCTTTCATTTTTCAGTCCTCAGATTGATAACTTCTTGATTTGCACTATTGAGTTGATTTATCATATATGCTTGCTCAAGTGACAAATGATGGATTTCATTTTCTTTTTCATATAATATTGTACTTATAAATATCTTATCTTCTTGTGTCATTTCCCTTTCATTTTCTTCTTGGTTCTTTTGTTTCATGACTTCACATATTCTGACTGAATGGATTTCTTGTTCTCTCTTCAACTTTATGACTTCTTCATGTAAAGTGAGATTCTTTGCAAGTGGGTCTTCAATGGATGCATTAGCTTCTTCAGAACTTCTTTCTATTCAAAAATCTTCAATTCTTTCTTCTAAGTAACCTTTGACATTCATTTGCATTGCTAATTCTTTTCTTCTTTTCAGGGAATGAGAGAGTTGCTACTTGAGTTTTCTGATTTGATCCATGGCCACTTTTAGATATATCTTTCATTTTCAATGGATTTCTCTAGTCTGTATATGTCCATTGCCTTTGATCTTTTCTCAAGTTGTTAAACTTCTAATAAGAGAACCTTTTCTATGATACCAATTGTTGGAAATATATTGCAGGCTAGGTGACTGAGAGGGGGGGGGGTGAATCAGAAACAAATAAAACTTCTTTACTTTTATCCTTTATTAGATTTTCTAATCTAATTGCATGCATAGAAAAGCAATAAACATTCATAACACTTGACACAAGATATGGTGACCCAAAAACCTTCCAAATAGAAAGTAAAACTGGGGTGGAAATGATACCCATAAACTTTATAACTAGAGTAATAAATTTTACCTATTAAGGCTTACAATTGACCACTTTTGATGATTTTCCCTATTAGGAGCAATAAGGACTGTTAGGTCCACCTTGTGAAATGATTTATACAATACAGTTAAGTATGCACTCTGTTAGGATATTTGTGAAGGACTGTTAGGTCCACCCTGCTAAAGGATTTTGACTGATACACCTAAAGATAAATTTCTAAACCCTTCATTTTTTAACTTCAAATACACATTCAATAAAACATAAATAGATATTTAACATAGAATTAAATCATGACACAACACATACATCAGAAAAACCTTTGGGATAAATCACACACTACAAACTCTAAGCTTAATTATATTATTTAGAAATAACTTGTGTTGCAATAAATTATCAGAGCTACACTCTTTAAGAGTGTTCAAAGTATTATTGGATTATAGAATTTTTTGGCACTAATAATGACATATTTTTAAATGAAATAAAATTTCATCGTAAAGTACACTAACATTGCAATTATACATATAACTCAATATTACACTTAAGACTTCAATGTGTAAACTCCACAAATAGTGCATGGATGCGACTGTAGAAAGGATAACATGTGCACAACTTCTAATTATAAAGGTTATTTAGATAACTCAATTTTTAGCACACGAGGATATCCTTCACTTCATAAGTCAATACTAAAGTATAATGAAAATGAATTTATCTTGTAACTCTACCTACCAAATATAAAGTGGTCTTATGTACATACTAGGTATATATTTTCATGCAATAGTGTTCCTCTTCACATCAAATGTTCCTATAACATGTAAGGCTAAATACAAATGATTAGAACTGTAATCTTATAATAGAAGCTACACAGTGAGACTCTAGTAAACATATGAAGTTGTCAAATGAATTTTGACTCCAAAATTTAAACATATAATAAGACATTTCCAAAATATAGAATCTTCCAAGTGGGGGGACAATTCCTCAAAAATAGGGATTTCTCCATTTTTTATATCTCAAAAAATAGATATAATGGCTTCTCATCACTTTTCATGTACGATTTCAATGTAACAAGTGGACCCAAAAAGTAAATAAAAAGATAGGAAGTTATTAACTTAGGATAAAACATTCTGCACCAAACAATTAACTAAATAAAAAATAAATATATGAACTCAAAGGTTTAGACACATTAATTCAAAAAAAATTAGGTAGTTGACATTGTAGATACTTTCCACTAGAACATAGCCTTTATGACATGATGGTCAAGATAAGAATTCAATAGAATAAGTCCAGCTCAAATTCAATATTAAAAAAGGAGTCTGAAGGCAGCAACTAATGGAGGTTTTTAAACAACAATGAGGTTCAAAGATGTATTATGCGATGGATGTTGATCATAATGAGAAGATGCTAGCTAGCAGCGTTGTCATTGATGTCAAAAAATTTATACCGGTTAATGTTTGTACGAATCAGATATCTGTTGATTATTGATTGGATATATGTGTTTTAGTTATGTGTTGAACAAGATTCATTCTATGCAATTTTGGGTTATAGTGATTGATGTTATTATTCCTATTATTGAATTGTATCTTTTTGGTACATCTACATATTCTGGTGATTGCAGAAACATGAAATTTTGGATTTTATTTGTTGGCTACTGAGTTTTAGAGTTCTTCTAAGTATTCCTACATCCTCATTTTTTGTGCAATTCATCAGTATGTTTTTTTATAATGGTCATATCAATTTTTGTATAAATTTTTATCTAGTTCTATCCATCGGTTAGTTCAGAAGTTTTGGTGATCAAGTCATGGACTTGGTTGTGGTGTTTTGTTGATTCTAGAATTTACTAATCTTTTCGTACTATTCTATAAAATGTATCTATCTTATGTTTGAGCTATCTTTAGGTCCTGTGATACTATGGTCTCAAAACTTTATTTGTATGACCTATTTTTAGGTTCGCTAGTAGCATGTTAAATTATAAGTATTTACCTTATCACACACATTGTGGTCGACATATGTATTTACTTTATCACACACACACACAAGGAAATCACTTTGAATCCAACACGATGAGAAAGAAAAAAAGAAAAAGGTTGTATACAAGAGTAAGAAGAAGGCTTATTTCCATTTTTACTCTTTTCTTTGTGTGAGTGTGTATTACCAAAGGAAAAAATCTATTGTTCTCAGTATTTAAAAGTTGATTTATTGTTATCAATATTTCTCTAGTAGTTAGTCAGTTTTAGTAGGTAGTGAGCCTCCCTTTGGAAGTTAACCAATTTTAGTAGGTAGTGAGCTCCCTTTGGTAGTTAGTCATTTCTCTTGGCTTTGATAGCCTTTTTTTTATTAAGTGTATTTATCCCAACTAACAGTGAGCCACACGTGCAGTGAGAATTTGTAAAAATCACCTTAACTAGTGTCACCTTAAGCGGTATTTTTTCATGAGAATCAGTTTCTGCATGGTTTTTTCCATCTTAAGTTCCCATGTTATATATGGTGTTATAGTGTTCATTGTTCATTCTCTTTAATGCTTTTATCAGTCTTAATAATTGAAATGCTTTATGTGTATACTCGATCAGTAAAACTTTTAGAAAGTATTTTTGAATAACCAATTCACACCCCCCCACTCTCAATTATTCAAGCTATCCAACAATTGGTATCAAATCCTAGTCCCCCAGAGATAAATTATAACCACTTAGTTAAATAGATGGCTAGAGAATACTACTCTAATGAAGAAGTAAATATTATGTTGGATTACATTGAATATACTGAATCAGATAATGAGAAGCTAAAAGAAAACCATAAGTAAGAAATATTTGTATCTCTAAGCTAAGGGAGAAAATTAAAAAATCAAAATCCATACACAAAGAAGTCTGCAAAGAACTAGAAGAATCAAATGGGAATGTTTCAAATCTAAATTCATAGTTGAAAGAATGCAAAAGTATTAAATGAAATCTTCTCAATAACATCAAACACAAGGTTGGATCAAGAACTGACAAAAGCGAAATCTAAAGCACAGTTATGTGTGAGAAATACTATTCTAGAATAAATTTTATCTATGTAGAAAGGTCACAAGGAAATTGAAGGTCTTGGGTTCTCCAATGAGAGCTTGAATCAAAATATTGGGAATAATGAGAAATAAGTTGAAGCTGAAGCTAAGTAGAAATCACTAGCAATGTTTGAAACAATGTTGTATAAACATAATTTCCTTTGATCATACAACCCAATTCTCAAAGGTATTTATCATTTAATGGTTATTATTTTATTTTTAATAATTTGGGATATACAACTATAGATTGCAAAAGCATAAAAGATTAGAAAAATTCAATGCTTTAAATTTCATAAGTTTGGTCATAAGGTAATTCAATGTAGAAGTCAAGTTTCTAATTAAGTTAAGGCGAATGGGATGAACAATATATTTCATGGTGATTTCTATGTAGGTCATAAATATAGTCACAAGGCTATTCAATGATCTTGAATTCAATCAATTAGGTGAGGATAGAGGAATGTTAATATCTTCAAATGTGGGCATCTTGGTTATTATGCTAAAAAATGCAGATTTGTGGCTACTTCAGGAATGTCAGGAAGTGAGAAGAATGTTGTTGTTTCAAAATAATCTAAGAAGGTAGTTACATGGTATAAAAGATTTCTAAAGGAAAATAGTGAGGAGAATTTAGTGGCACCAAATCCGATTTTTAGCCCCTCCAGCAACTGGGTATGATGCTTTGTCTCAGGGGGAGTATTATAATGCTAGATATGTCACTTCCCCTACTCTGGAGTGATATCAGTTGCAATTGGCTTGTGTCTACTATTTTGGATGGTAAATTAATGATTTAATCTATTTTTCTTGATTGATGTGCATTGTATGAATGAGTTTCGTCATTAATAATTAATTTCAGGATAGAAAATTTCATCATGTCTCGGTGAGGTTATAAATGCAAATTTCTCAAATCATTTGTTGCTATTGCAAGGAGAAGAATCAAGGTTTTTATCAAATCTTGTGATATTTTATTATAAGTACTCAAGTTAGAAGATAGAATCTCAATTGGTTTTTCGATATACTGGTGTTGTCTAATCAAGGATATTGTAAAGGAGAAACTTGGAGGAATTTGATCATGATAAAATTAGATGGATGGAAGTTGGGTTGTCTATAGAAGCACTGCAAAAATTTAGTATTTAGGTTTGGTTATTTGGGGAGAGTTTCCCTAGTTTGACAATGAGGAGTGTATTCTACTTTTACCGAGTTAGTTTAAGTATATAAATCTAGTGTTTGAGAAACCCTATGAAGTAACAAAAGTGGTAATTAAGGATATCCCTTCCTTATGCAGTGTTAGAGACCCTCTGGCAAAGAATATTGTAAAGTATAAGGAAGTATAGGAATTGACTGGCATCATCAGATATTAGTATGGCCTCTTGATAAACATACTTGTTGGTCTAGTAGTGAGGTATGTTCCCTGGGACATCACATATAAATCTTATTTTCAAAATCGTGAAGGAGCTAAGTTTGTTGTAGCGGTTTATATTACACATAAGATGGTTAAGGAAAATATGTAACGTTTCGTCTTCGTAAAGTATTGTTGTAATTTTCTTGAGAGTGTCAAGATTTTGTTGGAAGATGGATATGGCTTTAACTTTGGTTCATGGAAAACATAGAAGATGCTTGAAAGTTATATTTTGCATCATTGTAGATGAATATTTGTTCAGGTTTGGTTGTATCTAGTGTTGTGCATCTAAGTATTATTGAGGAGGGTTCCTCCTCTAGTCAGAAAAAATTGGAAGTTGTTATTGGTGGTTCCCTTCTAGAAAAAAAGAGGAGAAAAATTAGTGATAGGGTAAATAAATTATTACCATTTTAGAAGAGAGTAAAGAAGATGTATCTAAGTAAAGGAAGAAAAGGAAATTTAAAAGAAGGATTTTTTTTCATGAAAATATGATTCTATGGATTTTGATGATATTTAGACAATGTTAGAAGATGGTGAGTTTGACAAAGTTTGTAATATGAGGTCTAGTTACTCTCCGGTAAGTAGATATGAGATTGAAGATGCGTTGACTGATAACTTGATCATTAATAATATTGTGGTCTCTAAGATATCAGATATGTTACCAGATGATCTAGCAAGGATTGTTACGATAAGATTGTTGCAAAATAGTGTTGATCACATAAAAATCAAAGAATTTATTAAGAAGATGTGTATCAGGTTCAAGTTGAAATGTTATATTTGCAGAGACAAAGAGAGGATTTGGTGTAGACCTTCTAAATTTTGAAGTATTTGGTTGAGGTCATGTTGGAGCATGTTTCTATTATTCTTTTTGATGCATAGAAATATGAGCTTCAGTTCTAGTCTCTGGATTAGATTTCACCTTTTGACATGTCGGTGCATCATGATAGTTTTTCCACTCATATGGCTAAAACTATAGCTGAGTAGAAGAAGAAGCTTCTAATAATCAAAGAAAGGTACAGGAAAAAATTTACAGTAACATCTATTGTTCTTCTTTGGTTATTTTAATATTAGGTGAGTGGCCCTTTTTCTATTGTAGCAAAAAGGGGGAGATAAAGTAAGGAGAAAAATATTGAAGGTATATCTAAGTCAGGGCAAGATTTTGGAGTTTGTGAGTTGTTTTTATTTTTCCATCAATAGTAAAGGGGAGATTGTTGAACATACTGAGAAGATGCTGGTAGTGTTTCTATTGATGTCAAAACCTTTATACCGGTTGATTTTTGTACTAGTTGGATGTTTTTTAGTTATTGGTTGGATATCTATGTTTTGATTATGGCTTGAACAATATTTATTCTATTCATTTTTTGGGTTATGGTAATGGATGTCATTATTTTGATCATTGGATTGAATCTCTTTGGTACATCTATATTTTTTGGTGAACGCACAAACATAAAAATTTTCATGGTGTTTGTTGGCTATTGAGTTTCAAAGTTCTTCTAAAATTTCCTCTAGATATTCCTGTAGTTCATCAGAATCTTTTTGTATAATGGTCGTACCCTATTTTGGAAAAAAATTATGCTTCTATCCATCAGTTGGTTCAGAAGTCTTGGTGATCAAATCATTGACTTAGTTGTAGTGTTCCATCAGTTCAAGGATTTTACTCATCTTTTAGTAGCTCTTCTATGAAATGTATATATCTTATGTGTGACCTACTTTTAGGTCATTTGGTAACATGGTTTAAATACTTCATAAGTATGACCTACTTTTAGGTTCAGTGGTAGAGTCTTAAATTATAATTATAATAAATTTTTGTAATGTACCTAATATTTTTTGTGGCTAAGTTGATATATATATACACGCATATGTTGGAGATTTAATTCTGAGCAGTTGATTGTTTGTATGTTTATCATTGATGACAACATATAATACATAGTAGTAATTCTGTATGAACTTATCTCAATGATGACATGAATACTTGTGTGGATAGATACATGTTGACATGTTTATTATGTTATGTTCATACACACAGACCTAGATATGATGTTTCAGTAAAGTTATGCAATTTTGTTATTAGCAGTTACAGTTCTGGAAGCATAACTATTTAGGGCCGACATATATAAAGTGTTACATGATTTGTGCCTATCTTTAGGATATGAATGTGTATATTCATGTTTAGTTATGAGTTGATGATACAAATCCAAAGGTTCCAAATGTGTTTCAAGACGATTACAAAGTTATGGTTAATTTGGTGAGGCTGACTCAGTGAAGCGTCGCATCTGTCCAGCATTGACTTATGTGGAATTAATATTGTTTGCGTGCTTAGTTAAGCTGAATAAGATATTGATGAAGTGTTTCTAAGAGATGACATGACCTTTTAATTTGGATAAGATACTTATATTAGTTCAATTTTTATACGCCAAGTGTGAATGACACAAAATGTGAAAAAAGATGTACAGAGAAGATCATCAGAGTTGGTTCATTCAACAAGGGTCTATGTGAAGAAGAAGTGAAAGATTTTAATACACTGGAACTGATAAAGATAGTAGGTCTACTCTATATTTCATCATCATATATAGTGCATATCTATTATTCAGAAGGTTGTAGCCTTCACCTTCAAGCAGTGAGCTTTTGGACAGTGAGTCCACCACTCCTAACAGTGTTACTTGTAAAAGACTCCTAACAAGGTCCAACCCTTAACCAGGTCACTATAATTTTTTCACTATATTGCACAACTCCTAACAGGGTTGAAATATCTTCTAACAAGGATTACTACAAACAAGTATAGTTTATTGTGGGTGCTAATTCCCATCGGGGTTTTTACCATTTGGTTTCCCCATTATCAAATTGTGTGTTGAGTATTGTGTTATCTGATTATGCATTTACTTTGTTGTACACTAATGTTAAAGAATTAAAAAGTGACTAAAGTAACTTATAACTGACTCACTCCCCCCCCTCTCAGTTATCCTTTGGGACTATTCTAACAATTGGTATCAGAGCCAAGTGCCTTGGAGAAGAAGCCTAACACCTTAAGGTAGATCAAGATGTCTTACTTCAGAAAAGAAAGCCCTAAGTTCGATGGAGGGAATTATTTGGATTGGAAAAACAAAATGATAACACATCTACAGTCCATTGGATTTGAGATCTTTGAAATTTCCACACAAGAGGTGGTAATTCCATCTCTGAAAGACCTTGCAAAGGATGATGCTAATAATAGACAAAAGGAAACATTTATCAATAATTCAATTGCCAAAGAAGCCCTAATTAGTGGCTTATCTAACAGTGAATTTTCTAAAATTAAGAAGATTGATAAAGCATATACCATATGGAAGTATTTAGAAGACATGTTTGAAGGAGATGTTAAAGCAAAGAATGCATGCAGGAAGACATGGAAGAAGAAATACAATAGGCTTGACATGTTACTGAAAGAGAAAATTAGAGCTTACAATCAAAGGATAAATGAAGCAGTATCTGGAATCAGGAACAATGGTGGTGAAATATCAGAAGAAGATATAATGGATAAATTTTTAACTACTTTAACATCAGAATATGAAAACAAGATTAGTATTCTAGAGGAAACTATGCAATTCTCACAAAACTTCAAGAGAGAGACTCTAATCAGAAAAATCTCTGCATTTGAGATATCAAGATTGAAGACTGAACCTAAAAGTGAAACAGCCTTCAAAGCCACAGTCCATGGCAAGAAATCCTTACACACCTCCAGTCATAATGAGAAAGAAGAAGTTGATGAAGAACTTGAAGAAATCATAGCTATGATTGCTAGAAGAGAAAAGAAAGGAAAAGGTAAATATGAAGGACAACTTCCATTCAAATGTTTTTCATGTAATAAGATAGGTCACTTTGCATCTAAATGTCCCACAAGAGTCAAGAATTTCAGATCTGATTACAAACCCAAATATAAGAAGGAATGTTATCATGTTGAAGAAGGTGTAACCAATGAAGATTCAGGAGAAGATGAAATTGGATTCGTTGCCCTTAAAGATATGGAAAGGTTGCTTGAGGAAATGGACATTGTAGATGAAAAGGAAGAACAAGAACTAGCCCTAATTTCCAAAGTAGACATCAGAACTGATTGGATCATTAACAGTGGATTCTGTCATCATATGACAGGTGACAAAGATAGATTTATTCAGTTAGACAAGTACAAAGGTGGTATGGTTAGATTTGGAGATAACACTCCCAAACCTATCATAGGCAGAGTTTCTATCACTTTGGATGGAAAGAATAAGATAGATGATGTTCTATATGTTGATGG
>MU224795.1:3649645-3671894 GCA_018584345.1 Thuja plicata | reverse complement strand
AAAGAATAAGATAGATGATGTTCTATATGTTGATGGATTACATCATAACTTGCTGAGTGTTGGACAGCTACTTGACAAAGGCTATCATTTGGAGTTCAAAGACAACAAGTGCATCATTAACAACAAGAATGGAGACATGATTGCATCAGGATCCAAAACAAAAGGTAATGGTTTTTAGCTTAATTTTGATGTAAGTTGTTTTGTTGCAAAGGTGGATGATAGCTGGTTATGGCACAAGAGAATTTGTCATATCAACTTTGATAATATAGTAAAGATCAGCAATGTTAAGGTAGTTAGAGACCTACCAAGTATTGCAAGACTAGTTGACACAATATGCAGGGAATGTGTTATGGGAAAGCATGTAAGGAGTTCCTTCAGAAGCAAGCAGAACTTAGTTGAGAACAAATTGGACCTAGTACATACAGATTTATGTGGTCCTACTCAAACAAGATCATACTACAAAGAAAGGTATTTCATTTTGTTTGTTGATGATTTTTCTAGAATGATGTGGGTTGCGTTCTTAAAGGAGAAGTCTAAAGCCTTTGAGAAGTTCAAAATATTCAAAGCTAAAGTAGAGAATAAATCTGGATTGAAACTAAAATGTCTGAGATAAGATAAAGGAGGAGAGTTCACCTCTGATAAGTTTTATGACTATTGTGAAGATCATGGTATTAAAAGACAGTTGAGTGCACCTAGAACCCCTTAGCAGAATGGTATTGCAGAAAGGAGAAATATGATCATACTTGATACAATACGCACTATGATGATTGAAGGAAAAGTTGTGCACACCTATTGGAGAGATGCAGTGAACACAGCAGTATATACTATCAACATAACCTAATTAAGGCCAGGCATGGATAAGACTTCCTATGAACTTTGGTTTGGCAATGTACCAACAGTAAAGTACTTTAGAATCTTTGGCAGCAAGTACTACATCAAAAGAGATGATGGTGTTGGTAAGTTTGATTCTAGAAGTGATGAAGGTATTTTCCTTGGTTATTCTACTAAAATAAAAGCATATAGATGTTTCAATTTGAGATTAAAGAAGATAATTGAAAGCATGCATGTTAAGATTGATGAAAATTATATGGTTCAAGAAAGATACTATGAATATGCACCTATGATTGAGGATGAATCCAGACCTAGCAACAAAGATATTGTTATTGAAAATTTCTTTGATTGCATTGATGTCTCATGCAATGACCCTAAATCAAGTAAAGAAGAATCACAGACTATAGAAGAAGAAGACACACCTAAAGTTCCAAAAATCACATCTAGATATCACTCTAAAAATGACATCATTGGAGATCAGAGCAGCAGTGTTTTGACCAGATCAAAAGCAAAAAGTCTAGTAGTGGATGAAGAGGTATGTTTACTTTCACAGATTGAACCCTTAAGTGTTGAAGATGCTTGTAATAATTCTGATTGGAAGAATGCAATGAAAGAAGAATTAGATCAGATAATCAGAAATGACTCATGGGAATTGGTCCCCAGACCCAGTGAAAAAAATGTGATTGGAACAAAGTGGGTATTCATAAACAAGATGAATGAAGATGGTACAGTATTTAGAAACAAAGCAAGATTGGTATGCAAGGAATATGCGCAGAGAGAAGGAATAGACTACACTGATACATTTTCCCCTATGAGCAGACTGGAAGCCATAAAGTTGTTCTTGGCATACGCAACAGTCAAAGACTTTAAAGTATATCAAATGGATGTAAAATTCACTTTTCTGAATGGTGATTTGAATGAAGAAGTCTTCATTGAATAGCCTGAACGATTTAGTCTTTTAGATGAACCAGACATGGTATGCAAATTGAAGAAAGCACTCTATGGTCATAAACAGGCCCCAAGAGCTTGGTATGAGAGACTTGATGGTTATCTTACCAAGATTGGATTCAAGAAAGGAGCAGCAGATTCTAACCTATTCACAAGAGAAACACCTAATGGATTATTGTTAGTTGTTGTATTTGTTGATGACATTATCTTTTGGGGTAATGATAAGCTCAGTAAAGCATTTGCAAAATAAATGTAGAATGAATTTGAGATGAGTATGATTGGTCCTATAAAATACTTTTTGGGATTAAATGTAAAGTAAACAGATAAAGGTATATTCATTAATCAGTCTAAATATGTGAAATAAATACTGAAAACCTTTCAGATGGATGATTGTAAACCAGTATACACTCCCATGATAATAGGAAGCAAACTTTCAAAAGATGATGACTCCACAATAGTTGATAAGACATTGTACAAATCTATGATTGGTAAACTCATTTATCTAACTCAATCTAGACCTGACATATCTAATGGAGTTGGCATTGTTGGAAGATTTGCAACTGAACCCAAGCAAAATCACTTAATGGAAGTAAAAAGGATATTTAGATATCTAAAGGGAACTATAGACTATGGTTTATGGTATCCTAAATCAGAGAATGTAAACCTTCATGTTTATACAGATGCAGATTGGGCAAGTTGTATTGATGACAGAAAGAGCACTTCAAGAGGAGCAGTATTCCTTGGAGACAGGTTGGTTTCTAGGATAAGAAATAAGCAAAACTATATTTCTCAGTCAACAGCAGAAGTTGAATACGTTGCAGCAGCACCGAATTGTTCAACTATGGTTTGGATCAAGCAAATGGTTAAAGACTTTAGCATTCAGGTTGATTATCCTATTGTCATTCATTGTGATAATACTAGCACTATCAACATGTCTAAGAACCCTGTGATGCATGCAAAGACAAAACACATAAAGATCAAATACCATTTCTTAAGAGAAAAAGTTACAGACAAAGAAGTCAAATTAGACTATGTGAACACCAAAGAACAGTTGGCATATATTTTCACAAATTCATTATCAAAGGATACTTTTGAGTATCTCATGGAGAAGTTGGGAGTATTTCCCTCTCCTAAGTCTATTTAGAAGAAGCAGCAAAGACATCAATCATTATGTGACTGATGAATGGTTGACTACTCTACTTCTAGAGTAGTACCTATGGCTAAAGAACTATGGCACCCTTTGCCATTGATGTCAAAGGGGGAGTATATAGCAAGGAGGAGAATGTACTAAGGGGGAGCATATACTCTGGGGGAGTATATAAATGGAACAAAAAATTCTAACAGAGGAACTGTAGCAGTATAGAGGAATCTTTGATGAGGATATTGAGAAGATTGTAAAAGAAAGAGGACACCATGAACAGAGGATGTTTTTGATATCATATGTTGCCATCAATGTCAAAGGGGGAGATTTTTGGAGATTTGATTCTCAGCAGTTGATTGTTTGTATGTTTGTCATTGATGACAACATATAATACACAGTATTAATTCCATATGAACTTATCTGAATGATGAAATGAAGACTTGCATGGATAGATACATTTTTTTGAAATGTTTATTATGTTATGTTCATACACACAAACCCAGATATGATGATTCAGTAAAGTTATGTAATTATGTTATTAGCAGTTACAGTTCTGGAAGCATAACTGTTTAGGGCCAATGTATATAACATGTTACATGAGTTGTGCCTATCTTCAGGATATGCATGTTTATATTCATGTTTAGTTATGAGTTGATGATACAAATCCAAAGGTGCCAAATGTGTTTCAAGACGATTACAAAGTTATGGTTAATTTGGTGAGGCCAACTCAGTGAAGCATCGCGTTTGTTCAGCATTGACTTGCGTGGACTTAATATTTTTTGCGTGCTTAGTTAAGCTAACTAAGATATTGATGAAGTTTTTCTAAGAGTGAACATGACCTTCTAATTTGGAGAATATACTTATATTAGTTCAATTGTGATACGCCAAGTGTGAATGACACGAAATGTGAAGAAAGATGTACAGAGTAGATCATCAGAGTTGGTTCATTCATCAAGGGTCTATGTGAAGAAGAAGTGAAAGATTGTAATACACTGGAACTGATCAAGATAGTAGGTCTACTCTATAGTTTATCATCAGCTATAGTGCATATCTGTTATTCAGAAGGTTGTAGCCTTCACCATCAAGCAATGAGCTTTTGGACAGTGAGTCCACCACCCCTAACAGGGTTACTTGTAAAAGACTCCTAAAAGGGTCTGACCCTTAACCAGGTCACTATACTTATTGCATTGTATTTTACAACTCCTAACAGGGTTGAAATATCTTCTAACATGGATTACTACAAACAACTATAGTTTATTGTGGATGCTAATTCCCACCGGGGTTTTTACCATTTGGTTTCCCTGTAATCAAATTGTGTGTTGAGTACTGTGTTATCTAATTATGCATTTACTTTGTTGTACACTAATGTTAAAGAAGTAAAAAGTGACTGAAGTAACTGATAACTGATTCACCCCCCCTCTCAATTATCCTTTGGGACTATTCTAACAGCATATACACATATACACATACACACATATACATATACACACACACATATATATATTATATATATACATATATAGATATACATATATACATAAATATATACATATAGATATATGTATATATATATATATATGTGTGTGTGTGTGTATATATACATATATATATATACACATCTACATATATATGTATATATATGTATATGTAAGTATATATGTATATATATATATATATGTATGTATATATGTACATGAATATATTTTTTACAAACAATAAATAATGTAAAATGAGAGAAGTATATACATGTATATATATGTATATGCAAATATACACATAGATACACACATATAAATATAGATGTACACACACACACACATATATATATACACACAAATATATATGTATATACACATATATATATAAATATACATGTATATATATGTATACATATATATACATATATACATGTATATAAAAATATACATATTAAAAGACATTAAATAATACAAAATAAGAGAGAATAAACTGTAAAATACCTCTGATATTGACGCTTGAAAGTTGGATACCCAGCTAAAAATCTTATCGTAACCCTCACTTAACCTGTGAAAGTGAGGATTTTGGTGGGGTTAAAAACCCCACCAAATACCTAGTTAACTTGTTTCAATCAAAACTATTCAATTATGGTAGTTTCGATCAAAAGTAGGATAATTATGATCGAAACTTTCAAGTATTTTGTATTGAAAGTACCTTACTACATGTGCCCACCTCGTAGATTTCATGAGGAAAATCTTCCTCTGAAAAAGTGTAACCCGCTATTGTTGAATGGCTTCAGTTATGGTCTCTTGTATTTTAGAGTTGTATGGAGAGAGTTATAGCGCATTCTTTGCATGTGAACACAATACATTAGTAATTCTAAATGGTTCATTACATGTTTTAGTTGATGACGTGATGATTTGATGAAGATATGATGTCACACATGAAGACTTCTTATTTAACTATTTTGTTTTAGACAATGATTTTGCACACGTTGTTGGAATTAATGGGAAGTAGTACTGAGAGGGGAGGGGTGAATCAGGACCTCTAAAACTTTTAACACTTTACACAATTCATCATTAGTAATCATTCAATTCTGATTTACTAACCATTACTGTTATTATTTCTTATGTATATATTGTTTGTTCACAATCTTTAATATTTTTCAATCATTCATAGAAACATTCATGAAATTGATAAACACATAACACAAGATATGGTATCGCAGAAAACTCCTCTTAGGGAGTAAAAACTGCTGTGGGGATGACACCCACAAAAATTCACTATCTGTAGAATGGAAAGGAACTAGTTAAGGCTTACAATTTGATCACTTCTGATGATCTAACCTATTAAGAGTATTAAGATGGAGACCTGTTAAGAACTACTCTGTTAAGAGCTTTAGAAACACTGATTTAAGTGTGCACTTAGTTATGAGATTTACAATAGGACAGTTAAGCCCACCTTTCTTGAAAGGATTTCATTAGTGTACTACACTTGTTATAATGAGTACAAATGTTGACCTGACTGTATGCAATCTACTATTGCTGATTTACAAATCCATTAAAGCTTTTATAATAACAATATCACCTTAAGTGATTGATGAATACCTTTTCTATGTTTGTCGGTAGCCTCTATTTTGTTCTTGAAAACTAATTTGATTCTGTTTGTGTTCTTCTGGATGAATTCCCTATCTGGTCTTTAGTTGCTCTTTGTGGCTACTATCTTCATTTATCAACTTTTTTACTCAATGGATTGAGCATCTATTTATACAAGTATTTGACCTATCTTGGAATTCACATATTACAATGTTAACTCTTAGATCCAAGGTTTACAACTTGACCTTGATCTTTAGTTTGCATGTTTTAAAATAGTAAAACTAATTAAAACAATAACAATTACATTGCTTCCTCTGTACATAATAGATGTAAAAGAAAATCAAGAAGCTATAAATACAACTTTAGTGATTTATCTGACGTGGAAAGTCAAATCCACTTTTTGTGGGATGTAACTGACTGTCGGTTCTTGGTCATCGGTTTGAACTTGCAGTCTGTCAGTGTTCCTTGACTGAACTATTTGTCGGGTTTCCTATATCTGTCAGGTTCCTCTCCTTGTTGTTTCATTAGGTAGCACTGTTGTTACTCATCGGGTATCTTTTACATTTTTATCATCCGATAACACTTAACAGTGTTTATCGGGTAACCTTGGCATCGGATAGTGTTGTGCCCTATCTATTGGTGTAGAGTAAACTAATGGTGCAGATCATGTTTTTCTCTAAGCATACTAATGGAAAAATATAATGCCTTAATCTCCCCCTTTGACATAAGTATCAAAAACTGATATGTGCATAATACTAAACTCTTTTGGTATGTATGCACCATGTTTATATCCTTATCATAATATGACTCCCCCTTACTGTGTGCATTGGTATAGTGTATGTATATGTACATGTATACTATTTATTCTCTGTATGTACATTATTTTCCCTTCCTTTTACTATACATATGATTTCCTCCTTTTAACTGAGGTGACGTACATATCAAATTCCCCCTTTCTTTGATACTGATGAAAAAAATATACAACTTATAATATATCAAAATTGTGACAAATATGTGCAACTTACAATGTGTCAAAAATGTTTGAATGGGTAGTTTTGATATCTTCTAGCAATTTCTCCCATTGTTCTTTCAACTGTTCTAGTGCCATGTGTTGCAGCTCTAGTCCTGCGTGTATATCATAAATGTTGTCTAGGAAAGACATTTTAGGGGTAGCAATTAGAGTATTTTCCTATGTTATATTTTTTTGTAGGAGTGTAATTTTCAGTAAGAGCTTAAATTGGAGCTCATTGACCTCACCTCTGTATTTTAGCTCTACAAACTGAATGTCTTATCTTTGTTTCCTAGCTTGCATGATTTATTCATTGTGCAATTTAAGTGCTTCTTTTGTGTTGGCTAGATTCTGTGCACTGGACTTAAGATCAGCATCTATTTTTGCTATCTTGTCAGTATAGTCTTGAGTGAGTAGGTCTAAAGTGCACAATTTATTTATTAGGGTAACAACTTCTTATATAATTGGATCAATTGTACTCACCAATTTAGATAGCTTGACCTTTTTCAGTGCCACTTCCTGGCTTATTTTCTCTGCGAGCTTGAATTCATATTTTTGTTCAAGTCTCTCTTCCATAGCCTTCTCAACATCAGTATTCTAAGATTTTATTGCATCTATGAGTATAACCAGTTGATCAAGCATTGGTTCCTTTTTATCAATATCTATGTCTGGTACAATCTGTTGAAGTATATTTCTTGCTACTTCTAGTACCTTGGCCTATTTTGTCACTCTCTTTAGTTTGTCTTGAATAGCTTTTATTCCATAGAGCTTTGCATATTTTGTCAATGCCGTTGGATCCAATGTTCTTGGATCACAAACTGGAATATCAATAATTCCATCCAGAGTTACTAGATTGTTATTCTTTCCTTTCTTCTTCTTTGAGATTTGAGGGGATGCAAATGTATGAACTACCATAGCTAGTTCATTTGTTCATTCTGAATTACTTGGTGAAGGGTTTGTAGATGATGCATCTTGTGTCTTCTACTCTGTGGGCACCTGTCAGTTATGTGAAGATGTCTCTTCATTAGCCTTGGGTGTTTCTATAGAATGTGCTCCTGATTTCTTTTCTATCTCATCATTCTTTCCTTCTTCACCTTTCTCTGAAGGTTTTTCCCTTTTTTCCTTTTGAGTTCCTACTTTATTCTGAACATTAGACATATCTTTCTGATCATTGGTTGTAGCTTTCTCTGCAGTTGTATCTGTTGTTCCTTTGGCTTCTTCATCACCCTTTTCTTTGGGTGTGTTTGTTTCCTTTTCATTTGATCCCTCATTGCCCTCTAGTATATTTATTTCTTTTATTAGGATAGGCATGTTACTTTGATTTGTGGCTTGGCCTTTGTTAGTATTGGTGTCCTGCTCATCGGTTAGAGCTTTGTTAGCAGTGACATCCTTATATTTTTGTATATCTTCTGCAGGGTCTTGCACTATTGAGTGCATGATTGAAGTGTCCTGCACTTGTTTAGCAGAAATTTCAACTATCTTACCATCTAATGCTTGCAGTACTTGATGGCTTTGTTGATCCTTAAGTGTGATAAATATTACATCATCTTTCTTCTTTGGATCATTGTCGGAATCATAGTTAGTGATATCTTGGATATTTTCATCCATACATGTATCTATGTTAATAGGCTCATCATCACTTTCTTGATTGTCCAGAGAAATATGTTGAGGACTTGCATTATTTTTTTCCTCCTCTTTGTGAGGTGTTTTTGTGAGAAGTAATTTCTTCTCAACACTTTTTGATTCTGTCGGTAGATCCAGGAGTTGTCTACATTTTGTTTTTGTCATTGAATCCAGTTCTATAAACTTGTTCTCTAGTACTTTGTAAGCCCTTATTTTGGATGCAAATTTACTTGAGAATTTCTTTACTACTTATTTTATCTCTTTGACTTTGGCTTCAGGAGGTATCAGTCTCACAAGTACTCTTTCTCTTGCTTCTCTCTCTGTTTGCAAGGCATATGACCACTATTGGTATACCCTTTTACCTAGCTCTTTAGGTATTTGATTTACAAATTATGCAGGGGCATACTTGTTCTTGATCATTGATTTTATGACTGCCTCTTGTATTTTATTATGATCCTCTGGATTCAGTTTATCTCATTGTCTAATATTTTTATCAGTCATTGTGCCATGCATAGCAATTGCTTTTGTAGCTTCATCTACAGTTTGATTTCTGAAGTTCTTCTTTACTACATCTAGCTCATCATCTTTGGTGTCATCCAAGTCAGCCTTTGTCCTAAAAAAACCTTTTCTCTTCTTTGATTCTTAACCATTTTATCATTTTTGTTTATAGTCTTCTTGACTTCTAGGCCTTGTTTTATCTTAGATTTGGCCTCCTCATATGTTCCAAACCTTGGTTGTTTCTTATCAACAGGCTCATTGACCAGTGCCTCAATTACACTTGTAACTTGATCAATATTGATCTCATAGTCTAATGGTACTAACCAAGTTGTTCTTGGTACAACCAATTTGATATGTGTGTAGTCTGTGTCTACCATGAAACATATCTCATCTTTGTGTTTTTCAACTAGTTGTTCAGGAATCCTAGTTCTTTCCATCATCTTTTCCTTGAACTCAAGGAAGTATGCAGACATTACAGACTCAAAGTTGTCTCCTAGTGACTTAATCAATTCACTAATCTATTGGGTTACCGGTTTGGTAGTGTCCCATAAAAATTTTCCTACTGAAGGAAAGTATTCTTGAAAATAGAAAAATGTAAACATGATAAGTGATCCAAACTTACATGTGTTGCTCTTTGTAGACCTGATTTTGATCATATTCTCATCAATTTGTTTCAATAGGATCTCACACAGATCCATCTAAATTCCTTTTCTTACAATCTTGTAAGTTATGCTTACTTCTATTGTAGAAATTCTATTCATTCTACTAGCTTGAAATATTTTGTACCTAATAACGTATGCACCAAATTTTAGCTCATCGTCGGTGAATGTGTTTACTTTGAGACCTCTATTTTCTCCTTCTACATTGGTGATTTTTGTAACTTCTTTCATGGATGGATGCTTGTGTGCCCTGGGCTTGTCGGTTATCGGATAACTAGTGACAGCATGAAGAACATCCTTGGTTATTTATTTGGGTTGGTCTAGCCATAGTTTTCTGTCATCCATCCTGCTCAAGACTAACTTAATCCATTTTATTTTGAATTCCCTTGGGAAATGTAGGGCATTGGTTAACCCTTTGACCTCCAAGTGTTTTTGTTATTCTTTCAGTTTTCCTTTTGCATCACATAGCTTCTTGAAAGCTTCATCCATTTCAAGATCACCTAATTATGCGATCTTGCACTGAATATAAGACCTAACATCTTCTATGAGCAAAACCCTAGGTGGAATTTTTGAAAACATGCTGATTTCATTAGGTTTCAATGCAATCTCTGGGAAGATTTTATACTTTGGTTCTACACATGTACTATTCTTGATGAGTCTCACCACATTCCTCTTATCATTCTTTATCTTAGTGGTTCTTGATGTGGTTGCCATTGTATTTCAAGTTTCTAGGGTATTCTTGAAATTAGGGCTTTCTTGATTAAACAATGACAGAGATCTTTCGGTGCCTTTGGTACTTCAATTTGCAATAGTGATGAAGGATCTATTTTCTATGTTTTGAATCGATCTAGAGATGCTTCTACTTTCTACTCTTCAATCACTTGGTTGTTGCTCTTCTTTCTCTTCAAATCACGGGTGAAAAATGAAGTTGTCCCGTCGACTATTTATAGAATTTTTAACCTAAGTCTTTGCAATAAATGCTCAACAACTCATCGAGACATGAAAATGGGTTTTGTCGGGAGGATATTTCAAATCATCATTGGTAAAGACATGATTCTTTAGGGCAGTTGTTAACTATTTCAATTTTACCAACGCATATCGGTATTTTGTCACGGTCACTTCTAAACTTTTCTTTCTTACCGACAGTCATCAGGTTACTAGTTGACTGACAATTTCTGGTAAGAGTAAACAACTCATTATTGTGTTCACTGATGATTTTTGGTAAGTGTTTACCAACAGTGTTGTATTCTTAGATTTGTGACAAGTAAAGTAATATGCATCTTTGGTTCATGCAGATTTTGATTATCTATCAATTTTTATAATGGAACTGATGCAAAATATAACTTGGTATAGTGCAGTTCCATACTTACTTGTTCAGCTCAAGTGGGGTTGGTGGTGTCACTAGATCTAATGGATGGGGTGTCACTATTTTCATTGCTTGGTCCAGCTTCATCATTGCTTGAAGCTTTTATCCACATTTTGTCTCTTGCCCTCTAGATATCTTCAATGGTATTCCCATTTGGATATGTGCTTGTTTCTGTCAATTGTTCTTTGTAGTCTTTCTTGAGATGACCAACTTTATGATAGTGTAAGTATGCCATTCTAGGGTTTGACCAGCCTCTAGATCTTTTGGTCCATGCTCTCATGCAGTTTGCAGCAATGTGCCCATATCTACCACATATTGTACAGTTTGTCCAAGTGTTGTAATCTCATACATATTGATTACCGATTCTCTTTGGTTGATAAGGAACTTCTTTACCTTTTGGCTTCCATGCTTATTTTTCTTTTTCCAGCATTCTTTAGATGTGTGCCCATTCATCTTGCATGTAGGATAGTATTTGTCCATGTAGGTTTCCTTCTTTGTATTTTCTATCTTTCTCTTGCATTCATAAGCCTTATGTCCTTTCTTGTTACATTTATAATAGAATCCTATGAATGAAGATGTAGGTGTAGATTTAGGAGTACCTTTCATTTTACCTCTACATATATTTGATGTGTTCCCTTGCTTTCCACAGTGCTTGCATGTTAGCTTTCTTGGTCTTGGATTTTCATAGACATTCTTTGGATTTTATGATTCTCCATTTTCGGTAAAGCCTATACCATTGTTGTTGTTGACTCTTTGTTGTCCTTAAAGAAAGTTATCCATTCTTTTATTTCTTTCTTCAACCTTTCTGATAATCTCATTATGTTGTTGCTGAATTCTAATCTCATGCTTTAGCTTTTCATTTTCTTCTCTTAGTTCATTGATAATTTGTATTATTTCAATGAGTTCCACATTGATTCTATTGGCTTCTTTCAAGGATAATCTAATTTGTGAGATCATGGTGATGTTCAGTATTTCTTTGAATTTCCATTTCCTTTCCTTGTAGTTTCTCTGAAATATTCCTTCTATCATCAATAGCAAGTGTTCTCTCTGTTTCAGCTTGTTGGGCAGAACTCATCACATCAATCATTCTTACCATTTGGGTCTCTTGATTGATTTGCAACATCTTTATTTGCTCTGTCTGATGTTGATTGATCTCCTTTAGATTTGTGACGTTCTCTTCTGATGTATCTGATGTATTACTTGCATTTGATCCTGAAGATTCAAAGAAATGTAGGATCTCTTCTTCTTGATAGTCTTTTTCATTGTTCTGGGTAGCCATACCTTTTCTTTCATCCAAAAGCTCTCTCATCTTGATTCTAGATTATTTATACTATTCATAGAACATCTCTATCTTAAGCTTTTTGTTCTGAATATTCTTATCAAGTTTGGACTTCTCCATTTCAAGATCTTTGCTCTTAAGCCTTTAAACTTTCCAAGAAGAGACTTAGCTTTGATACCAATTGTTGGAATTAATGGGAAGTACTACCGAGAGGGGAGGGGTGAATCAGTACCTCTAAAACTTTTAACACTTTACACAATTCATCATTAGTAATCATTCAATTCTGATTTACAAACCATTACTGTTATTCTTTCTTATGTATATATTTTTTGTTCAGAATCTTTAATAGTTTTCAATCATTCATAGAAACATTCATGAAATTGATAAACACATAACACAAGATATGGCATTGCAGAAAATTCCTATTAGAAAGTAAAAATTGTGGTGGGGATAGCACCCACAAAACTTCACTATCTGCAGAATGGAAGGGAACTGGTTAAGGCCTACAATTTGATCACTTCTGATGATCTACCCTATTAAGAGTATTAAGGTGGAGACATGTTAAGATCTACTTTATTAAGAGCTTTAGAAACACTGCTTTAAGTGTGCACTTAGTAATGAGATTTACAATAGAATGGTTAAGCCCACCTTTCTTGAAAGGATTTCATTAGTGTACTACACTTGTTAGAATGAGTACAATTGTTGAACTGACTGTATGCAATCTACTATTGCTGATTTACAGATCCATTAAAGCTTTTATAATAATAATATCACCTTAAGTGATTGATGAATACCTTTTCTCTGCTTATCGGTAGCCTCTGTTCTGTTCTTGAAAACTAATTTGATTATGTTTGTGTTTTTCTAGATGAATTCTCTATCTGGTCTTTAGTTTCTCTCTATGGCTACTATCTTCATTGATCAAATTTTTTACTCAATGGATTGAGCATCTATTTATACAAGTATTTGACCTATCCTGGAATTCACATATTACAATGTTAACTCTTGGATCCAAGGTTTACAACTTGACCTTTATCTTTAGTTTGTATGTTTTAAAATAGTAAAACTAATTAAAACAATAAAAATTGCATTGCTTCCTCCGCACATAATGGATGTAAAAGTAAATCAAGAAGCTATAAATACAACTTCAGTAATTTATCTGATGTGGAAAGTCAGATCCACTTTTTGCGAAATGTAACTGACTGTCGGTTCTTGGTCATCGGTTTGAGCTTGAATTCTGTCAGTGTTCCTTGACTGAATTGTTCATCGAGTTCCCTGCATCTATCGGGTTCCTCTCCTTGCTATTCTGTCGGGTAGCACTTTTGTTACTCGTCAGGTATCTTTTACCTTTTTGTCATCGGATAACACTTAAAAATGTTTGTTAGGTAACCTTGGCATCAAATAGTGTTGTGCCATATCTATCGGTGTAGAGTAAACCGATGGTGTAGATCATGTTTTTCTCTAAGCATACTAATGGAAAAATATAATGCCTTCACACGTACTTAAGGTGAGATATTTGGTTGTACAACTAGGAATGTGTTAAGTACATAGTAATGTGTATACCATTCAAAGGCTTTGTGATTCTGATGGCCCGCAAGTCGTTTACAATTGTTTCAATCGGAGGTAATAGTGTTTTTGAGGTTTAGCATGAAATATTGATATATATGATGAGTGTGATCAATTTGATATTTTTTTAAAGCTTTATGGTGCCATAGGATGATCTAGGATTATGTGTCTGATGCGTTGGTAGATTACATTGATCAAGGTGACCAAGTTGAATGGATTTGAAGATGTTTTTATGTTCTTATCTAAAATGTCAAGAAGAGTTGATGAAACGGTGTATGAGAGATCGGTAAAATGTTTTAGGGTTATGATTATGATATCAAGGTATTTTTGAAGGATCCAGAACTGTTTGGACAGCATGCATTGATCTTGATGGTTGGTTTTGGTACTAAGACTTGGATTTTTGAGGATTAGATTTTTCTTACCTAGTTCTTGATAAATATGGTGAATTATAGTTTTATTTGTGTTGTCATATGTTTGTTCCATTATTTGGAAGATTGTGGAAGGAAGAGGCTGCTAGTGAAGCACTTTTATAGATCTATAGAGGAATGAATTGCTCATTTGAGTATGAGAGAGAGAATTACAACAAGGGATTTGATTGTACTAAAATGGAACTAACCAAGGCATAGGTAGATGCTATCATACAGTTCATGAATTCTTAGATTGGTGTCTGAATTATGATTGTAAGTTAGTGAGACTTACTTGAACTTGTAGCCCAAGGACATTTGAGTATTCAAATCTAGGAAATGTGCCTAAATGCATGTGAATCCCCATGTTGTAATAAGTATATACTTCTAACAAGGTACTAGTCTTATTGCGGGTTTCAACCCCACTCTAATTTTTGCCCTAGTTTGGGCTTCCCTAATAAAAATATTTGTGTTATTTAGTGTTGATGGTTTTTATTTGTGTTTACAGGCCTTACATTTTGCAAATCAGTAATAAAGGTTTAAGTGATAAAGGATTTCAAGTTTTAATGTTTTAAGGGTTTGAAGATTTAAGTATTTTTGGATTTAAGATATAAGTGATGAGAGTTTGCATTTCGACATTATGGATACGAAGAGAAAAATGTTCACAAACCTTTTCACATATCTAGAGTCAATTTGGTGGGATAAAATTATACTCTACAATGTGTAGGAAGCTTCCATTCATCTTGAGAAGTTTTTCTTTCCAAAAAGTGAATGTTGTACATGAATCCCACATATGATGCATGTCCCTTTACTTGGGTGCATTTGAAACAACTACTTTGGTCCACTATGAGCAAGAAAACCCTCCATCCTCCTCATTTTCACTATCTAGAAAAACAATCTCACTCTCGCATTTTACTTTGATCTCCATAAAAAGCTCTATCAAAATCTACATATTATCTTGCAATAAGTTAGTCTCCTCATCTATACAAGATAAGTCATCATCTCTAGCCCAGAGGGGTTTATGTTGTATGGCAATATGTATTCTCTCTTAAATTTATATCTATTGTCTTATTTTATCAATGCCATGTACTATCTATTTGCACTTTGATCATTTTATAATAAATTTTTTTCCCCATTAAGTTGGATTTGTTTCTATTACTCTATTAATATCATTTATCTCATGCAATAAGGGATGTTTTACATTTAGTAGTGTCTGTTTTTATTTTTATATCTAAAATAATAAGGGTTTTCCTCTGTTAAGAAGGATTTGTTTTTATTATGTTACCATTTATAACTTTGATTCTAAATATATCTATTTGGCTATCTATTGAAGTGGAAATATGAAAAATAGTGGTATGAATTATGAAAAGCCCCTATACAACCACAATAATTTTCCTTATTTTTTTTTTGTGTTTCCTTACTTTTTTTTCTGTGTATAGGCGGTGAATACGTTCGTGGAGAACAGTATAGTGTACATCACAGATCCAAGTTTGTCTTTTATTTTTTGTTTTTACACAATACAACACAACACATAGATTTTTGGTTGGTGTATTTCATTAATTATCTAAGTTTAGGTCAATTTCAGTAGTTAACCAAAAAAAAAATCTAGTTGATAAGTTATTCTTGTAAGGTAGTTTTTAAACAGCAATAAAGGTCTTTATAACCCACCTCAATGTAAATGAAAGTGTATCCCGATTGAATCAGTTTAATAAAAATGTTATTCTTGTAAGGTAGTTTGTAAACAGCAATAAAGGTCTTCATAACCCCCATCAATGTAATGAAAGTGTATCCTGATTGAATCAGTTTAATAAAAATGTTTTTGTTTTTCATTTGATCTACAATTAATCTAGCGTTTGATCCTTCATTTTCATATCAAAGCCTGCTGGGTGAAAGCGACCGTGGAGGAGTCTGCTCAGTAACAGTAGTATGCTAATGCGTAGACTCCTATGGATGAAAGCTTGTTAATTTTTTTATCTTGGGGATCAATAAATAAGTATAGCCATACCTTTCATTTACATTGTTCTTACAAAGTTGTATCCATCCTGTACATGTATATTATATGACAGATTCCATCCTAGTTTGCATCAAATTTGTAACACGCATGGCCTGTAATGAGAAATGACAGAAGTAAGAAGACAATTGGTTGAGTGAAAGGTTCGTAAATAAAATTATTATCCAAAGGATTTATGAGTTCTAAATCACAAAATTCAGCTCAAGAAGATCACGGGATAATGTTTCTTTTCTGATAATTGTTTTGAAAAAAACAACATAGGCGAGATGCGTAAGATGAAATAGTTTCATATGAACCAATAAATACGTGCGTTTATGTAATGTTTATATATTTTCAGGATACTCTTATGTAGTAGTTACATTTATATAATTTCAAACAATGTTTTTTGTGTGTCAATATAATTATGAAAGCAATAATTTTTACATATATTACTCATATAATTAGAAATGTAAGTTAAGCATTAAAATTTTAACAGACATATGTTTTGAAACTAAAATTCTAGATTATGTTTAAAATGTAATATGAAAATATAGAAGTGCATCATAACTATTAATTATTTTATTATTTAGTTCTATAGTTACATAAGGTAGTATCTCAAGATCAAACTTCACAAAAAAAATATAGTTTTTCCTACATTAAAATCTTATTTAATCAAAATCAGTTGAGAGATGACTTAGTTATTGACAATACACTGATCTCAATATTTAACTCTTTAGGTCACTATTTATATATAATGAAACTAAAAAAGGAAAAAGAAAAGGAGAAGTTAGGATTGATATTTTGGAGCTATATGACATGTAAGTTCATTGAATGTTCTTAAAATAGTGAATCGATAGGAGAGTGAAAAAAGAAGTAATGAAATGTCAACTAAAACATAAGAGATTGTAAAATTATTAGAAGATAATTGATGTAATTATTTTAGCCATATGTAAATGGTAAACAACATTTTTTCAAATAAATAAATGATATTTTTAAATTGAAAAATAAAAATCTACTATGCATTAACAAATAGCATGGAATTGAGATGTGATAGATATAACTGAATTAATGTTTTAAAGTTGACATATTAAAATACAATATTTAAAAAAGAAAATCATAGTAGTAATTACGTTGTAATCCATTGATATTATAAAATTAGGTATTTTAATTATAGAAAATATGTTGACAAATGTTAAAGGTGTCCATTCTATTTATAAAATTGGATATTTTAATTATGTAAAAGATGGCAATTGAATTACAATTTATTGATGTAATAGTTTTTTGAAAAATTTGATAATAACTTAATTACAACTATTTAATAAGATTAGGTTTGTTAAAACATCCTAGATTTTATAAATTAACATAACAAATTTGTTTATAGATGTATTAAAATATAGCAATAAAGATTCTATTTCATCAAATTATTTTCCCAAGTCGAATATTATGCACTAGTGCAAAATTTAGAATCACTTAGTATAACAATTCGTGCCTTTCTTAAATATAATTATTACATATCCGAAATCTTCAATGATCAAAGAGATGAAGAAAGCAGACTCAACATTCCCTAAGCTCAATTGTTATTTAAGAGCTACTTTATTTTATGAGAAATGACTTAATTATTACGTCATCTTTGATGGTCGATCTATAACATGTTTGTTCCTCTATGTTCTTATTCCATAGAATGACTTCTCCATATTTGGAGGAGGTTTTGATCATAGGCAACTCGTCTGTTCAGAACTGGTCCAAGTGTTTAATACATCCACTAGTTTGGAAGTGTCCCCACCAGTATACTGGTAGTTATCATCATTATAGAACTGGATCCACACATAGTCAAACAAATTCGTCTACAAGGTCATGTGGAGTGGATATTTCCTAGGCCAGATTGTCCAACAATTCCTAATCCTACATGCATTGAATGTCTGACAACTAGAGACCAAATTTTGGTCTATTTAGGGTGGGATAGGTTTCTATTAGCGACATGTTCCCTAGGTTTTGAGCCCAGATTTGGGTTAGGGTCCTATCTTGAGGTTTTTGCGGATAATTCATGTCTATGATCGGCGTGCTCAATTCTGCCTCCCAATTTTGTATAATAGAGACCCTCACACTTCATTTTAGCATGATGACGATAAATGCAAGGTTGAATCCCCAATTTGGAGACATACCATGAAGTGAAGAATTGCAAATGAATGCAACAATAATATTTTATCAAGCATCAACAGTTATTCTCAAGCATTTTTCAAGCATTTAAACATCATGATGACATGAATTGATTATGATGATGACTAGGAGATCATCAACAGATGATTGCCTTGTACTCTTCCTCCTAGGATTCAGTGTGGTTTCTCGTTATCTTTATATCTATATATTTTTCCTTCACATTTGGACATTTACATTTCAGATCTGTGGTTACTTATAAGCCTTCAATCAAACATTGACTGCATTTTCATACTAGGGTCTCTCTATCATACATAGGGTATATCTAGTCATAGCTCATAACAATTTAGACACACTGATAGGGAGGTTGGATGAGCCAACCATTGACTCATGCTCCTAGTCTATACAAGAGACTTTATGGTGTCTTCTCTTCACACCTACACACGTTTAGGATCCTCAACCACTAATGATCCCTTGGTTACTCTATCCAACCCAACTATCAAGAAAGATTCAAAAAACCAAGTCTTCTACTTGGTGCATATTAGCTTCTCACTCCCTGACCCTTAAGCTTCATTAAAGTCTTGCAACCTCCTTATACAAATGGAAATCTTGTAGAGGTATGGAGGTGTCTTGGAAAATTCCAATTTAATCAACTAGGGGTGTTAGGAGTCCCACTTAGTTCAACTAGATAGTTGATTTCCTCAATTGATCATAGAATAGGCCTAAAGGCTAGTAGCCCTATTAGGTCTCCTATTCCTAGAAAATTTGGATTTTCTATACTTCCTTCCAAAGTAACCCTATAATATTTCTTGGGATTCTTGGATCATTTTCTAACCCCTCAAGGATTTTTTGGGTCTTGGGGTCTCCACCATCCGTACAGTACCCTAACTCAAAATGAGTGGATTTAAGGGGTTTTAAGGTCATCTCTGGCTTCTTGACAAAACTAAATGTTTTAGAATTCCATTTGGATTGGCACGACTCTCTCCTCTTCCCCAATCTTGGAAAGAATCCTAAATTCATATACCAAAAGGAAAATTGATACTAGGTTTCAACCTCTACAATTTATGATCTCTGCAACTGTGTCTCCACTATCCAGGCTCACCACTGACTCACCTAGGGAAAGACATTAAAAATCACTCCTTTGCATTTGATGTCCCAAGCTCCTACACACAATATATACATGGATTCTACTCACTATTCCCAACAGGCCGTATAGAATGCACGGTGGGATAGTGAGTTAGACGTCCATCTTTACAAACTGTCTGTATTGAACCAATGACAGTGCCAAACAAAACTTATTTATAAAAGAGAAATAAAGAAATAAAAAATGCCTATCTAATTGCACATAGAAATAGGAAAACATCTAAACTAATCCATGCACAAGCTACAGTGTAGGATTCAATCCATTAACTATCTATAGTAAGTGCAAAGAACCAAATTGCATACTAAACAAACAAACTTCCTGATTTCTCAAAGCTCAGTCCGTACAATTGGATGTCCAACCTTGCATTTTGGTCAAGACATGTCTTAAATAGGTCATTTGAGTATTTTTGTGTCTCTTAGAGCACTCTGTCATCAAATTACATATTTTGACAATGTTGTCCGAGCAACATTTCAAAATAGCAAAAGTTGCAAAATGCAACTTTACATCTTTTTGACAACTTTTTCCAGTTACAACAAAATGAGTTCAAACACTCATCAAATCTTACCATAGACCCTAACCATGGTTAAAAAATGGTTCTAACCTACTCTAAGCCCTACTAAAATCATGTTGGCATCATCATTCCCATTTTTCTAATCAGGAGGCTTTACAAATTTTTAGCCCCTAATTGCAACTTTCAAAGGGCTTAAAACTCACTAGACCTAAATCATATTGTACTCACAACTATGGTCAACATGACCTAATAAAAAAAAATTCCACAAAGGAATATATAATAAAATTCAACTTGGATTGACTCAAGCAACCCATGGGTGCTCCTGCGCCAATCTCCCCCCTGCACAAATTTTAAGGTGCATGAGGAGAGATGAGAGAGAGATTAATACCTAACTTCTTTAAGTTGCTTTCCTCCACCCATGTAGCTTCAGATTCTATTTTTCCCTTCCATTGTACCAAATTATCCATGTACACCTAGTATCTAGTTGTCTTCTTCACCCTGGATCCTAAGATCTTATCTGCTTGAGGCTTAGATTTTGGAGGTAAAGCTACTTTAATGATATCTCCCAATAACTCTTGGTTGCTCTAATTTCCTTCATACAAATTCTCCTTCAACTTCACTAAGTCTTCCACATTAAATACTAGAGTGAGGCCCAAATTTGAGTGAAGTTCTAGCTTATGGTTCCACTCTTTTCATCTACAACTTTGTAGGTACTCCTTTCTACAATCTAGATTTGTTCAGATGAACCATGACATAATCTCCCACATCAAATTGAACATCTCTACACTTCTCATCCTCCTTGGTTTTCAACTTGTGTGTAGCCTCTGTTATTATTTTCTTGACATGCTCATGTATCTCTTTTATTGTCTGAGAGAATTCCTCTGCATGACCACTCCTATACTTCATGGCTACTAGATCTTTGAACTCACATACACCCTTGGATGCATGCCATATACTATTTCAAAAGGACTTCCTTTAGTATTCTGATTAACACTATAATTATAGGCATGCGTAGCTTGTGGAATCACTAGATCCCATGTCTTCCCATATTCCTTAGTTAGGCAACTAAGAAATTTACATAAGACCCTATTCATCACCTCAATTTGACCATCTGTTTGCAGATGATAAGTTGATCCAAAAGATAATTTGGCACCCAATCTGCTCCACAGAGTCTTCCAAAAATGACCCATTGTGAGCTATGAAAATTAGTTATAAAGGAACACTATAAAAAATAAAGTATTCAATAACTAAGAATCTAAGCTACATACATTCTAAGACATAAAAAGAAAACTTGAAATAAGTTAAATGATGAAAGTTAAAACCTCCTACAAGCTCATTCAAACTCCATTTTGTTCATTGGATTTGTCCATTTGTTGTGGATGTGTGCTCATGGATGTGCTTCAAGCTTCAAGTTGTGATCTTAAAGTGGCATTACAACTCTTCTCTAAAAGATAGATTTATGATTTTCTCTCAAAATAGCATTATAACTCTACATGGAAGGTGGATGAAGTTATGAAGGAATGAGGTTTCTTTTATAGAAAATGGGTGAGGAATCAAGGGTCAGAATGCAAAGTTGAAGAGAGGTCCATATGCCACTAGAAGAGAGCACATGGATTGTGCTTCTTTAAGTGCATCAAATTGTGACACTTGTCACAAGGGGATTAGTTTGAAAGTAGGGAGGAATATGACCATTTAGGGAAATGAACCGAGAAGCCTCTAGAAGATAAGGCTCATAAAGAGGGTGTAAGAGCCTTAATGAGGGATGTAAGAAGCATTTATGAAGGTGTAAGAGTCTTAAATGCATATGGATAGGATTGGATTGAGATTGTTGACTTTGGGGAAGGGATTGAATTCCTAATCCAAAGATTAAGAATGTGACATCATTGGGGAGAGTTTAGGATTAGGGTTAGGGTTTAAGATAGGATTAGAAAGGGTGAAGAGGTTGGGATTAGTTTGAACTCAAGGTTAGGTGGTTGGGATTGGTTAGGTTAGCATGTGTGAAGAGGTTGGGTTGAGTTAGAACTCAAGGTTAGGTGGTTGGGATAGGTTAGGTTAGGG
>MU224795.1:3629264-3649595 GCA_018584345.1 Thuja plicata | reverse complement strand
AAGGGAATATTAATGAATTGAATTACATAAATAACATATTCATTCAATAATAGGGAAAAAGGGTTTTAATTAATTATTAAGCTATTGGTTGCTTTTAATAATTAATCAGGACTATAGCCAATTAATTAAATTAATCAGGGCTAGGGAATGACATAGGTTAATTAGGTAATCTTTAATTACTTACCTAATATGTCCTAGAAGGCACTAAATATGATTAGATGTGTTAATCAAATTTATGTGTCTACATTTTGCCCCTCTTTGAAATAGTGTTAGAATAACACTATTTCAAAGATGTTTAAAACAATAGACGATGTGAAGATGTGGACGTAGGCAATGAAGTTGTCCCAGAGTGATGATTAGGATAGAATTAGAATAGAGTAACCAGGATGATGCCCCCTCAAGAGGGTGATAGGGAGAAAAGGTGAAGCCCTGGAGGCATCTCAAAAAGATGGCCAAGAGAGACAAGATAGAAGCAAAAGGAAGGGGGGATAGAAGAAAGAGGGAAGGGATAGAAGAATGAGGGATGGGATAGTCAGGTTTGCATCAAGGTTGAAGGGTTAGGTTTGAGATGGGATTTGATTGGACTAAAATGGAATGCTTTGTTGGGGATTTGATGGTGGCAAGGATTTTTCTTGAAGCTTGAGTGAGGGATATTCCTGGATGAAATACCACCATGTAGTTGAGAACTTATTTTGATATATCAACGCTAGAGACCATGCCAAGGTTACTAGGAATACAAGGCCTTGTCACTGGTGTTGCAGAGGACTGACACAAAAAATATGCAAGGGTTTCCCTAGCATCACACATGAGTCCCAGAAGAGCCATGGTCAAAATGATACTGGAAAAGCCCACAAGAAAATGACATTTCCCAAGTGCAGCATGTGAACCCAAAGAGATTACATACATGCAAGGGTCATATCCGACTGACTCACAAGTAGAAAACAAAAAGATCAAGTTCCCTATCCTAGGTGTATCCAGTCATAACATACCATGATATAAAGAATCATGGAAACCTTGAGGAGGAGAACAATCGAAAAGAATCAGGAATGATAATCAAAAACCAAAATCAAATTTCAAGATCAAAAATTCAATAACAAGATGCCTTTTGCCAAAGAGATCAACGATATGGGATGATGAATGGATTGAGATTAGGTCAAGAGGAAGGATGCATCCTACAAGAACCCAGCGATGATGATGATCTAGATTTAGGTCAACAAGAGGAAGGTTACATCCTCAAGGACCCATTTCTAGAAAGATGATTGGATTTAGGTCAACAAGAAGAAGGATACATCCTAAAGGACCCATTTCCATGGAGATGTCAAGTGTGTATCTGATTGGCGAAATGATGTGATGATGATAAAATTGATGAAACGAGATTTTGTCACAAGGAACTTGTTGAAGCACAAGATTTGGAATGGAAATGGATCACTTTCTGTAAGGAGATTGACCAAGGACGCGAGATATGTACAAGCGGGATTGGATACAAGACTAGACTGACATAGAAAAGTTATTTACAGGACTGAAGCTCGGGGATTGGGATAGGACAACATATATACAAATGGGACAAATGAGTATATACAGGACTGATATGTACAAAAGTGCAGGATGTACGATAGGAGGACCAATGCTGGCTGATGCGAGCAATAATGGAACATCTAGGAAATAAAGGTAAGAATTAGGCCAATGTGGAGTGGAATGCATGAGATGGAGGAGAACAAGATTTTGATAGATATTGATATGGCCCACTATGTGTGATACCTAATTGCCAGGTTTTCACCACACATACTTGTCCAAGGCACCTGATTGCCAAGTTTTCACCATTGGACGGTTTATTTCGCTTGATCTTTTTTTGCTTTTTTCTGATTTAATTTTTTTTTTCAAATGAACTAGAATAATTGATCAATTGCTAGGCATAGAAGTGCCTAAGATGAATGATATTGATTGGATCATTTAGGGGTTCTCCTTCAGGAGTAGATAACTGATATGCCCCAGAACCGAAGCATGCAGTGACGATATATGGGCCTTGCCAGGTAATTTCAAGCTTATCTTTCTTTTCCCAATTAGCGCCCACTTTCTGATTCTCTTTAAGCACAAATTCCCCTACCTAGAACTAGCATGGGTGAATATTCTTATTATAGCTTCACTTTAATCTATTCTAATATATGACCAGGTGGTCATATGCTTGCTAGCACTTTTCATCAAGGAGGTCAAGCTGTGTGAGTCTTTCTACTCTGTAGCCTTCATCTGTGATTAGGTCTTTGAGAGATACCTGTAAGGATGGTAGTTTGACCTCAATTGGTAAGACAACCTTGGCACCATAGACAAGGGAATATGGAGTGGTACCTGTGGGAGTGCGGAAGGAAGTGCGATAGGCCCAAAGGGTGGGATTAATTTGGAGATGCCAGTCACGACCGATATCATTGACAACATTCTTTAGGATTTTTAGAAGTGTTTTGTTGGTTGCCTCAGCTTAGCCGTTACCCTGTGGGAAATATGGGCTAGCAAAGTGATGATGGATGTGGAGGCGCTCACACAGATTGACCATATGCTAATTTTCAAATGGCAAACTGTGATCTGTGAAAATGGTGCATAGAATGTCAAAGCGGAAAACAATGTGGTATAGGATAAACTTGGAGATTTGGATGCTTGTCGTGAGGGTAAGTGGGATTGCTTTAGCCCACTTAGTAAAGTATTTAGTTGTTGTTATGATAAATTTATGTCCCTCAGAGGATAGGGGAGTGATCTTACCAACGAGGTCGAAACCCCAACATAAGAATGGCTAAGAAGGCGCAATAGGATGTATCTCTTGTGCTGGTGCTTGGATCAAATTTGCATGTTGTTGACATGGTAAGCATTTTTTTACAAATTCACATGCATCATGTTCCATAGTAGGCCAATAATACCTGACTCTAATAAGTTGTTTAGCTAGGACCATGCCACTTGTGTGGGGACCACAGATTCTAGCACACACTTCTCGTAATGCCTGGGTAGCTTCAACTTCATCTAAACACCTAGAGAGAACATTGTGATAATCGCGACGATATAGGGTGTTGGCTACAATGGTGTAGCGGGAAGCTCTTCGAATAAGGTTTTGGCATTGGGTGTTGGTTAGATGGGGGGATATAATACCATTATTCAGATAACCATGGATGTCATGGTACCATGAGGACTGAGGACCAACCAAGACATAGACCTGATTCACGTCATCACTCTCGTAAGATGGCACGTGAAGTTGCTCAAACAAGAACTCGTGTTGTGTTACATCACATGGTATTTCTAGAAGAGATCCTATTGTAGCCATTGCATCGGAAGCTTTATTTTGTAGACATGGCACTTGGGTGATTTATAGATTGATAAGATGCTCCTTCATTTTATCTACCATCTCTTTGTAAGGTAACAACTTATCATCTTTTGTTTGGAATTCATCTAACACTTTCTTTATGATGAGCTGAGAATCGCCAAAAGCTTGGATATTTGTTATGTTCCATTGAATGGCCATGCTAAGCCCTGCAACTAATACTTCATATTTTGCTATATTTTTAGTGCAAGGGAATCTGAGTTTGAATGATTTTGGAATGTAATCACCTTGTGGAGTGACAAAGAGAATTCCAGCCCCAGAACCATGAGATGTATATGAACCATCAAAGAATAACTTCCAGACTGGTTGTTCTTTGATCATGCATAGATGTTCATAGGGAAATTTGATGACTAACGGATATGTGTCAATCAATGGTGCCTCTACTAATTGATCTACGATGACTTGACCTTTGACAGATTTTCTATCAATATATTGGATGTAAAACTCGTTGAGAAGAATTACCCATTTAGCCATGTGGCCTGTGAGAGTTGTTTTAGATAGAAGATACTTGAGTGGGTCTACTTTTGATATAAGCTTGACTATGTTACTGAGCATGTAGTGATGAAGCTTTTGAGTGGTGAAGACCACTGCTAGGCATACATTTTTCTATTGGTGTATAATTTATCTCATAACCCACCAAAGTGCGGCTGATGTAGTAGATAGCACGCTCTTTTCCATTGTCATCTAACTGGGCAATGAGTGCCCCTAGTGCTGTTGTTGTTGCAGATATATATAATATGAGAGGTTTTCCTGGTGTAGGTGGCACTAGAATAGGTTAATTTTCTAGATATTCCTTGATTTTGTTGAAGCTTCTTTGGCATATAGGATCCCATTTGAAACTATGATCTTTCCTCAGCAAATGCGTGAAAGGTTGGCATTTGTCTGCAAGTTGTGATATGAAGCAGCACACTGATTGAAGTTTTCCTTGTAGACTGCATAGCTATCTAATTTTCTTTGGTGGAGGCATTTCCATGATTGCTTTAAATTTTTTAGGATCTATCTCAATGCCATGCCTTGAGACGATGAAGCCAAGAAGCTTTCTTGATGTAACTCCAAAGACACATTTCTTTGGATTTAGCTTGAGACCATAATGTCAATGGCGATAAAACACTTCCTCTAGATCATTTAGGTGATACATTCTATTTTTTTATTTAGCCAATATATCATCCACATAATCTTCAAGGATCTTATGGATCATGTCGTGAAAGATGACGGTCATGGCCCTCTGATATGTTGTGCTAGTGTTCTTGAGCCCAAATGGCATCATGTTGTAACTGAAGGTACCCCGTGGGGTGGTAAATGATGGCTTATGTTGATCTTCTTCTGCTATATAGATCTGGTTGCATCTTGAAAACCTGTCCATGAGAGACAACATCTCATGTCCGGTGGTGAGGTCCACTATCATGTCAATATTAGGCAATATAAATTCATCTTTCATACATGCTTTGTTTAGATCTTGAAAGTCGGTGCAGATTCTGATGGAGTTATCCAGTTTAGAGACTGGGACCATATTTGAAATCCAGTCTAAGTAATCTATCATTTTGATGTTTCTAACTGCTAAGAGCTTTTCAAGTTCTGTTTTGACCATTAGTGCAAATTTGGGATGCATTTTCTAGAGCTTTTGTTTGACAGGTTTAATGTTAGGATCCATAGATAAATGATGTACTAAAAGTTATAGATCCAAGCCAGGCATGTGAGAGTAGGACCATGCAAAGATGTCTGAATATTCTCTTAAAATAGATCCAATGTGAGTGAGTCAACACTGGTCCTCTATTCCTAGATTAACAGGTTTGGTATCTTCAATGAGAATAGATGATTATTCTGACCTGTAATCATGGATGATAGGGAGAGGAGAATCTCCATCTCTTGGCACCTTAGAAAGGTTTTCACCAGGAGATATGCCCTTTATTTTTTATTTTTCTAATCTGATAGTTCCCTAGAATGGTTTTCACTAAGAGATACATTTTTTCTTGTTTCTTTTTCTTTTCAATTTTTTTGCTAGAGTCCTCCTCTCCCCCAAAGAAGCACAACCATGCTTTCAAATGCGTCGATCGAGAAGACACTTGGTTGGTCCTAGTTAATGAGCTCAGGATGGAGGAGTGGAAGTTCAATGAAGTGGAGGGATAATTTGGAAAAGGAGGGAGTTACCAAGGAAAATTTCATCGTCAATATCGTCATAGGCTTTACCAATTTTCTCTTCTAGGATGTCTTCGAATTCGTGTATGTTGCCCAAGGGAATGTGATAAGTTAGACTGGTTTCTTTAGTGCCCCCAGTCATGTTATGCCCAGGGCCAGATGTATCATGTTCAAAGCCTAGACCAATGTTCTTTTGAAGTTTGGAGGGTACAATGGGGGCTCTAATGCCTAGTTCTTTAGAGCCTAGTCCACCTCCTTGATAGTTCCATTTTTTGGTGACCAATTTGTGGGCAGAGGGATATTTATCTTTGAAGCGATTCAGAAGGCCACTATCAGGAGGTGTGGGATCTTTGTAGAGCCATTTATTGATATCAAGTGTCGTGTCTTGGCTATTTGGAATGTCGTGAGAAAGAAAGGTGGTAGGACCCAATTGCATGAGTTCAGGTGGCTTTTTCTCAATGTAACTGGACGGACGCCCATCTGTATGTGGATCAGCTGGGAGGGATCCAACAGTGAAGGCATTAGTTAGACTATATTCTCCAAAGCCTTGGTGGTCAATCTTGATAGTGGATAGAGTGGATGAAAGGATGGTGTTTGGATTTGGAAGGGTTGTGGAGGAACTGACGATAGATGTGCCAATGTCATTCCCAAGACAATGATTTGAATCTGGATGGGAAGCTTCCAAAATATGGCAGTATGTGAAGGGCTTGGGATCTGTGTGGATAGTGATCTCAACTCTATTGTGTGGAAAATTTACACACTAATGATAGGTAGATGGGATGGTCTGCATAGAGTGAATCCATGGGTGTCCAAGGAGGATGTTGTATTGGAGGTCAAGATCGACCACATGGAAAGTTGTCTCTTATACTCTCGGGCCCAGTTGAATGAGAAAGGATATTGTACCTTCTTATGTTCATTCTATATTGTCATAGGCCTTGATTGTGATGACATCATTCATGATATCAGCCTTAGTGTATCCCAGTTCCCTTACAAATTTTAAAGTACATAGATTCAAGGCTGAACCATTATCTATCATGACTTGCTTAACAACACAGTTTCAGAACATGATGACGATGCGAAGAGGGAGGATATGATCAGGCTCAACAGATGGCATGTTAGTGGGTTTAAAATATATAGCATAATATGTGGATAAATGACCCACAAGGTTTTGAAACTGACCAGGATCTATGTTGTTGGGAGCATGTGACTTTTCCAAAACTTTATGCAAGATCTCTTAATGGACAGGTGATGTGCACAAGAGATCCAAGATGGATATTTGGCCCGGTGTATTCCCTTGATGTTCTAATAATTTATATTGTGCCCTAGAGGATGAGGTAGTACTAGCACCTGCAACATTTATGCATCCACAATGCGTGGTAATAGCATAATTAGTATCAGTGCCTTTCACATGAATGACCTTGACAGATGGCTCAACTTGGGATACACAACTGATGATGCTACCATACTCAACATGAGCGGTGGTGTTATTAATGGTTATATGAGCAATTTGTTTTCCTTTGTCCTAATTGGATGTTGAGGCAATGTGTGTGTTGGTAGGTCCCGTGTTATTGGCATGGTTTGGGAATGCATTTTGATATATATTTAGATTGCTATTGGGTGAGGTTTTGTTTGTAGAATCGACTTCAATATCCTTGCGATCAATTAGGTCTTAAATGTAGTATTTTAACTTCATGCACTTGATCATGGCATGTCCTTTAACATGGTGGTAGTCACAATATTCATTCAAATTGAACCACTACATTTTTGGAAAAGAGTCCTTAAAAGGTTGCATTGGTGGAGGATATACTACTAGGTTTGATACTTCCATTCTTTGGAAAATAACATCAATAGGTTCACCGAAAGGGGTGAATGTGCACTTAGGTGCATTTTGATCTCTTCTTGGTCTGCTCTATCCCTGCTGGACTAATATTGCATTAGTCTAATTTTGGAAATGTTGGGGATTATGCTGATAATTGGGTAGGTAAGCTTGCTACAAACATATGGTTTGTTGTTGTGTGGCTTGGTGTTGGGTTGCTTGGTGATATGTTGGGGGTGGTGGAACTTGTTGTTACTGCGGTTGCTGATAGGTTGGCACAGGGGAATTATGTTAGTGTGGGGTTTGTTGGTATGTGGGAGTGGACACTTGAGGACCTGCCACAACAATCTAGACATGTTTAGTGTCAGTGGCTCCATCAGTTACGGAATTCTTATTTTTGTTCCAATATATTGAGTGATCATTGTTGCCTCTGTCAAGCTATGATTCTTTATAGTGCTTTATGGCACCATCTTCTACAAGACCTCTTTCAAGATCCATGCCTTTGATTCTGATGTCCTAATAGGTCTGTATACAATTCATGTGAATATGATAGGAAAGCTTGGGATGAAGATTGTTAATAAATATCTTATGAGATGTTGCTCAGCGGGTTGATAGGACAACCTTGTGGTAAGTCCTTGCTAGCACTGAAGGTAATCTGCCAAGCTCTCTCCTCCCTTCTGTTTGGAATTACATAAATTGAGCAGGGAGAGTTCATTATCAACATTGTGTGCGTATTGGGCCACAAAATTCTCTGATAGTTTGGAAAAAGTAGAGGCTGAGTAGTCGGGGATCTTGTAGAACCACTCAAGAGTGGTCCCTCCTAAGCTTTTGGGAAATATCCTCATGAGGAAGTTATCGCTATAGGCCACTTCTTGGCATGCCATGTAGAATTCATTCACGTGGCTCATAGGATCTCCCTTCCCCTGATATTTGTCAAAATTGGGTGTTTCAAAGTTCTTGGGGAGGGGTATAGCATTGATAGATCTATCAAACGGGTAAGGAAAAACTTCCTCAAATTTGAAGGTCTTTGCTTTAGTTCCAGCACGTAGCTCTTTTAAAGCATTCTTCATTTCCTCCCATTTTGAATTCGTTGGTGGAGGATTATTATTTTCTTCCATGTTGATCCCACTCAAGAGATAGGGGTCGAATGAAGCTGGTGAATACAGAGGGTTTTGCGGAGGGTATTGCGATGTTTGGTCAATACATATAGGTTGTTGGGGTGATGACAACTGTAATTGAGGGGAATAGTGTGGTGGATGGGGTGGTAATGCATGATGTTGTTGTTGTATCTACTTGAAGTAGGCATGTATCTTCTAAGGTGTTGGATAAGTAAGTTGAGGTGACTGTGCACTTGCATTGGGTCATGGTGCCATATTGCCGAAGGATTGTATATAGGTGTTCTGAGGTGGAATGCCCCCAGTAGGTGGAATGAAGTAGTTGGGATTGATGGGAACACTGGTTTTTTGTGGTGGAGGGACCAGTTGTGAGGCAGTGGAAGATAGCATAGCCAGGTAGTTGGCATAGTTGGGTTGCGTCTCCTGGGTAGATAGGGAGGCAGAGTGCATATTTTCAAAAGGATTCGCAATTTGCTGTAGCACTTGTGCGATGAGTGGATTGGGATTTTGTGCTAATGGTTGTGTTTGCTGAGTAGGTTGAATAGGAGGTGGTGCTGAGATGAAAGGATTATACTCTGGCTGTGCATGAGAAGCAAAGGGGTTTGTGCTTTGTGGCTGGGTTTGTTGGGGTTGTTGCTACTAAAGAGGTTGTTGTCATTGGATTGGTTATTGCTGCAGGATTGGGGGGATAAGAATTTGTGTTGAGGCAAAGGGATTGAATTGTGGTTGTTGTGTACAGGATATAAATCAATTGGTCATCTACTATTATGTAGGTATGCCCAAGGCCTGTATGGTGGCTTGGTAGTTATTCCAAGTGGATGAGGAAGTACCTTGTGCTGGTTGACTATTTTGATGAAATGGTGGTGGAGGATTTGGGTTGGATTGTGCTTGCAGAAATACGTTGTGAGTGTGTTGTTGGTGGAATGGGGAAAGTGGCCCCTTGTGGAAATAAGGGTTGATTATAGGTGTTGGTGGGTGGCATGCCTATGGTGAAGTATGCTTGTTGTTGTGGGTATACTATGGAGAAAAAGGGAGGAACAGGCATAGAGATTTGGGTGCTTTGATGCTGCAAACTAGTTGCTACATTTTGAATGGGTTGAGTGGGAATGGGTGGAATGTTGGTTTGTGGAGTGTTGACTGGTGGTGGTGGGAATTGTGTGACAAATGTTGGGATTTCTTGGGAAAGTAGAGTGATTTTTTTTTGAAGAGGCTTAGGCGCTTGCATAGCGATGGGATGTATTGCTTGTGTTGTTGATGGTGGATTAGGAAGCAGGGCTCCCATGACTACGAACAAGGTAGTGGAGGTGTCGTGTGCACTATGGAAGGTGGGATGGAAGGTTGTACCATCTATGAGATAAGAGATCCTACCTACAAGGCTCGCTGAAGGGAATCAACAAATTCATTTTGGGTGGTATAAGGACTTGCGCCTAAAATTCCCATAGGTTGTGTGATAAGCGTGGGTATAATCCAAGGTGGGAATTGGATTCCTTGTTGTTGAATATCTGTGAATACCTGATTACCGTTGCATCCACTCATGGCTCTTACTATGTGAACATCCATTGGATGATTGATAAATGTTTCAATAGTACTCATGGTGGGAATCTCATTAGTGTCTACCCAAATGTGTTGGATAGGTATATTTTGTCATGGATCAAAGGAATCCATCGCATTGGAGTGATCTATCATTGGGTAAAATGAACTAGCTGATTGATTAAGGGCCATGTCTTTCCTCTTATTAGTGGCTCATGTGATGGGTGGCATGAAATGAATGTCCTAAGGAGATGGATGCAAGATGCAAGATAAAATGCAAGGATTGTCTTAAAAAAGACTAAGGATGACGATGCTGAGATGATGATCTAGGATCACGCTATCTATGATGATGGGGATGCTTCTTGAAAGACTAAGGATTACTTGGTAAAAAATACTAATTTAAGGATTTCTTTCCTAATTTATGATCAAGGTGGATATGATTGTCAAAACCTAGGACAGACTTGTGGTCTTTGGCTGACGAGATCCTCGGTCAATGTGAACCAACCTTTTGCTCAAGGTGATGAGGTTTCATAGATGGAGGGGGTTATCTTAGAATAGTGTGTCATTCTAAAGATACCTAAGATGATGGCCCTTGACTTAGGATGAAGGGTAAGCAACTCAAAAAGAGGCTAGGATACCAAGTGAAGGATGCGCTTTCTAGGATGATAAGGATTACTAAAAGTTGGTGCAGGGTTGCTAAGATGGATCTAGGATTTGTTAAGATTGGTTTAAGATTAACTAGGATGGTTTAGGATTGGTTTAGGATTTCTAAGGGATGGTTTAGGATTGAATGCAGATTTATGCTATGATTTTGTTATGTGATGTGTGATGTGATTCTAGGGATGGAAATTAGGGAAGTCCTAAGTGTAAGCTAAGTGATCTAAGAAGAGGCAAAGTGACTGATGATGCATCTAGTCATATTTCTCATGTGCGATGAAGGTCATGTTCAAAAGGTAGCTTCTTTGGAAATGAACAATCTTGCAATTGTAAAGGACCTTCTCGTATTCTTCATGCTTATGGGTTTCTGCCTTAATGGTTTCAATGATATGTTGATATTGCTTGGCCTTTTTGGTTATCATTTTTTTCTCTCGGTAGATATGTGGCAAAGGAGTCTTCACTTTCTGATGCTTGGTGGAATGGGACATGAGTTCAATCTGATACTTTTGTAGGCAGTGACTATGACAAGTGTGCATTGGATTTTTTGCTTTTGGAACAAGTGATGAATTTTTGGAATTTGTGAGAAAACAATCTTGCAAGAGGAAAAGAAACCTTGCAAGAAGCATGAAATGTCGATCTCCTTGGAAAAAGGACTTTCAAAACCTTCAGACTTTGTGTATGTTCAATAATTTTTTTGTACAAGGATTGTAACACTGAAAACACGTACAAGCACTCTCTACCTTAAGGATGTGGCGAGCTTGAAAACCTTTGTCTGCATACGTAGACACAAACACATGAGATAATTAGAATACGACCACCATCAAGCACGCTATGGCTCCATGATATCGTATTAGCCTACTCCAAACACTCAGGGTGGCATGAATGTGCAAATATCTTGGACAAGTTACTATCTTCCTTGCCCAACCAATTATCAAGCTTTCGAGGATGGATCAGGTAGATTTCTAGATTGATTAGTTGATAGTATTTTCATGGTGTCCCTGTAATCGGTTTGTACCATGTGACTCACTTAAGAGCCTAGTTCAATCATGTCGATATGCGAGGGAGTTCACCCAGTCTAGACTACCATTGAACACGACCCACCTGAGCTTGAAAGGATATAGATGCTCTTTTGGTTAGCACCTTATTTATATACTAGCCGAAGGATTTACTGGTTTGGGGTCATTCTCCAGAAGGACTCGTGCTTCTTCTGGATAGGCCCCTCTAAGTAGATCTAAATATTTTTCAAGAGTAGATCTACAAAAAAGTTTGAATGGTCACAATCACCTTTCTCTTGAACCAACGACCACGAGAGCCAATGGGAGAGGACAGTGTGTGAAGTCAGGTTGCATTCTAAAAAAGGATTTTGTACAAGTGCACCAAAGACGTCAAACACTTGATTGATTATCCGATAAGTTAGGCAATGCTTGATTTGTATGCAAAAGTAAACTCGCAAGTTGTTGATTTTAAGTGCTCCAAGCTAAAATGTGATTTTGCCTTGTTCAATTACTTTAAAAGAATTCAAGATTTGATTTGTTTGAGTTGTTTAGTTTTAAGCCCCAATTTTGAAAGTGTTCGATTGCTTGCGTGTTTAAAAAAAAAAAAACTGAATCAAAGTGTTGATTTACTTGTGCATTCGAGATTGAGTGTGATTAAGTGTTCAGTTTTAAACCCAAAGTTTGAAGTGTTTTGATTGCTTGCGTGACTTGAAAAACTAAAAGATAGAATGTTTAATCTTTAGGCACTCAAGATTTGATTTTTGGATTAAGAATTCAATTGCCGCTTAAGTCATTCAAGATTGATTTCATTACTTGTTCAGGTTTTAGGAATCCAAATCTAGAAAACTTGAAACAAGATGTCAATTTTCTTAATGCATTCAAGAGTTATGTGTTCAATTTGCTTAAGGCATTTGAGATTTGTGCATGTTTGTTTTAAGCCCAAAAAAAGAAATGTTGACTTTTGTTGATTTTTGACTTCTGTTGAAATTTTGACTTTTGTTGACTTTTTACTTTTGTTGACTTTTGACTTTTGTTGACTTTGACTTTTGTTGACTTTGACTTTTGTTGAATTTGACTTTTGTTGACTTTGAATTTTGTTGACTTTGAAACCCAAAACTAAGTGTGAAATGATGTGAGTACATACACTGTTCTTTTTAAACACCAAAAAGTGAAATGGGAATTTTTTAATTAAAAGATTATGTGCTTTCTTACCAAACTAGATGGCTAACCCGTAGACCTGTAAAAAAAAAAAATAGTTAGTAAGAGTGCATTATTGTAGGTTTACAGTTCCTTCCCCCATGTTTTTACAAATAACAGTCCCAATGATATAGACCATATTTCAAAAATGGGTAATAGAGAGAAAGTAGAAAGAAGATAAAAGGAATATAATCTTCTTGTTTGTGTATCAATGATATTCTTGGAAGTGTAGTAGAGAGAAAGTAGAGAGAAGATAGAAGGAATATAGTCTTCTTGCCTTTTTCAACCTACAAAAGAAAATAAGATCTTGCAAAATATACTCAAACAACAAAAACACATTAGCTTAGAGGGTTAGTTTTCAAGCAAAACAATGAAAAGGAACCCATGAAGTGGGTCCCACTAGGCGTGCCAGTAATGTGAGCTATGAAAAATAGTTATAAAGGAATACGATAATAAATAAATCATTCAATAACTAAGAATCTAAGCTACATACATGCTAAGACATAAAATGAAAACTTGAAATAAGTTAAATGAAGAAAGTGCAAACCTCCTACAAGCTCATTCAAACTCCATTTTGTTCATTGGATTTGTCCATTTATTGTGGATGTGTGCTCATGGATGTGCTTCAAGATTCAAGCTATGATCTCAAACTGGCATTATAGCTCTTCTCTAAAAGATAGATTTATGATTTTCTCTCAAAATAGCATTATAACTCTACATGGAAGGTGGATGAAATTATGAAGAAATGAGGTTTCTTTTATAGAAAATGGGTGAGGAATCAAGGGTCAGGATGCAAAGTTGAAGAGAGGTCCAGATGCCACTAGAAGAGAGAACATGGATTGTGCTTCTTAAAGTGCATCAAATTGTGACACTTGTCACAAGGGGATTGGGTTGAAAGTAGGAAGGAATATGACCATTTAGGGAAAAAGACCAAGAAGCCTCTAGAAGATAAGGCTCATAAAGAGGGTATAAGAGCCTTAATGAGGGATGTGAGAGGAATTTATGAAGGTGTAAGAGCCTTAAATGCATATGGATAGGCTTGGCTTGAGATTGTTGACTTTGGGGAAGGGATTGAATTCCTAATCCAAAGATTATGAATGTGACATCATTAGGCAGAGTTTAGGATTAGGGTTAGGGTTTAAGATAGGATTAGAAAGGGTGAAGAGGTTGGGATTAGTTTGAACTCAGGGTTAGGTGGTTGGAATTGGTTAGGTTAGCATGTGTGAAGAGGTTGGGTTGAGTTTGAACTCAAGGTTAGGTGGTTGGGATAGGTTAGGTTAAGGATTAAAGAGAATATTAATGAATTGAATTACATAAATAACATATTCATTCATTAATAGGGGAAAATAGTTTTAATTAATTATTAAGCTATTGGTTGTTTTTAATAATTAATTAGGACTATAGCCAATTAATTTAATTAATTAGGGCTAGGGGATGACATAGGTCAATTAGGTAATGTTTAATTACTTAGCTGATATGTCCTAGAAGGCACTAAATATGATTAGATGTGTTAATCAGATTTAGGTGTCTACACCCATAAACATGACAATCCTATCTCACATAATGCTTAGGGGAAGTCCATGTATCCTCACCACCTCCTTAAAAAAGAGATGAGCTATATAACTGGAATCATGTGTGGTCTTACAAGGGATAAAATGACTCATTTTACTAAATCTATCTACCACCACATAGATATTATCTGATCCTATCTTTTCTTTGGGAGTCCTACTATGAAATGCATGCTAATGCACTCCCATGGTCTATTGGGAATAGGTAAAGGTTGGTACAAACCTGTATTTCTAGCTCCCCCTTTGTCTTTCATACAAACAACATATTATTCAACATACCTTCTGACATCTCTTTGCAACTTGAGCCAATGATAAAACCTTTACACTAACTCCATAGTTTTATTGATGCTAAAATGCCCACTTAGCCTACCATTGTGCTTCTCGTGAATGGGATTTTCTCTCATTGAAGCCTTAGGGACATATATCTGGTTTCCCTTAAACAAAAGATCAATCTGTAATGTATATTCTGTAAATTGACTGTGAAAGTGATTTTTGAAATCAGAACATACCTTGTAGGCTTCAGAAAAGTCTTCATCATCACTATAGAGGTCCTTAAAACTCTCTATGCCAATACTTTGGAGTTGAACTTCTTGAATTGTAAGCAATCTCCTACTCAAATAATATGCGACCTTATTCATATGTCCCTTCTTGTGCTTGATAGTAAATGTGAATGCTTGTAGATATCTCATCCATTTTAGGTGCCTATTGCTCAATTTGTCTTGGGTGTTAATATAGCTCAATGCTTGATTGTTTGTGAACACCACAAACTTCTTAGGAGGGAGATAATGTCTCCATTTCCTAAGTGATTGGACTAGAGCATAAAACTCTAATTCATAAGTTGAATGCTTTTTATTTTCTTCATTGATCTTCTCACTAAAGAATGATATAGGCCTATCCTCCTGAATCAAAACTCCTCCTACTACCACTCCACTTCCATCACACTCTATTGTGAATAGTTTATCAAAACTAGGTAACAAAAGGATAGGTTGGGTAGCTACTTGTTCTTTCAACTTCTCAAAGGATTTACCTGCTTGATAAGTCTACTTGAACTTGGTTTTCAATTCACCTTTAATGGTTTCTAGCAGTGGTGCACAAATTCCACTAAACTTCCTTATAATGTTTTTGTAAAACTAAGCTAACCCATGAAAAATCCTTAGCTTGAGTCCGTGTGGTTGGTATTGGCCAATTCTAGATATCCTCCACCTTTCTTGGTTCCATCTTCAATTTACCTTGAGATACGACAGACCCCAAGTATACAAGTTCTTGTATGAATAATTCTCATTTCTCCAAATCAATAGACAATTATTCCTCTTGTAGCCTTTTGAGCACTATTTTCAAATGTTCTAAGTGCTCCTACTTTTTTTTTTTCCTGAAAATGAGTATATCATCAAGATATACTACTAGAAATTTACCAGTGTAATTCTTTAGTACCTCATTCATGAGCCTCATGAATGTGCTAGGGGCATTTGTAATCCCAAATGGCATAACTATCCACTCATACAACCCTTCAATGGTTTTAAAATTTATCTTTCATTCATCCTTATCCTTTATCCTAATCTCATGGTATCCACTTTTGAGATCCAACTTAGTAAAATATTTGGACCCTCCAAGATATTCCATCAAATATTCAATTCTAGGTATAGGGAATCTGTATCTAATAGTAATTCTATTGATAGCCCTATAATCAGTGCAAAGTCTCCACTTACCACCCTTCTTGGATGCCAAAACCATGGGTACTACACATGGGTTGATGCTCTTTTTAACCAATCCTTGGTCAAGCATCTCATTGAATTTCCTTCGTGCCTCTTGGTTCTGCTCTAGTGTGAGATTGAAAGCTGATTTGTTGGGAAATGAAGCCCCTAGGATAAAGTCTATTTGATGACTTATAGACCTCTTAGGAGGTAGGGTTGTTGGTGTACCATCACTGACAATGTCTCTAAATCTTTCAAGCAACGCTTGTACCTCCACTGGTATAGGTTCTTGTGTAGGCTTTTCTACCTCCTTGGGCTTTACAACTATGGCATATCCTTCACTTCCTTCTTGTTGAAGAGTTTCCATGAACTCTTTTCCACTGCTAAGTAGCACACTAGGAGTCTTTTACTGGTCTCCTTCTTCATCTAGTAAATACTATATCTTAAATGTTCTCCTATCTTTCTTGAATGAAATAGTGTTCTCCCTCCCATCATAGATGGATTCTCTGTCATATTTCCATGGTCTTCACAATAGGATATGGCATGCATCCATAGGAAACACATCACATATCAACCTATCTTTGTATCCTCCAATGGATAATTCCACCCATGGTTTTTCATTCATAAGGACACTTTTCCCTTTGTTCAACCATATCACTTTGTATGGATTAGTATGGGGTATCTTTGTCAACTTTAGCTTCTTCACTATTTCTTTTGAGACAATGTTATCTGTGGAACCAGAATCCACAATAACCTTACACACTATACAAATTATTTTTCACCTTATCCTAAATAAGGCTCTTCTCTTTTTCAACTTCTCTTTGACTCATTGTCTGATCAAGACTCTTCTAAACATTAGTTTTTCTCCCATATTTGATTCTATGTGACTTATCTTTGGTGACTTGACATTTTATGTGTCTTATTGAGCATATGCCAGTCTATTTTCATTCTTTGAAGAGGATTCTTTCTCAGGGAATCTATAAGTAGGATGTCTTATTTTTTCACAACTATAATATTTCATACTAGAAAAGTAAGAATCACTTCTTCCTGCACCTCTTCCTCTATAAGATCCCCCTTGAATTCCTCTACCTCTTACATAACCTCCTCTAGAAATTTTTTCATTCCCATGCTCTATAATTTTAGACTCTCCCTAGCTTCTTTGTTTAGTCCCTCTACCTTGGTAACCACCTCCATGACCTCTTCGGTATCTTCCTCTTCCTCTGCTCTTGGAGGTTTGATATTTTTTCCTCCTACTCTTGTCTTCAATATTGATAGCTAGCTAATAACACTGGTATACTATTTTGGACTTAGAAGAATCATCTCTTCTTGAATACTCCACTTCAAACCATTCAAGCATCTACCCACTTTAATTCTTTCATCCTCAGACACATTGGACCTCATGCAAAGCTTTCGAAACTCCTTTGTATAGGAATTCACATCTAGGTCCTTCTATCTTAAACTTTGTCTATTCTTATGCAGTTGAATTTCATTGTCATCTAGATTGTATGCTTCTCTCACTTTGACGACAATACCCTTCCAAGTGGAAATTGGTTTCTTTCCTTCCTTCTCCCTTTCTTCTTGAATAAACTTCCACCATGTCAATGCAGAGCCACTAAGTCTTGACTTTTCCCCCTTGACCTTATGTGCTTCTATGACTCCATCACATTCAAAATGGTTCTCCATGCCTTCTATCCAGTCTATGACTAGATTTGCCTCTATATTTCCACTGAATAGTGGTATCCCTTCAAGATATTTTCCACTCATGGATTTCAAATCCTTCAAGAAAGAGTCTACTTGCAACATAGGGTTAGGTTTAGAGGTTTCATCCTCTTCTGCAACCTCGTTTCCCTTGGCTTCTTTCCCTTAAAGTTTATCACTGACTTCCTCAGCCTTCATTTGCACTTCACTCAATGCTTTCTCTAGTTGGACTATTATTTTCCTCAATATCCTATTGTCTACCTCCTGGTCATCGACCTACTTGGCCAATCCCACATTATTCACCATGATTGACAACCCACTGGACTCATAATCTGACATACATTGTGCAATCCCAAATCTTTTGTGGCTCTGATACCAATATGATAGGGAGTTTGGATAAGCCAATCACTAACTCATGCTCCTAGTCTCTACAAGATTCTTTAGGGTGTCTTATCTTCACACATACAAGCCTTTAGGATACTTAAGCACTAATGATCCACTAGTTACTCTAGCTAACCCAACTATCAAGAAAGATTCAAAAAACCAAGTCTTCTACTTGGTGCATACTAGCTTCTCACTCCCTAGCAATTAAGCTCCATTAAAGGCTTGAAACCTCCTTATACAAATGGAAATATTGCAGAGGTGTGGAGGTTTATTGTAGCATTCCAATTTAATTAACTAGGGGTTTTAGGAGTCTCACTTAGTTCAACTAGATAGTTGATTTCCTCAATTGATCACAAAATAGGCCTAAAGACTAGTAGCCCTATTATGTATCCTATTCTGAGAAAATAGGGATTTTCTCTAATTACTCCCAAAGTAACTCTACAATATTTCTTGGGATCCTTGGATCATTATAACCCCTCAAGGATTTTTGGGGTCTTGGGGTCTCCACCATGCGTACAATACCCTAACTCAAAATGAGTGGATTTAAGGGGTTTTAAGGTCTTTTCTAGCTTCTTGACAAAACTTAATATTTTAGACCTCCATTTGGATTTGAATGACTCTATCCTCTTCCCCAAATTTTGCAAAGACTCCTAAATTCAGCTAAAAAGGGAAAATTGATCCTAGGCTTCAACCTCTGCAAGTTATGCTCTCTGCAACTGTGTCTCCACTAGCCCAACTCACCACTGGCTTGCCTACGATAAGACATTAAAAATCACTCCTCTACATTTGAGGGCCCAAACTCCTACACACAATATATTCACAGAGTCTACTCACTATTCCCAAGAGGTCGTACAAATTGCACAATGGGATAGTGAGTTAGACTTCCATCTTTACAAACTGTCTAGATTGAACCAGTGACAATGTCAAACACAAATTATTTACAAAAGACAAAGAAAGAACCTAAAAATCCCTATCTACTTGCACATAGATCTACAAAAACATATAAAATAATCCATGCATGAGATATAGTGCATGATTCAATCCATTAGCTACCTAATGTAAGTGAAAAGAACCGAATTACAGACTAAACAAACAAACTTCTTGATTTCTCAAAGCGCAATCCATACAATTGGATGTCCAACCTTACATTTTGGTCAACACATGTCTTAAATAGGTCATTTGAGTAGTTTTTTGTCTCTTAGGGAACTCTGTCATCAAATTGCATATTTTGACAATGTTGTATTAGCAACATTTCAAAATTGTAAAAGTTGCAAAATGCAACTTTACATCTTTTTGACATCTTTTTCCAATTACAAAAAATGATTTCAAACACTCATCAAATCTTACCATAGACCCTAACCATGGTTGAAACATGGTTCTAACCTACTATAAGCCCTACTGAGATCATGCTGATATGATCATTCCCATTTCGCTAGTCAAGAAACTTTACAACTTTTTAGGCCCTAATTGCAACTTTCAAAGGGCTCAAAACTCACTAGACCTAAACCCTATTATACCCTAGGTCCTAATCAATCATCGTACTTGATTAATTAATTAATTCCTAAAATCACATTACATTGGCAAATAAACTTTAAACTATTATTTAATTGATATTATGACATATTAATTAAATAAAAAATACAAAATTGTCAATTAAATCAAAAAGGAATTAAATTAATTATAAAATAAAAAATGTGCATTCAAAATCAATTAATTTATAAAAATGCATATGACATCATCAAATCCAGTTAACTGATTTATCAAAATGGAAACAATCATGTTCCACTCAGTTAACTGATTCTCCACTGTTTATCATTTTAGAAACATTTCAGTTAACTATGAATTGATTTTGGAAGTTTCAAAAATAACTGATCAGTCAGTTCAGTCAACTGACTCTCTCGACCAATTGAATCACTTGCACATGGATTGTGCTTCTTCAATCGAATCTGAGCCACTCTTTTTATTCAATCTCGACTGTCGATTCGAGAGAGATTTCTATAAAAGAGGAAATATTTTCCCTCACAAAGGATCCTAATTTTTGCTTAATGTTATTATGCTACATTTTCATTCTTAGCTTTCTTGCATTCATAGCATTTATTTAATATTATTGTTTATTTTATTCAAGCATGCAAATCTAATCATTAGAGCACATTCAATTTGGGTTTTAAAAAGAATCTTTCATTTTC
>MU224795.1:3563954-3629214 GCA_018584345.1 Thuja plicata | reverse complement strand
AAAAGAATCTTTCATTTTCAATTTGGTGCTTCTAAAATCAATCTTAAATAGCTTGGATGAACAAAAAAGTTGCATAATCATCTAGATTAATCAATAGTTTACTTTCAGCATATAGATTAAATCCTTCATTTAGGTCCTCAGTGTAGTCACTGAGCTTGCAATGACCTGAGAGCAAGCTCATACTCCTTCCTTCTAGAAGGCAATAGGTCGACTCTTTCAGACATGCAGGGTGAATGAATCAATATTCATTCCTATATGCAGTTGAAGTACAATGACCATGTTGAAGTGTTCTACTAAATCAGAGGCCCACATTTAGCACACACATTTTTGATTCTCCTCCATATCATTCTTCCCTACCATCACCCTATCTACATCTTTGAGCATACTTTCACCAACCTTGGCCCATCATAGCATATCTTTCAAAGGAGCACTATCTAAAGAACAAAAGCTTTATTTCCTCCATACATATCAAAAAGAAAAATGTGCCTTGGTGAAAACTTAGTAAACAGGTGCCATGGTAGCAAAAGTAGAACCTCTGCCAAGTAGGTGAAAACCTGGTAAACAGGTGCCCCTTGTACTCAGCACTCCATCTATCAATGCTCAATCTTGGCAATCCTTTGCTTCAGTTTGTACATATCTTTCAGTGACTTTCGTGACACTCTAGTTCTTCTGAGAACCCTCCTGGCTTGAAACTGATCCAGAGTCATAACCTGGGGCCAATAAAATCAAATTTGTCCTCACAGTATGAGTCAAGTCAGTTATCACCATTTGCTACTTGGGGCATGGGTTCCCAATTTGGTCACATCTTTGGCTTACACTAGAGTCAGTAATCTTGTCATTTCTAAAGGACAACTTGCTACTGATGCAAATAGGTGTTTCTCAACACCACAATCAATAGTGTTTCTTAACACTATCTTTGGACGCATCTGTATTTCTTAACACACATTAGATATCGCAAACATAAACAAAAGATCGATAGCAATCAAACACAAATCACTCACAAGCACAATAGTGTTTCTCAACACCCTATACCTATACACATCCAAAAACTTTGAAACTGGCTGAAGTATCTTGAACTTCTACTTGTATGCTACCTATTCTCATTGATTTCATTAATCTTTACTTTTTCTACTGCTTGTTGGTGTGGTCCCGATGATCCAGCAATGTCAAATAAATAGGGTGTATGTGGTAAGAGCTCCTACATTAAGGCAGAAAAGCCTCACATCCCTCAATCCTATTTATTTGTATGCCAAGGTGAGGTCGGTACTATCTCCTTGTTTGTTATTTATCTATTTGTTTACACAAGATCACACTCATGATTATCTTGGCTATTAATGCCTCGATACTGGTGTACTCTTGCCACATCAACTGGAAACAACATTTAGTTCATCTCAAAATTTATGCCTCGATGCTTATGTTAGTTTCCCATAGCTTATCTGATGAAAGTCATATTCATATTCTTATGGTCGCAATGGCACCAGTAAGGATTCTATCGACTCCGATATTCCAAAAAATGCTCAATGATGAAAATTTTCAATACTAAAGCTCGGTGACTACACCTTAGGTTGCATTCATGTTAGTCTTGCATCTGCATTTGCATAGTGTTGAAATCAGCATAATAACTTTATCTTTATCCAATGTGAAGGATCTGAGATTCTAATCGATCAATCTTCTCATCGTCAACTGGTCATGGCACCCCTTGCTAAATTCACTATCCTGATTCTATTTTCAGGATCAAAATCAAAATCTATAGTTGACCACTCGCACAACCAATAGAAATCTCTCATGCTTTTCTTCTCATCAATCCATGTATCTTACTTTTGGTCAATCTTGATCAACAGGACCTCTCATCAAGTACATCTTGTCCTAAGCATGGGGGACCTCTTTCTAATTAGATGAATTTCTTCCTAAATTGTCTAATCAATCAAATTGCTTCTCATCACTGGGGAACCTAGCCATATTTCTATTTCGCTCCCGAGGGGGCAGGATCAGGACATCAACATTCCAGTGATCACATCCTCAATCAAAACCCCATTGCTTAGGGCATCTCAGCTTCATCACATCAAATCAAGTTGAGATCATCTTAAATCCAAGGCAACCTAATCAATGGTCTTATACAGTGGTGAATACACTCAAAACCAGACAAGATCGGTCTTATACGGGGCAATCATTATTGAAACCAGATACATTGATCAAATTGGCTTCATCACTTCAAATCAAGTCAATTTTTTTGCTAATCAAATCTCTTAATGGTAATCAGTTTCATCGCTTCAAATCAAAATGGTTATGCATTCAAACCAATCAAAAAGGTTTAAGAGTTCTTGATAAATGTTTATTTCATCACTTCAAATCAAGCTGAGCATTCTATTTATATCTTTTGATCAATCTTCGTCCAATCAAGCTCGAAGTCATTCTTCTTCTTCAAAAGAATAGTTTCATCACTTCAAATCAAACTATTCTGGGTCTTCTCAGTAATAGTTCTTTGAATCAATGCGCTGATCACACATCAATTCAAAGAGGGGCAAATGTAATCACCTAAAAATGGTCACATAAACCCTAGACCCCCAATCTCAGCAATTAATCAAGAAACCCTAATCTTTATTAAACCTAAGTCCTAAATCAAACAGGCAATTATGAAATTTGAACTGATCTAACCTAAACCCTAGGCCTTAATCAATCATCATACTTGATTAATTAATTAATTCCTAAAATCACATTACATTGGCAAATAAACTTTATACTATTATGTAATTGATATTATGACATATTAATTAAATAAAAATTACAAAATTGTCAATTAAATCAAAAAGGAATTAAATTAATTATAAAATCATAAATGTGCATTCAAAATCAATTAATTTATTAAAAATGCATATGACATCATCAAATCCAGTTAACTGATTTATCAAAATGGAAACAATCCAGGTCCTCTCAGTTAACTGATTCTCCATTGTTTATCATTTTAGAAACATTTCAGTTAACTGTGAACTGATTTTGGAAGTTTCTAAAATAACTGATCAGTCAATTCAATCAACTGACTCTCTTGACCAATCGAATCACTTGCACATGGATTGTGCTTCTTCAATTGAATCTGAGCCACTCTTTTTGTTCAATCTCGACCGTCGATTCAAGAGAGATTTCTATAAAAGAGAAACTCTTTTCCCTCACAAAGGATCCTAATTTTTTCTTAATGTTATTATGCTGCATTTTCATTCTTAGCTTTCTTGCATTCATAGTATTTATTTAATATTATTGTTTATTTTATTCAAGCATGCAAATCTAATCATTAGAGCACATTAAATTTGGGTTTTAAAAAGAATCTTTCATTTTCAATTTAGTGCTTCTAAAATCAATCTTAAATAGCTTGGATGAACAACAAAGTTGCATAATCATCTAGATTAATCAATAGTTTACTTTCAGCATATAGATTAAATCCTTCGTTTAGGTCCTCTGTGTAGTCACTGAGCTTGCAATGACCTGAGAGCAAACTCATACTCCTGCCTTCTAGAAGGCAACAGGTCGACTCTTTCAGACATGTAGGGTGAATGAATCGATATTCATTCTTGTATGCAACTGAAGTACAATGACCATGTTGAAGTGTTCTGCTAAATCAGAGGCCCACATTTAGCACGCACAGTAATTTGGTTAAGGTGCTTCTTCATTATTCCTGTGTTCAAATTGAAATTAATGGTTCTCTCTCTAAATCCTTCCCTCTTGGGTGGTCTATTAGGCAAGGCTGGCTCCTGCCTCTTTGCCATTACTTCTGATGCCCTGTATTACCTTCTTAGGGAGAATACCTTATCCCCAACTGTGAAAGGTATTTCACTTCCTAATGAGGATGTGCTCATTAATAGCCAATTCGCTAATGATACTGCCATTTTTTTTTAAGCTACTGTGGAAAACTTTGAAGCTCTTCAAACTAAACTTAATTTGTTTTGCAACATGTCTGGTGCTAAACCTTCTCACTCCAAATCCATTTGCCTTGGTTGGGAGGAGAAACCACCTGACTAGTTTAAGAATTATGATTTTCAATGGGGAGGCCCTCAAAAGATTGTTGGATACCTCGGCATTCCCTTTTCCACTAACCCCTCTCTTAAAGACATGTGGCTTTGGGTTAAAGAGAAAATTACTAGGAAACTTGACAAATGGCATAACCACTCCCTCTCCTTGGCTGGCAGACTCCAAGTCTACCAGAAGATTCTATCCTCTTATAACATCTACTACTTTTCTGTCTGGATGTTTAACAACTACCAAATTTTTTAAATTCAAAAATCTATTAGGAACTTTCTCTGGTCAGATGGAAAAGGCATTAAAAAAGCTCATGCTGTCAATTGGAGGTGGTGCTGTAATAGTAAACTTCTTGGGGGGCTGGGACTGAAAGATCTTAGGCTTCAAGGAATTTTTTTTGCTGCCAAATGGATGTTTCACTCCATGGATAGCATGACACAATGGAAGATCCTTGTTAGGAATAATATTGAGCCGAGTTGCCCTAAGAATGCTAAGTCCTGGCAGAACCTCCCTTATATTGACTTGGTCATGGGTAACTTTCCCATAAATGTTCATGGTTCTAAGGTCTTCAAATCAATCTGGAAGGCCTGGAATCATGTTAGAGAGTTTATTACTAACAAGGATTTTCATGATGCCACCCAAATTCCATGTGAAAGGTCCATTTAGTGGAACCTTCATCTTTCCGGCAAACTGCTTGCCCTGTCCCAAGGCTAGTCTGCTAAATTTTGGTCTAATAAAGGTATCTACCAACTCATTGACATCTTTGAGCATGACCAGCTACTTAGTTGGGAGAACATTAGAAGCACTTATGATATTCCTGTCTCTCAAAAAAGGACTTATAACATGATCCTCAAAGCTACTAAAAATATCCCTTCCACTTGCAATGTTGGCTCTAATAGATATTTGAAATGTAAATGGCAGGATGGGACCATCCTATCCAAGATCAAAGCTAAGAGCATCTAAAAGATCCTTGGATATGATGATGTCATCATTGACCATATTAATAATATTTGGTATTCCTCCCTGGATATTTGTTCTTGGAAAAAGTACTTTGAATTTTTATGGAATGGTTGTGTGGAACCTAAAGTTAAGTGTTTTAGATGACTCTTTATGTTGGATAGACTTCCTATCAGAAAAGCTAACCATGGTGATAATTGTTGTAATTTTTGTAACCTTCATGAAACGAGCAGACATATTTTCTTTGAATTTTCTTTTGCTAGAGCTATTTGGAATCTTTTTGGGATTACTTATCCTATATGCATATCTATTTTTGAAATTGTTACTGGTCATATTACGAGGATTAAGAATGACTCTAACATATTTTGGAATATCTTAACCTCCTACATCTTATTGTAGATTTGGAAATGCAGGAACAAAGAAAGGTTTCAAGATTCTCCCAAGGTCCTTACTGAGTTTTCTAAAAAACTCACATATTTTAAAATCTCTTTGCAGGTTCATACCACCATGATGACGGACAAAGAGAAGCTGAGGAGGTTTCTCCAGACCGGGCATGCTACCTTTTTTGTTTTTTAGCTTAAGAATGGCTATGAATGGAGGGACAACCTGGACAATCTTCAAAATTTTGAAAAAACTCTGAAAAAGCTCAACAATGAGATCAAGAAGAACAGAAAATCTGAGAAGGATGAGTTGGCCATGCTTGCTCAAATCCAAGACAAGAAAAAGGTTGCCTAGATGGAGGGGGAGAAGGGCTGGACCACCTGGGTCGATGCCATTGATGGCTGCCTCAAGTAGACTATCTTGTTTTTTCCTTTCTTGTTGATGCTCGTTTAGTCCTTTGTTAAACTATGTCTTAAACTCTTGCATCCTTTGAAATTTTTTGGGAAGGCTTTCCCTTCATAACTCTGTAAGAATTCATGGATACTTCCTTTTTTTGATATACTTATATTTAATATAATATATATATATATATTATAATATTTAATGTAAAAAATATATTATATAATATTTAATATATATAGATATTATATAATATTTAATATATATAATACATAATCTAATATACAATTTTTTATATATAATATATCATATGAAGGAGGGAGAAATGGGAGGAAAATTTAGGAGGGAGAAAGGGGAGGGGAAAAAATTTAAGAGGGAGAAAGGGGAGGGAAAATTTAAAAATCAAAATTTTGTTGTCATTTTTGGGCACCCAAAAATATCGAGTAAAATTGAGTACCCGATTAGGCTCGATATTGCTTTGTACACCAAACCTACATGGTTAACTCTAAAAATGTCACAAAAACATGTTTTTCCCCTATTTCTCTGAGTTCCAAACTTCGTCCATGTAGCTGATGACTTTTTTTTCACCCGAATTTGATGAAACAAAAAGGGTATCTTAAGGAGATTATGAGCTTTCTATCGATATAATTGCTGTTAAATTTTGAATTTGGTAAGTAATTAAAATAGTTATTTTCTAATTGAGTTACCTCTAAAGTGCTGACTTATATACAGATTGAAAAACAACTGTAACTTTCAAACGGTATCACATTTTTGAAATCTGAAAAATGCCTCACATTCTATGCTTTGCCTACTATAAGGGAATTTTTTTTTTTTTTTTTTTAAAATTTTCAATGAGTTAAGGTGGTCAGACATGGGAGTTATTTTATTTTTAAAATGTTGTAGCAGAAAATTCATAATTAACTATTTTTTTGGAATAAAATTACAAAAAATTATGCACCACATCCAGGCATGAGTCTACTACTTACATATAAAATCTTATAATAAAATATTATCATTTGATTATGATTAAGGTGGTCAGACATACACCTACTTCTTATTTTTTTCCTGAAATTTTTGTACTGCTGCATTGAAATCTATACTTTGCATCACTCATATTTAATTTTTTTTAGAAAAGGCCTAGTAGTTTAGAAACTACATTCAATTTTCTACAGATTCTATTCTTACAACTTTTTGATATTAGGTTGATAGCTAGTTCAAATTTTCATGTCAAGTTTACTAACCTTGATTTTTTTATTTTTCATTGCCACTTAAGGGCATAGTTTGGCCCCTCATGATCTTGCACATACCCAGGTACTGATTCACCCCTCCCCTCTCAGTACACACTTCCCATTAATTCCAACAATTGGTATCAGAGCTAAGTCTCTTATGTGGAAATTCTTAAAGGCTTAAGAGAAAAGATCTTACAATGGAGAAGTACAAACTTGACAAAAGTATTGAGAATCAGAAGCTACAAATTCAGATCTTATATGAGCAGTATAAAGATGCTAGAATCGAGATGAGACAGTTGTTAGATGAAAGAAAGATTATTTCATCTCACTATAATGAAACAAATTACCATGAGGAAGAGATACCATATTTCTTTGATTCTTCAGGATCAAATACAAGCAAAGCATCAGACACATCAGAAGAAAGCATCAGAAGCTTAAATGAAATCAATCAACATCTGGCTGGACAAGTGAAATCTCTACAAATTGGTCAAGAGACATAGATGGTAAGATTGATTGATTTCATGAACAGTGCTGGACAAGCTAAGCAAGAAAGAACACTAGCTCTTGATGATAGAAGGAAGATTACTGAAAAACTACAAGAGAAGGAATCTAAAATACAAAGGTTAACAGAACATCACCATAAGATTACAAATCAGATTATTCTTATGAGTCAAGAGGAAAATAGAATGAATGTTGAAATCATTGAAAGAATAGAAGCTATTGGTGAGCTAAGGGAAGAAAATTAAAACCTGAAACAAGAACTCAAAATTCAGCAGCAACATAATGAAATTATCAAGAAAGCTAAAGAGAGCAATAAAAGAATGGATGATTTTATTGATGGACAATGAAGAATCAACAACAACACCGGTCTAGGCTATATTGAGAATGAAGAATCACCCAATCAAGATGATCCAAAGAATGTCTATAAAAATTCAAGACCAAGAAAGTTGACATCCAATCACTATGGAAAGCAAGGACACACATCAAATGTATGGAAGATAAAAATGAAAGGTATTCCTAAATCCACATCTTCATTCATAGGATTTTGCTATAAATGTAACAAGAAAGGACATAAAGAATATGAATGTAAGTTTGAGATGAAACAACCAAAGAAGGAAACCTACATGGACAAATAATGTCCTACTTGCAAAATGAATGGTCGCACAACTCTTGAATGCTGGAAGAAGAAAAAGAAAGCATTGAAGCCTAAAGGTCAAGAAACTACCTATCAACCAAAAAGAGTCGGTAACCAGTATGTATGGGATTACAACACATAGAAAAATTGTACAGTATGTGGAAGATTTGGTCACATTTATGTAAACTATATGAGACAGTGGACAAGAAAGTCTAGAGACTGGACTAACCTCATAATGGCATGCTTACACTATCATAAAGTTGGTCATCTCAAGAAAGACTGCATAGACCAAATGACAAAGACCAATACATTTCCCAATGGAGACACCATTGAAGACATCTATAGGATGAGAGGAAAAATGTGGAGAAAAGCTTCAAATAATGATGAAGCTAGACCGAATAATGCAATTGTTGACATCCCATCGAATGGATCTAGTGACATCACCACCCGCACCTAAGAAGAACAAGTATGGAACTACATTACACTATGTAGTATTTTACATTAGTTGCATAATATGTTGATGAAGTGCCAAATTATCATAAGTAAAGATGCATCATGTTATTACTTATTAAAATTTGTGTTAACTATTCCATCGAACAATGCATACCGAAATCCATCGGTATATGCTCAAAGCTGAAACTGCCTACACTTACCAAGAATCATCGGTTAACATGTAAAAGTAAAGTTGCTTGTGTAAACCGAGACTCATTGGTAATCAAGCAAGTTGAATAAGTTGTGGTCGTAAAACACTGAAACCCATTGGTAAAGTGAGAAGTTAGACAACTTCCCTCAAGCATCAGATTGTCACTGAAGAGAGAAGTTAATGTTTAAACTGATGACTTTGTCTTCACACAATGAGGAGTGGTTGAGAATTAATGACTCACTTTTAGGGCAAACATCTATAAAAGGGTGATGAAAGGGTTTCATTCTTTACCAGCAAACAGAGCAGAGTGACAAAAGTGAAATTTTAGAAAACAATGATAGTATCATAGAGAGACTTCAACTCAACCAAGAGCACTCCAAACTAATCAATGACCACTACAGGAGTAAACAGTAAGTTCCTATGATAACTGAGAAATTTTTTTTACGCATTCACAGAAAACCCTAAATATCTGAAACAATGGCCATGACTTCAAGAACCATCAAACTAAAGAGAATCAAGAAGGATGAGGTTAAACTTATCAAGGATTCTACTTGCGAGGAACCACACTACAATATTTTCCCTGAGATTGCTTCACAACTCAACAATTCTAGAGCATTCTCGTGAATACTAGCTAGGGTTTTTCTCATTGAAGATTTGCAAGCATACATCCACTTCAAGATTGCAGAAATCAATGACTTAAAGGTGGAACAAGATTTCAAGAAGCTATGTAATGAGGATGGATCCATTAAAGATGAACACAAACACATACAGGTGAAAGGGCTCATAAATGCCCTATTGTTCTTGAAGGTATTCAAAACCAAGTGGATTTAGTTAGTACTAATTTGAATTCACAATCAGAAGCTATGGCTAGATGAGCCTAAAATGATAATTTGAGATGTTATTCATACAGTCACCGATTACTCTGTAACCGATAATGTAAAGGCATTGAAACACCCACCCAAGGCTAAGATTGAAAAGAACATAGGAGCCAAGTGTGATGGCAGAGGACTGAAGGTATCCACTATTACCGATGATGAACTAAAATTTAGAGCATGTGTCCTAGGCTACAAATTATTTCAAGCTAGCAGGATGAACAACATTACATCTAGAGCAGTGGATACTACATATAAAATTGTAAAGAAAGGAACTCAGTTGGATCTATCATAACTTCTACTTAACCAGTTAGAAGAAAACTTGAGAACAATCAAAAATGAAAAGACAAATACATGTAATTTTGGCTCACTTATCATGTGCATTTTATTTTACTTCGAAGAATCATTTCCATCAGTAGGAGATGTAAAATGGGATACCACTAGACCAGTCACCATGCAGATGAGTGAATACGTAACATCATTGGGAGACAGCTTTGAAACAGTCGTGGATGAGTACTTTATTGGATTCAAGGAAAGAATGCAGAAAAGAGTAAGGATCCTTGAACAACTTATTGAGAAATAAAAGAATGATATATGTTTCATGGTTGACACCAACCACACATACATCAAACCTATTGTACCAAGGAAAACATGGTTACAACCTTTGGAATATGAGGTAAATATTGATCAAGCATCCAATGCAATCAATGCATTGATAAATTAACCTTTAGACAAGACACAACCAAAGTTTGGAACTTATAAGGATGCCAAATCAAGAATTAGAACTGGCTTGGTTGTAAAGAAAATTGACTAGAAGAAAGATAAAATGGTTAAGAATTTGAAGAAAAGACTATTGGTTACAGAGGAGGAAACTGAACAAAAGGAAGAAACCAAAGGACAGTTACCCATCAGTGAGGCTGAGCGGGTAAGTGACTTTGAGTCTATAGAGTTAGATACTCCATTGCCAACACCAGCAAAGAAGCCAAGAACCACAGTTGCTTCAAGAATAAGAAGCCAAATAGCTAAGGACTCAAGTCCTTCACCCTTGAAGAAAGGACAAGAACCTACAAGAGGAAACTAGCTACAAAGAAAAGAGGGCCAACAAAGAGAAGAAATTTCATTAGAACTGGGGAAGATATTGAGGACATAGGAAAAGATGAAGGTGTTCACGAGGAAAATAATAAGATCCCTAAAACCATTGATGAGGTATGTGCACAAATGATCAAATTAGGATCAATTACTAACTCCAAAGTTAGAAGATGGTTAAAATTGGATCCCTTGGATTAAAACAAGATTGAGGAGGTATTCATCAAGATGATGTGGATATAAAAATACCTCCCTATAGAACTATTACACAAAATTCCCAAAGAACTTCAAGATAGGCTATCAGCAAGATGGACTTTTGCCTTGCACTCCAAAAAATAAATCAAGGAAAGAGCCCTAGTATCAATCATGCCTCCCAAATCCAAAATGGAGGAAATAAAAAAAATGATGAAGGCTCATTCCAAAAGGTTCTCACCAAAGATGAGAGCCTACCAAGTGCTAAAAGGACATCTACTAGAGTTAGATCGACAGAGTGAAGACGAATAGAGGAATATACTTGACATTCCTGAAAAGGATACAAGTTCAAAGCCATGGAGAGCTCTAACTGAGAATCATGAAATCAAGAATGATCAAGCTACTGAGAGCACATAACCAATCATCATCACATATGTTGAATTAGACAAGGAGGAACTGGACACCAAAGCCAACAAGGATATGGATGTTGCAGATGAGATATGGCTGGACACCACTATGGACAATATTGTAGACAACACAGTCATTGACATAATCGGTGATCCAACAGAGGAAATACAAAAAGATGAAGATGTCACTGTTATCAAGGACAAGACCGATGAACAAGACACAAAATTTGAAACTTCACAAGTGAACATATCAAGCAACATGCCAATATTGATGCAAGCCATTAATATACTTCAAGAAAAAGAAAAATCACCTGACAAAGATTCAAGAATTCTCGAGGATGTAGGGGATGAAGGAAAGAATGACAACACCGATGAACAGAATGTCATCAAAGACACTCATATTGTAACAGAATTGACAAGGTTAAAAAAGGAGATTTATAGAAAAAAGATGGAGAGACTACTAAAAAGGATGCACAAAAAAAGGAAGATGAAGTGCATAAGGATACAGATGAAGGAGAAAAAAAAAAGATGACATCCCTGAGGTAACCGAACAAGTTGCTACAGATAATGTAAAGGTTAATGTGGAGATGTCCACTCAAAAATGACAAGATGGTACCAAAGAATGTCAACAAAAAGAGGCAACACCACAAGTTACTTCATCTAGCACAACAAACAAAGCCGAGAAGATGGCTATGGTTCTACATTCAAGTGAAACTCAGAAGAAGAAGAAGAAATCCAAAAAGAGTAAGTTGGAAGTCACTCTAGATGAAAACATTGAGATACCCAAATGTGACCCAACTACACTTGACTATGAAGTGCTTAAAGAGTATGGTTAAATACGCCAGAGGAAGGCACTATAGGAGAATCTGAGAAAGCAACACCGAGACTCCATGGTAATAGAGAAAACTAGGGAAATCTTGCACTAGATTGTACCCAATGTTGATGTTGATCAAAATAGACCTATCCTTGATCAACTAGCCACTCTCACCAAATCCATTACAGTGCAGAACATTGATGCAGAGAAGACAATTAAGGAGAAAGCAGCGCAAAAATATCAGCACAAAATTGTTGAGAAAATCAGCCAAGAAGTAGCAGTAAACAAGGTAAAGCTTTCAAAATTCATAAGTGAATTAGATCCAATAATTGTTGAAGCTATTTCCTTAATACAAAAATTGAGCACACTTGAAAATTTCACTAAAGAGCATAGTGATAAGATAGAAAAGTTATATTTTGATCTAGCTACTAGTGCTAAAGGATTAACCACCGAGGACAATGCAATAAAGTTGCATTATGAGAAAAATTTTGAGACAAAAAAATTAAGACAGGAATTGTGGGAAGCAGAAACACAATTCAAGGAAGAGATCACTGATCTCCAGGCTCAACTTCTACCAAATCTAACACTGCTTCAACAGCATACCAGTTCAGTAATACAACTGATAGCCACCCCCAAGATGTCTGTAGAAGAAAACATCTATGATAAGAATTCAAGGATTACACTTGAGCACATGGATCTAGACAACCTGAAGGACCAATGGGAGAAGATGATGGAAGAAATGAAGTCTTCACACTCTCACATTTTTTATAAGCTATGAGGTATACACCATTGCCCTTAATATAAAAAAGGGGGAAAATTATGATATGTACAGATAGGAGACTATACAATACTATAGGAAAAGAACAAAAAAAATAGTAAAGTATCATGTACATACACTTATACTCTACCGACATATGTATAGGTGGAGTCATGAAATGACTAAGGAATATATATGATGTACATACGAAACATTTTTGTTAGTATTTTTCACATATTAGTTTTTGATACTAATATCAAGGCGGAGATTAATGACATTATTTTGTCATTAGTATGCAAAGAACACTTTCAATAAACATACACCAAAAGACATGACAAATAGAAAACCAAAAATATAGATATAAGAGATCACCAAAAATAGCTAAGTACAAAGAAAACCAACGATACAATTTTGTGTGTAAACTAAAAATGCAAAGTGAAAAGGAGAAAGAGGAACCTGAGAGTAGAACCTGACAATCAGGTCATAGTGAAAAATGAGAGAAAATTCAAAGAGGAACCTGAGAGATAGTTCAAGCAAGGAACACCAAGAAAGAATCTAACTGACTTCAAAGCATAACCTACCGACAAAAACTGAAAGTCCGTTGCAGCCCGCAAAAAGTGTATCTAACTTTGATGTGAGATAAAACAGTCATGTTCTATTTAAAAGAGTCTTGATTTGTTTTAAAACCATTTCTTTAGGGACAAGAAATATTATTGTAAGTGTTTTAGTCAGTCTAACTGATTTAAAAAACATAGACTAGGAGATCAAGGTAAAGTTGTAAACCTGTGATCTTAGAGTTAATATTGTTGTACGTGAAACTTTATTAGGTCAATCTATCTTATAAATATTTGTTGTAATCATTCATTATTTATGATGTTAGGATGGATGAGAGGATGAATGAAGCATACGATCACATCTATGGATCAGACTAAAAATTTCAAGAACTAGAATAGCAAAAGGTGAATTTGGTTATCAAGAACCAATAATAGAGACTACCAAGCAGCAAAGGTATTATTCAATCACATTAGGTGATATACTTATACATTTAATCTTAAATGGATCTGTAATCATAAATAGGAGATTTCATACACCAAGTCAAATTGTAATTTTCTTACATTCTAAAAAATGAAGCAAACTATAAAAATCCTTTCAAGGAAGGTAGATTTAACCATCCAATTGTAAATCTCTTTACCGAGTACACACAAAACAATGTTGCTAAATCTCTTAACAGAGTAGACTTTAACATGTCTGCATAGATACTCTTAACAAGGTAGATCATCAGAAGTAATCAAATTGTAAGCCTTAACCGGCCCCATCCAATCTACAGATAGTGAAGAATTTTTGGGTGCCATCCTCACCATAGTTTTTACTTCCTAATATAAGTTTTATGCATTATCATATATTGTGTTATGTATCAATTAATTTCATGAATGTTCACATGTTTTATTAAGTTTATGAATTGATAAATCTTACATCAAGATAGTATAGAACAGATGGTTGGATAAACAATTGATTACCTAAAGGATAAAGCTTAAAAGATAAAAAAAATTTAGAGGTACTGATTCACCCCTCCCCTCTCAGTAGACACTTCCCATTAATTCCAACAATTGGTATTAGAGCTAAGTCTCTTATCTAGAAAATATTAAAGGCTTAAGAGAAAAGATCATACAATGGAGAAGCACAGACTTGACAAGAATATTGAGAATCAAAAGCTACAAATTCAGATCTTCTATGAGGAGTATAAAGAAGATAGAATTGAGATGAGACAGCTCTTAGATGAAAGAAAGATTATGACTTCTCACTATAATGAAATAGATTACCATGAGGAAGAGATACCAGATTTATTTGAGTCTTCAGGATCAAATACAATAAAATCATCAGACACATCAGAAGAAAGCATCACAACAATGCTAGATAAGATGAGCAAGAAAGAACACTAGATATTTATGATAGAAGGAATATTACTAAAAATCTACAAGAGAAAGAATCAGAAATACAAAGATTAACATAACATCACCATGAGATTACAAATCAGATTATTCTTATGAATCATGAGGCAAATAGAATGAATGTTGAACTCATTGAAAGAATAGAAGCTATCGGTGAGTTAAGGGAAGAAAATAAAAAGATGAAACAAGAACTCAGAATTCAGCAGCAGCATAATGAAATTATCAAGAAAGCTAAAGAGAGCAATAAAATAATGGATGATTTTCTTGATGGAAAATGAAGAATAAACAACAACAATGGTCTAGGCTACAAATTCAGATCTTCTATGAAAAGTATAAAGAAACTAGAATCAAGATGAGACATCTTTCAGATGAAATAAATATTATGGCATCTCATTGTAATGAAACAAATCACCATGAGGAAGAGATACTAGATTTCTTTGAGTCTTCACGATCAAATACAAGAAAAGCATCAGACACATTAGAAGAAAGCATCACAAGCTTAAATGAAATCAAACAACATCTGGCTGGACAAGTGAAATCTCTACAATTCGGTCAAGAGACATAGATGGTAAGAAGGATTGATGTCATGAATAGTGCTAGACAAGCTGAGAAAGAAAGAACACTAGCTATTGATGATAGAAGGAAGATTACTGAAAAGCTACAAGAGAAAGAATCTGAAATACACAAATTAACAGAACATCACCATGATATTACAAATCAGATTATTCTTATGAGTCAAGAGGAAAAAATAATGAATGCTGAAATCATTGAAATAATAGAAGCTATCAGTGAACTAAGGCAAGAAAATGAAAAGCTGAAACAAGAACTCAGAATTCAGCAGCAGCATAATGAAATTATCTAGAAAGTTGAAGAGAGAAATAAAAGAATGCATGATTTTCTTGATGGAAAATGAAAAATCAACAACAACACCAGGTTTAAATCCATTACTTAAGGGACAAGAAACATTATTGTAAGTGTTTTAATCAGTTTAACTGATTTAAAACATGCAGACTAGGAGATCAAGGTAAAGTTGTAAACATGTGATCATAGAGTTAAGTTTTTTTTACGTGAAACTTAATTAGGTCAAATCTATCTTATAAATAGATGTTGCAATCATTCTAAATGTAAGAGGAGAGGATGAATGTAGCCAATGAGAACATCTATGGATCAGACTGAGAGTTTCAAGAAACAGAAAAATAAAATTTTAATTTGGTTATCAAGAACCAAGAACAGAGGCTACTGAGCAGCAAAGGTATTATTCAATCACAATAGGTGATACACTTATACATGTAATCTTGAATGGATCTTTAATCAGAAAATGTAGATTGCATACAATCAGGTCAAAGAGTAATTTTCTTACATTCTAACAAGTGAAGCAAAAGTAAAAGTCCTTTCAAAGAAGGTGGATTTAACATTCCTTTGTAAATCTCTTAACCAAGTGCACACTAAATAATTTTTCTAAAGCTCTTAACAGAGTAGACTTTAACTAGTCTCCACATATACTCTTAACAGGGTATATCATCAGAAGTGATCCTATTGTAAGCCTTAATCGGCCCCTTCCAATCTGCAGATAGTGAAGAATTTTTGGGTGCCATCCCCACCGCAACTTTTACTTCCTAATAGGAGTTTTCTGCATTATCATATCTTGTGTTATGTGTCAATTACTTTCATGAATGTTTCTATGAATGTTGACATGTTTGATTAAATTTATGAATTGATAAATCTTACATCAAGATAGTATAGAACAGATGGTTGGATAAACAATTGATCAACTAAAGGATAAAGGTTAAAAGATACAAAAGTTTTAGAGGTACTGATTCACCCCTCCCCTCTTAGTACACACTTCCCATTAATTCCAACAATATATATATATATATATATATATATATATATATATATATATATATATAAGATGATATACATACATATATTTAAATGAAAGATGATGTACACATATATGTATATACATATATCTAGGCATATATACATGTACTTAAATAAAGATACATAAATATATACATATATGCATGTATATAGTCATATATACATGTATATATATACACATATATTTATATATACATGTATACACACACACACACACACAAACACACACACACACACACACACACACACACACACATATATAAGTAAAAACATTAATTAATATAAAAATAGAAGTAAATTTATTATACATTTATATATAAGTAAAAACATTAATTAATATAAAAAATAGAAGTAAATTTATCAAAATAATTAAACAAAAACCTGGAAAATGATGTGTGAAATACGGAAGCCACAACACTTTCAAAACCTCTGAAACCTTACTATCCCAGTGAAGATGACAAGTGGGGTTTCGGATGGCGTTAAAAAACCCATCTTTCTAACTTCCAATCGAAACCAACTTTCTATTGAAATTTGTTTATTTCATTTTTATATTTAATATGAAATTTTTGATCGAAAGTACCCAAAATGACTACCTTTTGATTGATTTTTTTGTGAGTCTCTATCGAAACTACTTGATACAATTTTTGGGTTTGAAAGTTTTTGGAGGAAATCCTTCCTCCAAAAGAGTGTAACCCACTATTGTGGGTTCACCCCCTATTGATCCTTTTCTCTCAAGACCTAGACATCCTTCTTTATGAATTCTTTTTACAATTCCAATAATTATTAAATAAACCTTTAGATGATCATTTGGCCTTGCCTAGTATAATGTTTTAAAGAAAACTAAAATTTGATTTCCTTTCTCTCATTTTCCAAATAATTAGAGATATCATAAAGGATATTTGCATTATTGTTCCCATCATAGAAATACACATTCTCTTGCTAATTTATTGAGTTTAGGTAGTTTGTTCAAGATTTACTAGATAGATGTCTTATTTGTTTAACAACAGATCTCATTCTCTTTCTTAATATACAAAATGTAAATTATCACTCCTCTTTTATTGTGTTTCTCCATACCATATGATCTTAGTAGCTTACTTAATTTGGGGCTCTTTGTTTTGCATGGTGCTATACTTTACTTTGAAATCTTCCCTTATGAACAATATAATAGGTCCCTTTCCTTGTCTTCCACTTGGGGAAAAAGTTTCATCTTTTCTTTATCCTTCTAAAGGATCCATTATCTCTTTGTTGATTGGCTTCTCTTATAACATGATGTCCTTCCTTTTAGGTACTTGTTTTATTTTGTATAACCTAATATTTTCATTCTTGTTTACAAATATATTCCTTGATTGGGAGATTATGTCTATTGATATTTGACTTAGAGTGCATAATGTGTTATCCTTTCCCTTGCCTTTTAACTTGGGAGAAAGATATTTATTTTAATCTTTTTTCTAAATCTCCACTTTCCTTTTCGAAACAACATTTGTTTAACATTGCAATATCTTTTCTTATAGGAAATTGATTGTTTTGATTGGGGATTCTCTCTTATACAAGAGGTATGTATCCTTGATCATAAACTCTTCCTTCTTTGAAAAATCATTTCCATTATAGTCAAATTAAATTACTTGAGGGCTTAAAGTTTGTTATCCTTAATCAAGAATCTCTTTTTCATACCTAGCAATAAGGGGCTAAAATATGAATTCTTGTTTTGCTTCCCCTCTTGGTATAGAATATGGTATTTTTCTCAAGAACTTCACTTAATGGTAGATTTCATGGATTAAGGAGCTCTTCCTCCAAAGGATCCCTTTACACATGTTACAAGATATATTTTACCACTCTTATCTTTATTTGGCTTTAGAAAGAGTTCACTAAGGTTTATGTATACATTGTCTCTTAACTGATATCTCCTTGGTGTTGAAGGTGAGTATCCTTGTTCTTCTCTTTCTTAAGATGCCATCATAGATTTAAATTTCCATCTTAAGGAGTTGTGTATTATATAATGGATTCCTAGATCCTTTTATGACCATATTCATTATTTTATGCCCATGTGCATTATTTTGTGGATTCCTAAGGAGATAATGCTTTCCTTGGGTATATCCTTTTATTCCCTTGTGCATTATTCAATAGATTCCTAAAGAGGTAGTGCTTTCTTTGGGGCTATCCTTTTATGCCCCTATGCATTATTTATCAAATCCCTAAGGACACAATGCTTTCCTTAGGGTGATCCTTTGATGCCTCTATATATTATTTTGTAGATTTCCTTGGAGACAATCCTATCCTTTGATATTTTTGTACTATATACAGTGGATTTCCTTTGGAAACAATGCTTTCCTTAGGGAGGTCCTATTTTTTTAGATTCCTTGTGAATAATTCTTTACTTGGAAACCCTGGATAAGTTGACTAGCATACCATAACTTTTTATAATGTCAATTATATCATTACACTAACCTATTTGTTGCAGTGTGTATGTCCTTGGTCTCCTTGTGATGTGTAATGTGTTAATTAGGTTGACAACATGACTCAATTGTCTTGCATGTTCTATAAGTCTAGTGGTTGTATCAGACATTAAAAGTTTGATCTTTTGGTGCATCAATCACCAAAAATTGGTATTATATCCTAGGTCATTGATGCAGGAGCATCTTAGGATCTTGGGAATCTTGCATCAAAATAAAAATATTTCCTTTACTTTTTTTGTTCTATTCCAGTTGGGCGGTTTTTGGTGTTTTGGGTGGCGGTCGATCTGTGCTTGTTATTTTTGGTTGCGGTCATGTCAGCATGTTATTGGATTCATCTTGGAGCTTATCCTATGATCACATCTCATTTGGTTTTATCACGCTGAAGTTATGGTAGATTCTTCGCATATCTATTCTGTTCTTCATTTTTTGGGTTAGTGGTCGGTTCTCTGATCATTTCCCGATCTTCTAGTTGGTTTTTCTGAGCATGATCATGTCAACTCATTGTTATGTTTTAGGCTGAAATTTTTGTGTGATCGCATATCTTAAATATTTTGTTGGAGTTCTTTCTTTAACATATGGGTCTTGAGCTATTTGGTTGTAAATATTTACTCATTTCTTGGGAATGTAATCTTTTTCAAGGCCGACAAGATGTTGCGATGGATTTATAATTTTATGGACTTGTTCATAAGGAGCAGGAAGATCACATAAGATTATTTGGCTTAGCTTGGGTAGGACTATAAGGGTTTTGAGTGTAATCAGGTTTGTGTTCTTCATGTATGACTGGCATGTGAAACAACATGTTGCAGATCTGTTGTAAAAGAATTATGATAATAATAAAAGGCTGAATCTCTTCTTTTAACCTATTTGTCATGTTTTCTTCCATTGTGTTTTGTTTGATACAAGGCTTGGACATATCTCCTTGAGGTTTCTCCATCCTTGACTGCATTAGGTGGTATCATAGCACATAGTGTAAGGATGAACAAGATTTAGGTTGAATGAGGTGGAGATTCTTGTGTTTTCATATCCGATTTCCTGACTTGTGAAGCCCTTGACCTATTGATCGTATGGTGGTAGAGTGAAGATCTAACTCACAATCACAGAGGAAATTTTTAAGGTGGCTAAGAAGGTTTTTTTGTTGTTGTTGGTGGTGGTTGTTGGTGGTGATGGTTGTTGAGTGTTGAAGGCATACCTGGTGTAGGAGCACCTAGGCTACCTACTAAACCCTATATGTTTTGGTTTGTAATTGACCTTAGCCAAGTTTATGTGTGTGTTTATTTTGGACATTAGGAGGTCTTGTAAGGTGTGTTACTAGGTGGATGGATAGTTAGTGTCTAATCCAACCTAGTATAGTTAGGTTACTTTAATGCTTAGTTTTGGTCTAAATGGGAAATGTGGCCTAAATGTTTCCTAGACCTTAGCATAGCAAGAAAGATTATTTTCTAGGCTTTTATGATGTTGGTTCATCTAACCATATGGGTTAGAGGCCCTAAAAGATAGGATTGAGGCATAAATGAAAAGATGCTCAAAAGTTGTCATGACAACATTTGCAACTTTTGCGAATGTTGCATGCAACTTGACAACATTGGATTCCCCTCATTGTAGGAGTGGAAAATTAATGGATAATTCCTAGAAAAATGGAAGAAGCATCTTAAGGGTTTATGTGGCTCATTTCCCAAGTAGAAGGAGACTATAAGCAAGTTTTTGAATAGTAAGAAGCTCTGCAATTCTGTCTTGTTAGCAATATTCTAGAATTTTGAGTTACAGAGAATTCAGATGGATTGAACTGATAGATATTATGTTAGATTTTTGTTGAGTAGGTGGATACAAAAAAAATTTATTCATTGTGTAGGTACTGTAGAGTTAGTTTAGTAGCATTAATAAATTGTTTAGGATTTAGGGAGTCGGTTGGTTCAATTTAGAGTAGTTTGTGTTTCCATGGCTCCCCCATGAAATCTAATTATGGGAATCTCCTAAGGGTATATGAATATTTTAGGGGAGCCTATTTATAGTGTATATATGCAAGTAGAGGTCCTGATGAGTTGAGCTACTATTTTTAGAGTTATGCCCTAGGTGAACAATGTCTGTCTGGTTAGGGGTATAACAGAGTAAGAATCAAGTTCCATTACAAAGTAGTGTGTGAGGGAAAGAAACCAAGTGTGTTTACAGGATCCTTAGGGTCTAATTGATCCTTTTCTATGATCCTAGATCCTATCCAATCCATCTTTATACATTTTTAGCAAACAATCTATGTGTCACTATCAATGCTTGAAAATAGGCCTAAAAGACCTACATTTCAGGATAGTAGTGTACGGATGGTGTGAGGAGCTAAAACCTTGAAAATATTTAAGGTCTTAGAAAAGGGTATCCAATTCCTAAGTTATTTTTTAGGGTTGTGTGGAATTTTTTGAAAAGAAACCAAAAAAACCCTCTGGATAGGGCTACTAGGCCTAATAGGTTCAAAAGCATTGTAAAGGTGGAACTCGATCACTTTGGAGTAGAAGACCCATTCAAATGGGATTCAATAGATGTCAAAAGGATTTCTTGAAGGTGGGAATATCATTTGTAGCACTTTTATAGATTTTTGGGAAGAATTGAGCTTGAAATCATCCAAGGAAGCATAGAGGTAAAGAGCACTTTCAATGGTGGAAAACTTTCAAGATTGGGCACAAAGAAACTAACTCATAGTGTGGAGTTAGAATAGACTTGGGTTTTGAAGAGTCAAGGAGATGGATTCTATAAGGGAATTAGGATCCAAGGTGGACTAAGGCAAGTTAAGACCTTAGGTGAGTGAGTGCAATCCAATCTTGGGACTCTTCCATAAGATTGGTATCAGAGCCTCTTTTGATCAAGCTTGTGGTTAATGCTTCAACCAGAGGAATCTATTGGAGAGTCAACAATGGTGACTAATGCTGAATTAGAAAAGAAGGTAGATGAACAAGAGGAGGAGAGTAGACTACTCTGAGATAGGTTGGCTCAATTGGAGTAAAAAGTGGATGAAGATGATGTGAAAGAAGATGAAGTGAAGGACAAAATGGAAGGGAAAGGAAAAGAGATTGCCATTGAAGATGAAGTCCCTGAAGTTGACCTTGTCCTTGACCAAGAACCATTCCTGAAAGCCCTAAAGGCTATGAGTGTAAAATAATTGGAAGGAGTTCCCATTTTCAGTGGAAAAATGGAACCAGAGGTAGTCCTTGATTGGATAGAGGGACTAGAAAACCATTTTGAGTGTGATGGTATCACTGAGTCTCAAAAGGTGAAGGTTGCAAAAGCTATATTGAGAGGGTCTTCTCTCACTTGGTGAAAATTCATCCAAGATGAGAGAGAGAAGGAAGGGAAAAGGCCCATTTCTTCAAGGAAGGCTATGGTAGCAAGAGTCAGAGATACTTACATCCCTGAGGATTACGAAATCCATTTGCACAAGGGAAGACAATGTCTAAGGCAAAAGGACCTAGATGTCAACTCATACACTGAAGAATTTCAAAGACTCTGTATGAGGTCAAGATTAGAAGAGGATGAGAAGGTGAAGGTAGAAAGGTGCCTTAATGGACTTAAATGGACCATTCAAGATTAGATGAGTCTTTTGACTCCTGACATAGTTCAGAAATGCCACAAAATTTCTATCAAGGTGAAAGACAAGTTGAAGATGAAACAAGATTCAAGCACTACAAGAGGAAGGGTTAGAGGAAGAGACACTAGAGGACAAAGAGGTGGTTATGGTGGAAGAAAATCTGAATCTAAAGGTCAAGTAGAGACGAAGCTCAATGAACAACATGAAGGAAATGTAAATAGAATAATTTCAAGTAGAGGAAGGAACTCTAACAATATAGGAAGAGGTAGTAGCCAAGGAAGAGGCAACTATTTTGCCAATATGAAGTGTTATCACTGTAATCAGTTAGGATATCTAGCATATAGGTATCCAGAGAAGGGAAGTACCTCTCAAGGAGGGGACAAAAGATTGAACTATGTTCATGAGGAGATAAGTGGAAACAAGAACCTTGAAGTTCCATTAGAATCAGAGGAGGGAGAGAATATCATGATGAGAAGAACTCTAATCAAAGAGCCAGTGAAAGAAGAAATCAGTCAAAGGAGATCATTGTTCAAAGTAAAGTGTAAGATGATGGGAAAAGTGTGTAGAGTCATCGTAGACTCAAGGTCAACTGACAACATAATTTCAGAGGAGGAAGTCAGCAAGTTGAAAATGACAAGGATACCCCACACCAGTCCCTATAAGGTCACTTGTCTAAACAAAGGACAACATGTCCTAGTTAATGAGAAATATTGGGTAGAATTGTCCATTGGGAGATACAAGGATAAATTTTTATGTGACATCTTACCTATGGACACATGTCACTTTCTCCTAGGTAGACAATGGAAATTTGATAGGAAGGTCATGCATGATGGAGTGAAAAATTCATACTCTTTCAAGAAAGATAATGTGACATACAAAATCCAGTCACTGTTGGAGGATGTAGAATTGAAGTCTACTAGTCCCAATGTTCTCATGGTGAGTGAAAAAGAGTTCTTAGAGACTTTATATGAAGGAGAAGGATTTGGATTTGCACTAGTGTTAAAGCCAAAGGAAGTTGCATACAAAACAGAGAACAGGACAGAGCTACAAAAAGAAGTCCAAGAGATGTTAGAGAAGTATGAAGGAATAGTGAGTGATGGAAAACCATCAACCCTACCCCCTAAGAGGTTTGTAAGCCATCAGATAGACCTAATACCAGGAGCTACCCTACCCAATAAGGAAAAATATAAAATGACTCCCCAATAGAATGAAGAAATTGCTAGACAAATCCAAAAGCTCTTAGAACAAGGCCTTATAAGAAAGAGCATTAGCCCTTGTGTCGTACCCACTATCCTAGCACCTAAAAAGGAAGGAACTTGGAGGTTATGTATAGACTCTAGGACAATAAGTAGGATTACAATAAGGTATAGGCTCCCTATCCCTAGGATAGAAGACCTAATGGAATGTCTAGGAGGGGAAAGATATTTTACAAAGATAGACCTAAAGAGTGGCTATCATCAAATTAGAGTAAATGGAGGGGATGAGTGGAAAATAGCCTTCAAGACTACAAAAGGACTGTATGAGTGGCTTGTCAAATGCCCAATCAACATTCATGAGGTTAATGAATGAGTTACTTAAAGAATACAATGGAAAGTTTATAGTGGTCTACTTAGATGATATACTCATCTATAGTAAGACAAGGGAAGAGCACCTCAAACACCTTGAACTAGTTTTTAAGAAACTACAAGAGGAGAAGTTGATGATCAACTAAGAAAAGTATGAGTTCATCAAGATAGAGTTAGTGTACCTTGGTTTTGTGTTATCTCAATGTAGCTTAAAGATGGATCCTAGCAAAGTGGAGGCCATGATCAACTAGCCTACTCCAAGAACAAGCACTGAGGCAATAATTTTTCATGGCCTAGCATAGTACTATAGAAATTTTATTAATTAATTTAGTGCAATTTGTGCTCCTATGTTGGACACTATTAAAGGAGGAATGAAGACTAAGTTTATTTGGAATGAACAATCTAACCATGGTTTTGAGCTACTGAAAAAGAAGATTGCAACCCAACCAATTTTGGTTTTGCCAAGAATTGAAAAGTTATTTATAGTGGAGAGTGATGCCAACAATGTGGCAATTAGAGTTGTCTTGAGCCAAGAGGGAAGACCAGTGGCTTTCCACTTAGAGAAACTAAGTGAAGCTAAGAAGAAATATTCTTCTTATGAGCTAGAGATGTATGCTCTGGTCCAATCACTGTTAAAATGGAGCCATTACCTACTTCCAAAGGAGTTCATAGTCTATTCAGACAATCAAGATTTCAGCTTCTTGAACTCACAAGACAAATTGAGTCATAAGTATATAAAGTAGGTTGAATACCTGCAAGTATACACATTCAATATCAAACACAAGAAGGGATTTCAGAACAAGGTTGTAGATGCCTTGAGTAGAAGAGCCCTTACTATCCAAGAGATCCAACTACAGAGCATGGGAATAGACAACCTCAAAGATCTATATGGTGATGATGAAGACTTTGCAAACATCTATAAGGTATTTCATGAATATAAGAACCACTTTCATAGTAAATATTCTGAATATACTTTGCAAAGTAATCTCCTATTTAAAGGAAGCCAACTATGTGTCCCTAGAGGGTATATAAGGGAGAATTTGATTCAGGAGAAATATAATGGTGCATTGAGTGGTCATTTTGGGTTTAGTAAGACACAAGAACTTGTTCAGAGATTTTACTTTTGGCCAAAGAAGAATGTTGATATTAGGAAATATGTTGAGATTTGTATTGTGTGTCAGAAGGCCAAGGGAAAATATTATAATGATGGCCTATACCAACCACTTCCTATCCCAACTAGACCATGGGAATGCTTGAGCATGCACTTTGTGGTTGGATTGCCTAAATCAAGACATGGAATGGATAGTGTCTATGTGATAGTAGACAGATTTAGTAAAATGGCTCACTTTGTGCCCTGCAAGACAACCAATGATGCCAGTCAAATAGCTTCTCTTTTCTTTAAAGAGGTATTCAGAATACATGGATTGCCTTTGAGCATTGTTTGAGACAGAGACACCAAGTTTATGAGTCACTTTTGGAAGACTCTATGGAAAAAGTTGGGCACCAACTTATCCTTTGGATCTGCTTATCATCCTCAAACTAATGGTAAAATGGAGGTAGTTAATAGGACTCTTGGTAATCTCCTAAGATACTTAACAAAGGAGTATGGTCAGACATGGGGCCAACTCATAGGTCAAGCTGAATATGCTTATAATGATACTGTGAACTGGACTACTGGTAAGAGTCCTTTTGAAATTGTCTATGGTCTACAACCTAGAGGCATTTATGAACTCAGAGAACTAAAGGATGGATTTAAAGGGAGTGGATATGTTGAGGACTTTACCTATGCTATGCAAGAGGTTCATGACATAGTCAGGAAGACACTGATTGACAACACTGAGAAGATCAAGAGTAAGGTTGATGAAGGAAAAAGGGATGTTCAATTAAAGGTTGGGGATCTAGTGATGGTACATCTCAACAAGGCTAGACTAAAGAAAGGAATCCCACATAAGCTATAGATGAGAAGAATTGGCCCCTGCACTATACTGGCCAAGTATGGAGCAAATGCTTACAAGGTGGAGTTACCAGAGAATAGTGGCTTGTCACCTATCTTTAACAATTTAGACATGGTTCTATATAAGGGACCAATCCTTGATCCAGATCAGAGCTTGACTGAAGTCATCCAAGATGTAGAATAACTCCATTTTCCATCTACACCAGTCAACAAGGTAGACTGCATACTGGAATCCAGAATTTACAAAAAGACTATAGCCAAGGTTTACAAAGAACACTTAGTGAAATGGACAGGAAAATTGGAAGTAGATGGAACATGGATAAAGGAGTCCAAATTCAAAAATTTGGGCATTGATCCTGACTTAGTCAATCCAAGGATGGATTGAAATCTTTCACTTAGGGAGGATGGTGCAGGAGCACCTAGGCTACCTACTAAACCCTAGATGTTTTGGCTTTTAACTGACCTTATTCAAGTCAATGTGTGTGTTTATTTTGGACCTTAGGAGGTCTTGTAAGGTGTGTTACTAGGTGGATGGATGGATATTTTCTAATCCAACCTAGTATAGTTAGGTTACTTTAATGCTTAGTTTAGGTCTAAATGGGAAATGTTGTCTAAATGTGTCCTAGACCTTAGCATTGCAAGAAAGATGCATTTGTAGGATTTTATGATTTTTTTCCATCGAACGATATGGGTTAGAGGCCCTAAAAGATAGGATTGAGGCATAAATGCAAAGATGCTCAAAAGTTGTCATGACAACATTTGCAACTTTTTGCAAATGTTGCATGCAACTCAACAACATTAGACTCCCCTCATTGTAGGAGTGGTAAATTATTGGATAATTCCTAGAAACATGGAAGAAGCATCTTAAGGATGTATGTGGCTCATTTCCTGAGGAGAAGGAGACTGTAAGAAAAATTTTAAATAGTAAGAAGCTCTACAATTCTGTCTTGTTAGCAATATTCAAGCTTTTTGAGTTACAAAGCATTTAGATGGATTGAACTGATCGATGTAATGTTATATTTTTGTTGAGTAGGTGGATACAAGAATTTTTCATTCATTGTGTAGGTACTGTAGAGTTATTTCAGTAGCATTAATAAATTGATTAGGATTTAGGGAGTCTGTTGGTTCAATTTAGAGTAGTTTGTATTTCCATGGCTCCCACATGAAATCTAACCATGGGAATCTCCTAAGGGTAGATGAATTTTTTAGTGGAGCCTATTTATAGTGTGTATATGAAAGTAGAGGTTCTGAAGAGTTGAGCTACTATTTTTAGAGTTATGACCTAGGTGAACAATGTATGTCTGGTTAGGGGTATAACAAAGTAAGAATCAAGTGTCATTGCAAAGGAGTGTGTGTGGGAAAGAAACCAAGTGTTGTTATAGGAGACTTAGGGTCTAATTGATCCCTTCCAATGATCCTAGATCCTATCCAATCGATCTTGATACATTTTTAGCAAGAAATCAGTGTGTCACTATCAATGCTTGAAAATAGGCCTAAAAGACCTACATTTTAGGATAGTAGTGTACAGATGGTTTGAGGAGCTGAAACCTTGAAAATATTTAAGGTCTTGGAAAATGGTATCTGATTCCTAATTTATTTTTTAGGTTTGTGTGGAATTGTTTGACAATAAACCAGAAAAGTCGTCTGGATATGGCTAATAGGGGTACTAGGCCTAATTGGTTCAAAAGCATTGTGAAGGTGGAACTCGATCACTTTGGAGTAGAAGACCCATTAAAATGGGATTCAAAAGATGTCAATGGGATGTCTTGAAGGTGGAAATATCCTTTGTAGCACTTGTATGGATGTTTTGGAAGAATTGAGCTGGGAATCATCAAAGGAATCATAGAGGTAAAGAGCACTTTCAATGGTGGAAAACTTTCAAGACTGGGCACAAAGAAACTAACTCATAGTGTGGAGTTAGAATAGACTTGGGGTGTGAACACTCAAGGATTTGGTGGATTCCAAAAGGGAATTGGGATCCTAGGTGGACTAAGGAAAGTTAAGACCTTAGGTGAGTGAGTGCAATCCAATCTTGGGACTCTTCCATCAATACCGATTAAAGGCAAGTTTTTTGTGTGTCTATAGATCACTGGTTGGAGGATAATGTCATGATAGATCCCCAGTAGGAGGGATAGTTTCACTTGAGAATTTGAATATTCCACCTAGAAGAATGAACCCTAGAAGGCTATAAAAAATGACAGAAAAATTTATAGTTGAGATGAGGAATGAGATCATAAATGTCTTCACTAGATTGAGAAGGAATCCTGAGACTGGAGAAGACTTTGAAGAGGCGGCTGAAGATCTTGAGATTGTTAATGTTGAGATCCCTGCAGATGAGGAATGGTTTTTGATATTTATGTCACAAGTCAGTAGAACTCATAAGATGGATGTTTCTACTTTCATCGGTTCATTGCATCCTGAGGATTTGATAGACTAGATTGGAGATTTAGAAGACTACTTTGAGCTTGAAGATATCAAAAATGCATAGAGGATTAGGTTATCACATAATAAATTGAAGGTTCATTTTTCCATTTGGTGGAAGGAATTCTAGAAAGATAGAGAGGGTCATGATGAGAAAAAAATAACTAAATGGAGGGTGATGGTTGATTGGTTAAATATAAATTCATTTCTAAAGATTATGAATTAGAGTTGTTCAAGAAGTTGTAGAACTTGAGGCAGAAATACATGAGTCTAGAGAAATACACAGAGGAACTATATAAAATGACAATCAGGTCTGATCACAAGGAGGTATCTAAGGAGAAGGTGGATAGGTATGTTAATGGTTTGAGATTTAATATTCAAGATGAGTTGAGAATGGTTTGAGATTTAATATTCAAGGAGGTATCTAAGGAGAAGGTGGATAGGTATGTTAATGGTTTGAGATTTAATATTCAAGATGAGTTGAGAATGTTGAGGATTTATACTATTGAGGATGCTTATCAGTCTACATTAAGGGCATAAGATAAGTTGAAGAGAAGACAAGGTAACCTTAGAGGAAGAGAGAAGCAAGTTAGCAACAATAAAAAAGAGAAGAAAATTATTGAAGTTGAATCTGATTAGAAGATATACTTAGAAGAGGGAATGGTAGCAAGGAGTTCAAAGATACTTGTTTCAAATGTGGTTGCATAGGAAATAGGGCTTCTCAATGTTCTAAAGGGTCTAGTAAGAGCATGGGTAAACATAATATTATGGCACATGAGGAACAGACTTCTGGTGAGGTTGTGGAAAATGAAGCTAAACCTAAGACAATAGAGTCTCTTATGCTTAAGAGAGTCATGTTGAGTAAGAAGGAAGATGAACCTTTACAAAGGAGGAATTTGTTTAGGATTGTTTGCAATTCAGGGGGTAAATGTTGTAAAGTTGTTATGGATAGTGGTAGTACTAAAAAATTGGTATAAGAAGAGATGGTGCATAAGCTTGGATTAAAGAGGATTAAACATCCTTGTCCTGATGGGATAGGTTGGTTTTCATACGATAATATGGTGGGAGTGAAAGAGAAATGTTTGATTAATTTTAACATCAGACCTTACAGAGATGAAGTGTTATGTGATGTGGTGTCTATGAGTGTTTGTCATTATCTATTGGGAAGACCTTGGAAATTTGATAGAAGAGCTATTCATGATTGCAGAATAAGTATGGTCACAATAGAGAAGGATTGATAGAGGTTTACTTTAGTTCCTTTCAAGGAATTAAAAGGGGAAATGGAAGCAATTCAAGTATGGTAAAGAGTTATTGTTTGGAGAAGCAAACTACAGAGGTTAGTATGAATTGGAAAAATTATCTTGAAGGTAAATCTAGTGAAGGAAATTTGGTATCTGATTGTAAGAAGGGTAAGGTGGTGCAACAAAGGACCTTGGTTTCTGAATAGATGAAGGTTTGTAATAGAGGTGGATTGGTTATGAAAAAGGGAGGAGGTAGTAATCTAAGCTTTGGTGTTGCTATAAGGTATGATAGAGTGGACACAGAGAGGATTAAGTTGATGAATATGATAGAGGATCATGCAGAGGTATAGAGGTGGATAGTTTCAGATGAAGAGGTTGTTTGGATATAAAGCATGGGATTTATGTTCCATGACTTGTCAAATTTTCATAAGTTTCTCGTATGGAACATTTTATTTTACCTAGGGTGTGTTAAGTAGGGGAATCTTAGGATCTTGGAAATCTTGCATCAACCAAAAAAAAATTCCTTTAGTTCTTTTTTGTTTTATTCCGGTTGGGCAGTTTTGGGTGTTTTGGGTGGCGATCGATCTGTTCTTGTTATTTTTTTTATGATTGTGCTAGTGTTTTATTGGCTTCATCCTAGAGATTATCCTATGATCACATCTTATTTTGTTTCATCACACTAAATTTATGGCAGATTCTTTGCATATCTGTCATGTTCTTCATTTTTCCAATTGGTGGTTGGGTTTTCTGATCATTTCCCAATCTTCCAATTGTTTTTTTTTAGCGTGATCATGCTAGCTTATTGTTATGTTTTAGGAAAACATTTTTATGAAATCACATCTCTTAAATCTTTCTTTCGAGATGATTCTTTAAGATTTGGGTCCTGACCTATTTGGTTGTAAATATTTACCTATTTCTTGGGTAATGTAATCTTTTTCAAGGTTGATTAGATGTTGAGATGGTTTTATAAGCTTATGGACTTGTTCCTAAGGAGCAGGAAGATCTCATAAGATTATTTGGCTTATCTTGGGTAGGATTGTAAAGATGTATAGTGTAATCCAGCCCTGTGTTCTTGGAATGTATGACTGGCATGTGAAACAACATGTTGCACATCTATTGTAAATTATTTTTTATGATAATAAAAGGCCAAATCTTTTGTTTTTGCCTATTTGTCCCATTTTCTTATGGTTTTTTCTTGTTGGATACAAGGATTGGACCGATCTCCTTGATGTTTCTCCATCCTTGGCAACATCATCCATTGGAAATAATTTTGTATGGTCATATGGATGTGCATGTAAATATGAAGCAACAATGCATAGTTCTAAAAATAACATTGAAATCATGCCACCTTCACAATCTATCTTTTACCCCATGTTGATGTCTTGTGTGCTTAATTTAAAGAGTCACTTGGTTAAGGTTACGCAATTTAGCTTGATGAAGTAGTTGATAATCAATAAGTAAATGATCTCATAAAGTATCACTCTCTGATAATATAGATCTAGTTCCATCTTAATCTCTACTTCACATATAGAAAATATTATATCTTCTCTCTTCTGCCGATCGCACCTTTGCATCCACGATCTACATTTGTACTTTTCATCATTTTACACAATTATACATTAAAATTTCATTAGGAAAATTAACCACCTTACAAAATTTTTTACAATATTTCTCACTCAATTAACGAATCCTAAAACATGTTAAAAATATATAGTAATCACTAAAAAATGTAGGCTAGCCTTCAAATCCATCAACCATTGATTTGACAAAGAAAATTCAAACCACAACACATTCTCCAATGTTCTCACACAACCTCCAATAAATCTGATCATAATGATCATGAAAATTCCAACTCATCAATCCTCATCAATATTCAACATCACCACAATCCCTGAAACACATAATCACTTACTACAACATGGTGCATCATCACTGGTCAAGGATTTGACTAACTCTTCTAAGAACGTATTATGACTTCTTACTCAACACCCTTCGCTCACTTGAAACTTGGCCTTCTAGTCATCAAATCATGATGCAGTTGCAAGAGAAACCTCATAACATATATTCAAGATAATATTTCATGAACCACAACATGTGAATCAAAACTTATTTGACACAAAAATCAAATCATTCCTTCTTTGATTCATCATGTTATTCATGTTGACATGTCAACTTTCAATCAAAAATAAGTCACACAAAACATAAGATCAACTTGTGCGGTCATAGATATAGAATTTAGAGACATCGCCTAGTATTCCATTACAATCACACACACCAACTCTTACAACAACCCTAGATTCAACCTCTTGAACATACACCAGTATAATAGGCACATTGTCAGCCAATTAAACACTAAGTTAACATCAATAAAAACATCATAAATGATCAACTTATCATCAAATATACATCAAACACATATCATAGATACTCAACACTATCTCTCCATCAGTTATGCCAATAATATCCCCCTTTGGCATTGATTCAAACAACAATAATACCAAGAAAACTAAATATAAAAATGCTCTCACTTAGCTGATTGTTCTTCTCATTCTCTTCTTTCTAATATTTACTGTTCCTAATCTTCTCCACCTTTGAAAACAATTCAAAATGTCCCATAAGAAAAATACATCATCTCTTAAACTATCTTCATCTCTTTCTTACTGCTCCCTTAGGGAGTAGTCCCCTGAACATCAATCCATAGTGAAAGACATGACACTAAATCCAAATGATTGATGCACCTACAACATCTTAGTTATGTTATTTTAGGGCCATAACCCCTAGCTTACCTCTAAGGTACTCAAAAGTATCCTTAGGCAGTGGCTTTATGAATATATCTTCTATCTTCTCCTTTGTTGGTACATATTCCAACTTCACCCCTTTCTCCTACACTTTCTCTCTCAAAAAGTGATACTTAATTGCAATGTGCTTAGTCTTGGAATGCATCACAAGATTCTTGAAAATATTTATTGCACATGTATTATGACAAAAGATAGTTACCAGTTCAATCATCTTTTGTTTTATACCTTCAAGAATATACTTCATCCATGCAATTTGTGTGCAATTTATATTTGTTGATACATATTATGCTTCTCTAGTGGATTGTGAGATACAAATTTACTTCTTACTTGTCCAAGATATAATCATATCACCTAGAATAATGCACCACCAATTGTACTCTTTCTATCATCAACATTTACTACCCAATATGCATTAGTAAACAAACTCAAAGAGAAATTAGCATCATGAGCATACCACAAACCATAGTCAATTATCCCTTTTAAATACCTTAATATCCTCTTGGCTGAAACCAAATTGAAATCTAGCTACTATACCAACTTCTTGATCAATATTTGGTCTTCTATGGACAACATATTGCAGCTTAGCTATGATAGATATGTATAAAGTAGCATCTACCTCATCAAATTCATTATCCTTAGAAAATTTACATCATGTAACCATGGGGGTTCTAATTGGTTTGGATGCATCCATACCAAAAGTCTTGATCTCCACAATAATTGAAATTTCAAACTCCTTCATTTCTTCAGCAAATGTCAAACTCTTGTCATCATTTCCTCAAAAGATTATATCATTAACAAATACTTCAGCTAACAAAAAACTATCTCCTTCAACTTTTTAGTACACATTACTATCATCACTTGTTCTAGATTAAACCCAATATGAATGAGATAGGAATGTAACCTTTCATACCATGCCCTTGGAGCTTGTTTCAGTCCATATAGTGTCTTTTGTATCTTGCATACCATTTCCTTATCCTTTGTCAATTCAAAACCATCGATCTGTTCTATGTAGACCTTTTCATCAATAATTTCATTCAAGAAAGCTGACTTGACATCCATTTGAAAAAAAAATTGAACTTATTATAAGAAGCATAAGCAAGTATAATTCTTACACCTTCTAGTCTTGTTACTACAGAAAATTTTCTCCATATTCTAGTCTTTCTTCTTGTCTATAGCCCTTGCATACAAGGCTTTCCTTGTTTCTAATCACATCTCCATCTTCATTCAATTTGTTCCTGAAAAACCCATTTGGAACCAATCATATTTTAATCTTCAGGTTTAGGAACAAGGGCCTAAGAATCATTCTTCTCAATTTGATCAATTTCTTCTTCTATAGCTTTTACCCAATCTTCATTCTTGATTGCTTCCTTCATTTTCTTAGGCTCATACTTGGAAATCAAACAAGTACTCTCTCTGAGATTTTTTTCTAGTTAGAACACCTACATTCTTATCACCTATAATTTGACCATTAGAGTGATTTATGTTCACATACCTAGGTAGCACTTGTTCAGGTCTAGGAGCTTCTTCTTATGCCGATTGAATCACTTCTCCCACATTGTTTTGATATGATGGTTAATGCACTTCAAGTTCAATATACACAATCTATCGATCATCCTCTATCACTTACTTGCTTGAATCACTAGATTTCTCAGTGTATCCATCCATCTTTACATTTTCACTCTCAATCATTTTGTTAGTTTTATTATTAAAATACATATATGATTTGATTGTTTTAGAATAACCCAAGAAAATACCTTCATCACTTTTTGGGTCAAACTTGCATGTGTAATCATCCCTCTTAATATAAAATATAATCCCAAAAACTTTAAAATATTTAACATTACGTGAGTGACCATACCATAGCTCATAAGGTGTCTTATCTATTCCTTGCTTTACTTACACCCAATTCAATGTGTAAACAACAATACTGATTGCTTCTCTCTAGTATATATTCGATACATCAACTTGAATTAACATAATCCTTGCAACATAGCCTATATTTATGTTCTCTCTCTTTGCAATACTATGTTGTTGAGGATTCCTTGGTGTAGACATTTGTCTCTTGATTCCATTATCTTCACAGTACTTAACAAAGTATGCAGAAGTAAACTCACCTCCTCTATCAAATGTTAAACATTTCAAACTCTTACCTGATTTTGTTATACCCTGCATACCCGTCCCTACATTTTGTAGGCAAAATGTTGGGTCCCCCCTTTTTTTTTTCTTTTGTTCTCCCTTGGTTTCTTTTTGTTTTCTTTTTTTTTTCTCCAGCCTTTGCCTCCGCAGGGCCGGTGTTGTGTTCTCTTTTGGTCTTCCTTGCTCTGGGACCCAGTCATAGAGTGTTTGTTACATTTACCGTGAACACATTACCCAGAGTGATTCAAGGCAATTAAGGCGATTTAACAATGATTAAGTGCAATTTTTTCACAGTGATTAGCAGTGGTGTGTTTGTGGTATTTCAAAGTTAATCAGTTGTACAGTGCTTCCCATGCTTATTCTCCTACATTCCTCATGTTTTAAGGTAGGCCCTTCTGGTTCTTCCTTGTTTCTTTTTGTTTGTATTTCTAGTTTTCTTTCGTTATGTTTTTTTTTCTTCGTTTTCCCATTTTGTCCTTGTTGTCACCTCCCATTGGTGGGATGGCTCTGCCAAAGGGTTGTTCACCCTCTGTGTCATTGTAAAATAGTGTATTCTAGTGTACGTGCTATAATTTGTTGTCATTTTTCTATAAATGTTCTGTAAATATGTTTGTTTTTGGGTCAGCCTATGAGTTGTGCTTCAGCCCTCATTGTGCTTCAGCCCTCTATGAAGGTGCTCATATTTTTTGTCCATTTATGTATATCCTTCCTTCCTATTTGATGGCGAGCTCACTGTGCCCTTCTGCATTCACCCAAATTGTCGAGCTCGCCCTTTTAGTGTGTACAAACTCAAACTTGGCACCTTGCCTGGTTGAGTTTGTAGGTTTCTCTCTCCTCTGTCAGCTCAATCTTAATGGCAGGTTTAATTCTCCCACACGTGAGCATTCAAAACTGGCCCAAGTGGCATTCATTCCCCCATGTGTTTGGATAGTTGTCACCATTATTACCATTACTCCCTTTATTGCATGCCCACGTGATGCTCCATATTATCTTAGTATGGCCAATTACCAGTCATGTCAATAACAGTTAGTTTTCTTGACTCCGGGTCCCAAGTTCCCATTTGACCTTCATTTCATTCAACGCATGAGCCAAAATCCCCGGAACCCCCGGGCATAGATCAAATTATGAAGTCATTTCATTATATATATATATATATATATATATTCAGGGTTTGATGCAAACTAACACTTTTTCAGGATAGATACAAGGTGGTGGTGAAATCTCCATGATCTAGAATTTTATTATATTATCTATACTGATAGTCATCTAGTCTTGCAAGTTGCCAAAATTCACTTATCAATCATGTCTAAAGCGTCAACATCTTCTCCACCTGAGAGCCTGGAACTCCCTACTACTACGTCAACAAGGGAAGCTGTCAGGACAAAGGCCGAGAAGGCCTTAGAGAAACTCCCACTGACAATGAAATATCTGAAGGGAGAAGCTATTCTAGGATCAAAGGTTGATTTCAAACTGCAGTTGATCACCGACACAAGTGTTGGAGCATGGGAAAAAATGCAAGCTTTGGTGAAAATAATGTTCATACAATGCAAGGCCAAAGATCTTATGGCACTTAATGTGGCCACCTCTGGAATCCTTAAGGCCACCTACTTCCCCTACTCAGTGCAAGCTCTAGAGCTTATCCTCACACTGAAAGAACACTACAACATAGTCGTACAAGCTGTCATACTTGCGGCTCCCAATCCATTGGGCTACCCAACGCCCATGGTGTCTCTGGATGCTGCAACATTTTCTTTGGGGCTAGGGATCCCCCGGTTTTCAAATGCTGCAGTTATCACCCATACCCTGGCATTAAATGAATTTGAGAAGCTCCCGCAAATGGCCTGGCAATACCTCAACTCCAACTGGCTTAAGACCCCAAGAAAAGACTACAAAAAGATGAAGCTGGAAATCCCTCAAACAAAGTTCAAAGAGAGTATAAAAATGGGGATGATCAAATTATGCAGGGTCTTTGGAGATCCCCACGCCCAAGAATTCTCAGCATGGATGTATTACTTCTTATTCGGCATTGCCTCCGGTGGACAAACTTTTGATTAGGCCACTATCATCACCAATCATGTGGATGCCTAGCTCGTCAAGGTCACCCAGTCCTCCAAATTTTACATGAGTTCATATGTCTTGTGGGCACTGGTGCAAAAACACCCCATCACCAGGGGATTACTCACTATCGGTGAGCTCAGGACTGGCAAGGGCCAAAATGCTCCATGGGACTATTTCCCACAAATATAATGGGAGGCCAATTTCCCCAATTTTTGTAGGGTAAATGATGCCTTCATTTACTATAATATTCTTACACCCACTCGGGATGCCGGATACTGGCTTTCAAAGGAGGAAATAACATTGGTCAGCACTTATGGCCATTATTATATTTAGTTTAAACAACACTCCTATATTTGGGTGACCAGATTCTTCAGGAAACCCTACCTATTGCCCAAACATTGTGGGGATAGGATAATTCTTTGGAATATTGTAGATAGATTTTGGAGCTGCATATCTTCTTTGTATTGAAGAAGGTCACCAATATTCCATTCCCAATTACCTGTGGGAACTATAATTGCAGCCTTGCAATGGTGAATGAGGCCTACAGCAAACTAAAGTGTCTGGAGCTGGCAGAGTTTTACTTGGACCAGAAAAAATTTGATCTGCTAGATAAGATAGCATCGGCACTGCCCCAGGCATCGAACTCCCACAAGCCTCACATTGAATATTTTTGGGCAGACTGCTAGGATGGTTTTGAAGTTCAGAATTGACATTTCATTAGGATGATGCAAGGCATGATGAAGTGCCTCAAGCTTCAAAATTTTCCCAAGGACTTTTCAGATACTGGGTCCACAGAAGACCCATAGTACAAGGCTCAGGGAGTAGATAAAATGGCTCTCCCTCCGGTGGACTAGGACACCCCAAAAGGCCCAAAAATTGAAGACATCACCCATGATGTAATTGAACTTAGTCATGTGTATTTTTAGAAGGTATGCCTGAAAATCACTCGAAGAGTGGGCCCATTTTTGTAGGGATCCACTTCTAGGGATGGAACCTCTATGTAGGGTGAGGATAGAGGAAAAAGAAAAGTTGGGACCCCACCCCAGATTCCATCTATAGTTCCTATTGTGTAACAATTGCACCTTCAACTGGTAGTGTCCCACTAGATGAAGGAAGCCATAAGCACCCAGCTAGGCATCCTAGTTATTACAGTAGAACCTGCCCTCCCTTCTGGTTCCCCTTCACTTGCAAAACTTATGGTTCAGGTAACAAGGACAGGAGCAGAGGAGGAGTGAGGAGCTATTTTGGATGTCGGGACCCCATTGGTAACAAGGAGGAAGAAGAAAAAGACAAATGTTCCTTAGCCAAAGGTAGAAATAGACCTCGGGATGCCCCACACCCCCAAGGTGCAGATTATCCCAGACTCCCCTGAGCTGGAAGAATCCCCCGGAGACCTCCCCTTTGCATAAGGATTTTGATGACATATTTGGGATAGACAAACTTGTATATCTACAATGGGATATAGGGAAGGCAGTAGAGGAGATCACCACCCAAGAAGAAAGAAGAATCCCCACTGATGGGGAGGTACCGGAAAAGGAAGTTTTCATGGAGTAGGAAGTCCAGGCAGAAAGAGAAAAGGAACTAGAATAGGTGGACATCCCAAATGTCCAATAAATCTTAGTACTAGAGACTGAAATAGAAAAGAGGCAAGTGCAAGATGAGAAGCCAGCTTCGGCTGAGGGAACCGGACCTATGGGAGAAACTGTAACCTCAACCTCCATGCTCCAGATGCCTCCACCCACCCAGGAAAGTGCAACATTTGGCAAGGTGGTCCCATTAGTACTACAGATAGATCTAGTCTGGACACCTTCATCACCTCCAAAGGATAAGCTAATGGAGGAGGATGTCCCAGTAGATGATGTCAGAGAAGAACAACAACAGTAGTAGCAGGATAAGGGGGAGAACCCTGGAGATATTTATATTGAACTCATAGATGTTGCTAAGGATGTGAGCATCGAGGAAGAGAATATTGATGACACAAAGGTGGACAGTGTAGATGACCTTGAAAACCAGGACAAAGAGTCCAATGAGAACATAGGTGCAGGGGTGAACAGTTGAACCCTGGGGGAGACTCAAGTAATCAAGCTCTAGAAGCAAGGCTTCCCCCACCACCATAATGGTTGGTAGAAGAAAAGAAGAGAAAGGCCCTGGCAGTGGAAAAATCACATCTCTCCCTGGCTGAGATGATGGCACAAAGTCAAATCCTCCCCAAGATGAAGAAGGCCCGGACCCTCCACTCCATTCGGACTGGTCTGGGCAGAGATACAGTCATGGTTATTGTGAAACCTCCCCTACACAAAGAGTAAGCAATGGTAAGTGCTATAGAATACACTGTCATAGAGGTACCTCTGGGGAAGAGGGATAAGCAGGTTGAATTGGACCTGCTCAAAGAAGCTAGCCAGGCAATTGAGGCCCGATATGACAAACAGGTGCAGAAGCTGAAGGAGGAAAGGGAAAAGAATTAAAATCTCCTCAGGCTTCTCGCATAACTTACACAGCCACTGGCCAAGATCCATCTGGAAGCCTCCACCTCTGAAACACCACTCCCATAGGGTGACTTGGATGCTCTAAGGACCATAAAGAAGAAGGCATAGTTTTTAGATGGGTGGATCATGGAAAAGATCAAGTCTGTAAGGAAATTATTAAAGGTGACACTCCTAGACCTTTACCTAGTCAGTAATCTTATGGGCCAGGTAAGCGGTGTCATCGTCCTATGGGAAAAGGACATAGAGAAATATGAGGAGTGGAGGACCGGATTGGAAGAAGTAATAAACTTCAGGGAGGAAGTCATCACAAAGGCTGGAATTTTGGGAGAAGAACCCTTCAGATTCTTTTGGGCCCAGCACTCCATGATTGGCCTCAAAATTGAGGTAAGCAGGCAACTGGTTATGACCCTAAAAGAAAAGATCATGGCAGTCTGGTATCCTTTGGACCTATATAAATCATTCATTGGAAGGGTTTCACAAATTGATCCCTTCATCACCAAGACTTGTGCCCTAGAGGATTATTTGATGAGTTGATGGAGTCCTAGTGTCAGTCTATTGGAGACTTTGATGGAGGACAAATGTCAAGAATATCCAAGATGATGCTCCATACTCATGACTCCATAAAGATAGCCAAAGAATTCTAGGACGGGGCTAGAGATATTGAAGAAAGGTTTAGAATCATCAGCGACTGGTGGGCTAATGTCAAGGACATATATGAGGATGGCATTGGCCAAATTTTGGAGGCCTTCAAGAATAACAAGGGGCGGTAAAGTTCTCTAGACTCTGAAGACTTTCACCAACAGGGTGCAAGTTTTGTAATTCTTTATTCTTTGGGCGTAAGCTCCCAGACTATGGAATTCAAGGATCTAATTATTTTGTATTCTTTTAGTGACCCATGTACAGGTTCCCCAGAGTCGATCGGTCATTATCAAGCAGTTAATAAGGGGGACAGCAGCTAGGTGATCCTGATAAGGTAGGTCAGATAGAGGGATGGCTCTGAGAGGATATTTTCTTGAGGTGCCACTCCAACATTAACTACCTGGTGCCTCAAAGATAGAGAGCCTCATTTTGCATTGATGAGGCATGTAGCCTCAAACTCTGGGAAGATCAGATTTCTTCTATTTTCACTCTGGCACTCTTTTCTAGGTCAAATCTTCCAACTTCCTTTCTTGTCTTCTTCCTCTATCTTGTCAAACCTCTGCTCTTTTCGAGGTGATTGTAAGTGGTGTAGGTAATACCATCCACCGGATATTGTATTTTAATGTTGAGTGTACAATTAGATTAGGTTAATTTTAGGGAAAATTGTGTGCATAAATAATAAGTCTGACCTCATAGCAAGGGGCGGCGAAATTGATGATTTTGCAATCCAATAATATTAGGATTTAATTCTCAATTGTAGTTGTAAAATCTTAATGCCCAGTAGTTCTTAGTAGTAGATGCTCCCTTAGAGCCATTGATGTACACACCAGTGATGTTGGGACACTCTATTAATGAAGAAGGAAGAATAGTTTCTGGCAATGATGTTATTGATGTTCTGATCTCCGAGTTGGCAATATCTTTTTGTGTTGTATTTTTCTAATGTCATTTTCTCTGATGTATGGTTTAGATTAATGATCTCATTTCCCCTTGCTATTGAATATGTATGAATCATTGATTCTGTATGTATTCAATATTTAGTGTAGTTCATTAGAGCATGGGTGATATTTGAAATATGTTGCACAACTATAAGTAGAAGCAATAAAATCCTAACTCTGGCCTATCTTTTTTTGTTTATTTGGTAAACTTAACATGCTTGCAGGAAATCTCGACCTATCACCAAAATCCCTAAAGAAGACAAGTCTAAAACTAGCTATCCCCCCAAACAAAACAGTCACTTGCCCAACTTAGCTCCCCGCACCATCAAGACCCAACACTCAGGTGCTTGAAGGACCGGAGAATTTATTCTCTAGAGAACCTTTACGAGTGAAGTTTTTTAGTACCCCGATACCCACTGACAACTTATCATATATTGATTAGACCGGTCACAAAGTCCCGTCAATAGATTCCTTCTCAACCAGCACCTTGAATGCTTTGAATTTATAAAATGAATCAGACTTCTTTCATAAATTTACCCACATCATTCTACAATAGTCATTAGTAAACAATATGAAATATCGTTCACCTAGATAACTTCTCTATCTCATAGGCCTACAAACATCAATATGCACCAAATCAAGTATGCTTTCAAATGAAAAAGACTTTCTTTTAAAATTATAACTAGTTAGCTTACCCAATTCACATTCTTCACACATCATGTTGTCTGGTTTGACTAATTGAGGAAATCTCCTAGCTACATTAGTCTTACTTTTATCAAACTATTAAATTTTACATGGAAAAACATTCTATGCCATAGCCAACTATCCTCAACCTTTGTAACAAAACAACTTTTCATGGTATTATTCAGATGGAATAAATTACCTCTAGTCTACCTACCAATAGAAATCTCATCACCAAAGCTTCCAATTATTTTGCATACACCTCCTTTCAATTCCATTCTATAACCTTTATCATTTAGCTAACTGACACTTAACAGATTATGTGTTGGACCATCTATATAATAAAGATCATTTGTATTACTCTTTCCATTCAAAGAAATAGTGCCTTTACCTTTAACCAAAGAGGGTTTACTATTAAAAAACCTTACTACACCACCATCAAACTCATCAAGTTTAATGAAATTACTCTTATCACCTATCATGTGATGTCACCACCCATTGTCATAATCCATTCATATTTTTTTATTAAGTGAGAGACCAACACCTTTTCTCCTTCTGATGGATCTTCTTTGACTACAACAAATACGAAGTCCTCTTCCTCATTATCTCCTGATTCTTCATCGATAACTCATTCATCCACAACAATAAAGCATTATTTCTTCTCTTTTCCCTTCAACTTTCTAAGTTTATCCTTTTTATCACCATTAGGACATCTTGCAACAATATGTCCAATCTTATGACAAGATAAATATTTCAGTGGATGTTTACCTTTGAACTTACCAGTCCCTTGAGGTAGTCTCTTATCTATTAGAGCCTCAAGATCTCCTTGTTTCCTTTCTTCTTCTAAGATAGCTTTAATTTCTGTTTCATAACCTGATATATAATTAGAATCATTACTTGTTCCCTTACCGGTATATTAGACACTGATGTCTTGAAAGTTGCCTCAACTCTTGGAATATTGTTATCAAAGTTATTTAACTCAAATACAGTAAGCTTACCAATCAGTCCATTTATATTAACATTATCAAAGGTTATCATCTCATTTATAGAAGACACTCTAATGAAATAAGTAGGAAATAAAGCTCTCAACATTTTATTTACCACATTATCTTCCTCAATAGTTCTACTAGTACCTCTGATAGCACCAACAACTTCTTTTATTCTTATGCCATATTGAGAAATGGTCTCTCCTTCTACCATCTTCATGTCATCATACTTTCCCCTAAGACCTTAACTTTTTGCACATGAATATCTCCTCCATAGATTAATTTCAACTTTTACCAGACATCATAGAAAGTATCAAGTCCACGAACATCAACATATTCAATATCAGATAGGGTAGTTACAATAGCTTCATGTTCTTGATTATTCTCTTATTATTCCTTCAGTTCATCTGCAATGAGAGTTATAGTAGAAGTGATATACTTTCTTCTAACATACATCCAATATTTTGATCACATACCTTTTAGATATAACTTCATTTTGTTACTCCATACTAGGTAGTTATATTTAGAGAACTTGGGAGGTTATTTCCTCATCATTGGATCTTTTCCTCAAAACGTTAGACTTACCACAAAGAGGACCAAATATTTGATACCAATTGTTAGTATAAAGAGATCCAAGGTTACTTAGAGGGGGGGTTGAATCAGTAATCTAACAATTCAAAATTATCATTAACCATTCAACCACTTACATCAATAGACATCTATAGCATGAAAAACTAAAAAATAAAAATAAACATCCACAACCATGGAACATAGTAAAACCAATTTGTTTCTCATGGAAACCCAACTAGGAAAACCATGTATGGGGATGGAACCCACTAAAATTTGCACTCTTTTGAAGTATGCCCGGTTGAGAGCTTATCCCTGTTAAAATATTACAAATGTTGGGTTAAGAGTAAGACCCTATTGGGAGTCACCCAATCAAGGGATTTACCTATATCCCTATTAGGAGCTTTACCCTATTTGGAGTAACCTATTTAAAGGATTTCAAAACCTAATTAAAGAGTCACCTAGTTAAAGGATTTACAATTTGGAACTGTTAGGATCTACCCAATTAAGGGATTTAACTTGATGAAGCTGTTAAGAATCACTAAGTAAATGATATGAGAAAGAAACACTCTTTGCTAATACAGATCCATTTCAAGATCAATATCTACTTCACATACATACAATATTCTCTCTTCTCTTGATCGCACCTCTACATCCACGATCTATACTTTTACTTTATATCATTTTACATATTTATACATTACAATCTCATTAGGGAAAGTAAACACCTTAATGTTGGAAAGTGGCCAAGGATGTATATCATATATGTTGTCATTTATGGAAAAACACTTATTTTTATGGTCACTTTGAGTACAGTTCATTTTTGGGTATCTAGGCTTGGAAAAGTAACTAAGCCCACAAGATGTCTCCTTGATACAATTGTGCATTTTTTCCTAGCACGCATTGTATATGGAGAGTTAAGTCATGCGCACTTAGATGAACATATTATGAAGTGTTGAATGGCTTCAGTTATGGTCTCTTGTATTTTGGAGTTGTATGGAGAGAGTTAAAGTGCGTTCTTGGCATGTGAAGATAGTACAGCAGTAATTCTAAATGGTAATAGTGTTCATGAGGTTTAGCATGAAATGTTAATATATTTTATGAGTGTGATCGATTTGATAGTTTATTTGAGCTTTATGGTTCCTTAGGATGATCTAGGATTATGTGTCTGATGTGTTGGTAGATTACATTGATCAAGGTGATCAAGTTCAATGGATTTGAAGATATGTTTACATTCTTAAGTGAAATGTCAAGAAGAGTTGATGAAACGGTTTACAAGAGATCGGTAAAAAATTTTAGGGTTATGATTATGATATCGAGGTGTTTTTGAAGGATCTAGAAATGTTTGGACAAAGTGCATTGATCTTGATGGTTGGTTTTGGTAAGTTAAGACTTGGATGTTTGAGGATTAATTTATTTTACACCTATTTCTTGATAAATATGGTGAATTATGGTTTGATTTATGTTGTCATATGTGGGTTCCAGTATTTGGAAGATTATGGAAGGAAGAGGCTTCTATTCAAGAAATTTTATAGATCTATATAGGGATGGATTTCTCATTTGAGTATGACAGAGAGAATTGTAGCAAGGGATTTGATTGTACTAAAATGGAACTGACCAAGGCATAGATAGATGCTATAATATAGTTCATGAATTCTTATATTGGTGTCAGAATTATGATTGTAAGTTAGTGAGACTTTCTTAATGTTGTAGCCCAAGGAAATTTGAGTAGTCAACTCTAGGCAATGTTCCTAAATGCACGTGAAATCCCCATATTGTAATAAGTATATACTTCTAACAAGGTACTAGTCTTATTTTGGGTTTCAACCCCACTCTGATTTTCTCCCTAGTTTGGGCTTCCATAATAAATAAAAATTGTATTATATAGTTTTCATGTTTTTTTTAATTTGTTTTTATAGGCTTTACACTTTGCAAATCAGTAATAAAGGTTTAAGTGATAAAGGGTTTCAAGTTTTAATGTTTTAAGGGTTTGAAGATTTATGTGTTTTAGGATTTAAGATTTAAGTGATGAGAGTTTGCATTTTGACATTATGGATATGAAGAGAAAAATGTTCACAACTCATTTCCCATATCTAAAGTCAATTTGGTGGGATATAAATGTATTCTTCAATGTTTAGGAAGCTTCCATTTATCTTGAGAATTTTTTCTTTCCTAAAAGTGAATTTTGCACATGAATTCCACATTTGTTGCATGTCCCTTTACTTGGGTGCATATGAAACAACTACTATGGTCCACTATGAGAAAGAAAACCCTCCATCCTCCTCACTTTTACTATCTAGAAAAATAATCTCACTCTCAACTCTTACTTTGATCTCCATAAAAGCTCTAACAAAATCTACATATCATCTTCCAATAAATTATTCTCCTCATCTATACAAGGTAAGTTATCATCTCTACCCTAGAGGAGTTCATGTTGTATGGAAATATGTATTCTCTCTTAAATATATATATCTGGCATCTTATTTTATCAATGCATGTACTATCTATTTGCACTTTGATCATTTTATAATAATTATTTTCTCTATTAAGTTGGATTTATCTCATGCAATAAGAGATTTTTTTAATTGAACTGTGTCTATTTCTATTTTTATATCTAAAATAATAGGGGTTTTACTCTGTTAAATAGGGTTTGTTTTTATTATGTTACCATTTATAAATTTAATTGTAAATATATCTATTTGGATGTCTATTTAGGTATAAATATGAAAATAGTGGTATGAAATTATAGAAATCCCCTATACAACCACAATAATTGTCCTTACTTTTTTGTGTATACGCGATGAATATGTTTACAGATAAAAGTAAAGTGTACATGATAGATTCAAGTTTGTCTTTTATTTTTGGTTTTTACACACTACAAAACAACACATGGATATTTGGTCTATTTCATTAATTATGTAGGTTTAGGTCAATTTTAGTATATAAAAAAAATCTAGTTGATAAGTTATTCTCATAAGATCATTTTTAAACAGGAATAAAGGTCTTTATAACCCATGTGAGTATAATGAAAGTGTTTCCTGATTGAATCAATTCAATTAAAAAAAAATGTTTTGCATTTAATCTACAATTTATCTAGCGTTTGATCCTTCATTTTCATATCAAATCGTGTTGGGTGAAAGTGACTATGGAGGAGTCTTCTCAGTACCAACAGTAAGGTAATGCTTGGACTCCTATGGATGAGAGATTGTTAATTTTTTTATTTTGAGGGTGATAAATAAGTATACCCATACCTTGATTTACATTGTTATTACAAAGTTGTATCCATCTTGTACATGCATATTGTATGACAAATTTCATCTTAGTTTGTACTAAATCCGCAATATGGATGGCCTGTAATTAAAAATAGCTCACTATTTAGATAAACCAATATTATTAAATATAAAATACAATACCATTGATTAATTAATATATCTCAAAATTGTTGAAGATAATTAGTCAATTGTGTATTTTCATTGATGTATACACAAATGTATTAATGTTACACAAATGTCTAATACTAACTAAGCACAATCAGTGCATGTCGAGCTCTCTCAAGCATTGAAGAAGACTCTAGTATCATCCAATTGATTCTTAGTACTAACACAGTAAGGTCAGGCATTGAAGGATTATAGTGTTAAGCAACTTATGCATTTAGTGTCAGCCGACTAACAACAGTTTACATGTTATGTTTAATTGGTTGATTGCAGCCGATAGATTTGAGTTTTATTGTTTATTTGGAAGGTTATTCAAGCAGACTTGACAAGGGTTATCATATATATATAATCTCAAGTTTGGATTGAATGTGTGAGTTTTGATATGAAGAGTGAAGGTGAAATAAGAGGGAATTTTGATTAAGGACATAATATCCAGACCAAGTTGCATAAGAATATTTGATCAATAAGGATCCAGTTAAAGATGTAATAGAGATCTGAATCTAAAAAGACAATTGCTTATTCAATCAGATCAATCCATTGTTACTCTCTAACAATTTTAGCAGTGATCCAAATCTCTTTACAGAGTAGACTTAACAGTCTTTCATAAATCCTCTCACAAGGTGGAATTTCTACATTGAAGTGTTTGAAGACCTCTAACAAGGCCACTTCTTACAGGGTGATTAAATCCTCTAACAAGGTCACACCTTACAGTGTATTTTTGTAACCTTTAATAGGGTTGGCTCCTAACAGGGTTCACTTCAAAAGAGTGAAAAACAATAACTAGTTGCAATTGGTGGTTTTCCCAAATTAGGTTTCCACAGTAAATCTTGGTGTCATTTGTGTACATGTTATTTTCTTTATGCTTTATGTTTCTTCACTTAATCACTAAAGGATAATCACATTTAATATCTTAATATTTCTTTGTTAACCGAGTAACAACAGAATATATTTGTTAACCGAGTAATAGTGGTAACTTTGATTAAGACATCTAAGGGACTTGGATTTTTTTTGTGGTGACTGATTCACCCCTCCCCTCTTAGTTACTCAACTCATTTCCAATAATTGGTATCAGATCTTTTGGTGCTTTCAAGGAAGGTTTCAAGGCCTAAGCTAAAGATCAAAGATGTCCTACAAAAGGTGATGACATTAATTTTCCATTAGTATGAAAAAAACACTTTAGATAAGCATACACTAAAAGATAGGACAAAAAATAAACCAAAAATCAGATATAAAGAGATCACCAAAAAAAAATAAGTACAGAGAAAACCGACAACACAACTTTATGTGTACACCAAAAACACAAAGTCAGAAGGATAAAGAGGAACCCAAAAAAGGAACCTGATGTGTAGGATATAGTGCAAACTAAGAGACAGGTAAATAGAAAACTAAGAGAACAAAATTGAAAGACAATCAACTGATTTTAGAGCGTAACCGAACGACAAAAATTGAGAGTCAATTGCAGCCCGCAAAAAGTGGACCTGACTTCCACATTAGATAAAGAAGTCCTATTTTATTTATAAAATCTTTATTTGTTTTTAAATCCATTTCTTTAGGGACAAGAAACATTAATGTAAGTTATTTAATCATTCTAACTGATTTAAAACACATAGACTAGGAGGTCTAGGCAAAAGTTATAAACTTGATCTTAGAGTTAACATTGTTTTTTGTGAAACTTGATGATGTCAATACATCTTATAAATAGATGATGAAATCATTCATTATACAAGGATGTGAATATGAAAGAAAGGATTAATGAATCCTATGAGCACATCTATGGATCAGATTGAGAGTTTCAAGAACCAGAACAACAAGAACCAAGAATAGAGGCTACCAAGAATCAGAGGTATTATTCAATCACATTAGGTGATAATATTATTCATGTAAACTTAAATGGATCTCTATCATCAATAGGAGATTTCATTTACCAGGTCAAAATTGTAATTTGGTATCATTCTAACAAGTGGAGCAAAGTGTAAAAATCCTTTCAAGGAAGGTGGATTTAACAGACCAACTACAAATCTCTTAACCGAGTGCACACTTAATAGTGTTGCTAAATCTCTTAACCGAGTATACTTTAACAAGTCTCCACTGATACTCTTAACCAGATAGATCATTAGAAGTGATCAAATTGTAATCCTTAATCGGCCCCTTCCAATCTGTCGATAGTGAAGATTTTGTGGGTGTCATCCCCAGTACAGTTTTCACTTTCTAACATGAGTTTTCTGTGATATCATATCATGTGTTATGTGTCAATTACTTTCATGAATTTTTCTATAAATGTTCACATGTATGTTAAGTTCATAAATTGATATAACTCACATAAAGATAATATAGATCAGATGAATAGATATGCAATTTATTACAAAAGGTTAATTGATTGAAGGATACAAAAATTTTAGAGGTACTGATTCACCCCTCCCCTCCCAGTACACACTTCCCATTAATTCCAACAATTGGTATCAAAGCTAAGTCTCTTCTTTGAAAAATCTTAAATGATTAAGAGAAAAGATCTTACAATGGAGAATTATAGACTTGATAAGAATATTAAAAATAAGAAGCTAGAAATTTAGATGTTCTATGAATAGTATAAAGAAGATAGAATCAACATGAGATAGTTGTTAGATAAAAGAAAGACTATGAAATATCGTTGTAATGAGATAGATTATCATGAGGAAGAGATACCATATTTCTTTGAGCCTTTAGGATCAACTACAAGCAAAGCATCAGATACATCAGAAGAAAGCATCACAAGCCTAACTGAAACCAATCAACATCTAGCTGGACAAGTTAAATCTTTGCAAATCGGTCAAGAGATATAGATGGTAAGGATGATTGATGTCATGAAAAATGATAGACAAGCTGAGCAAGAAATAACACTAGCTATTGATGATAGAAGAAAGATTACAGGAAAGCTATAAGAGAAAGTGTCTGAAATACAAAGAATTACAGAGCATCACTAGAGATTACAAATCAAATTATTCTTATGAGTCAAGAGGAAAATAGCATAAATGTTGAAATCATTGAAAGAATAGAAGCTATCGGTGAACTAAGGGATGAGGATGAAAATTTGAAATATGAAATAAGAATTCAACAGTAGCACAATGAAATTATCAAGAAATCTGAATAAAGCAATAAAAGAATTGATGATTTTCTTGAAGGACAATGAAGAGTCAACAACAACACCGGTATAGGTTTTACCAAGAATGGAGAATAATCAAATCAAACTAATCCAAATAATGTCTATACAAATTCAAGACCAAGAAAGATGACATGAAATCACTGTGGAAAGCAAGGCCATACCTCAAATGTATGCAGAGGCAAAATGAAAGGTATTCCTAAATCTACATCTTTATTCATAGGATTTTGTTATAAATGTAACAAGAAAGGACATAAAGCATATGAATGTAAGTCTGAGATGAAACAACCAAAGAAGGAAACCTACATGGACAAATACTATCCTACTTGCAAAATGAATGGGAACACAACTCTTGAATGCTGGAAAAAGAAAAGGCAAGCATGGAAGCCTAAAGGTCAAGAAACTCCCTATCAACTGAAGAGAGTGGGTAACCAATATGTATGGGATTACAACACTTGGAAAAATTGTATATCATGTGGAAGATTTGGTCAAATCACTGCAAACTATATGAGACAATGGACTAGAAATTCTAGAGGCTAGACTAACCCCAGAATTGCATGCTTACACTGTCATAAAGTTGGTCATCTCAAGAAAGACTGCAGAGATGACTAACAGAAACCAGCACATATCCTAATGGAAATACCATTAAAGACATCCAGAGAGAAAGAGAAAAAATGTGGAGAAAAGCTTCAAACAATGATGAAGCTGGACCGAGCAATGCAAATGGTGACACCCCATCCAATGGATTCAGTGACATCACCACCCCCACCTAAGCAGAACAAGTAAGTATGGAACTGCATTACCCCAAGTTATTATTTTACATCAGTTCCATATTATGTTGATTAAATGCCAAATTAGCATAAGTAAATATGCATCATGGTATTGCTTGTTAAAATATGTGATAACTATGCTATCAGTCATACATGCCAAAATCCATCAGTACACACTCAAATCTGAGATGACCTACACTTACCGAGAAGTGTCGGTTAAAAGAAAATTTGCTAGTGTAAATCGAGCCTCGTCGGTAACCTAGCAAAGTGAACAAGTGGTTTGCAATACCGAAACCCGTCGGTAAAAGAAAAAGGTATAATGACCACCCTAAAATGTCATGTGGTCACTGAAGGAAAGTTGAAGTATTAACCAAAAAACTCCATCTTCACACACTGATGAGTTGGTAAGCATTAATGACATGCCTTTTAGGGAAAATGGTTATAAAAAGGTGACTAGTTGGTCTCATTATTCACCACGACCAGAGTAGAGTGATGAGAGTGATTTTTTAGCAGAAAGCGACAAGATCACAGAGTGACCACAACTCAGCCACAAGAAATTTAAAGTAGATTTGGAACAACAATTGGTGTATACAGTAAGTTCTATGACCACCGACAACTCTATTTCACACATTTCACAAAAAGCCCTAAATCTAAAAAAAAATGACCATGACATCAAGAAATGTGAAATTGAAGAACACAAAGAAGGATGAGTTTAAGATCATCAAGAATTTGGCATGTGAGGAACCAAACTACAAGATTCACCCTGAGGTTGCCTCACAACCTAACGATGCTGGAGCATTCTCATGAATACCAGCTAGGTTTTTCTCGCCAAGGACATTTGAGCATTTATACACTGCAAGATTGCAGAAATAGGTGATTCAGAGGTTGAACAAGCTTACAAGAAGCTATGCAATGAATATGGAACTTTGAAAGATAATAATAAACATATACAAGTGAAAGGGCTCACTAATTCCCTAATGTTCCTGAAGGCATTCAAATACGAGTGGATTCGGTTAGTACTAAGTTGAATGCACAATCATAAACTTTGGCTCAATGAACTGAAGATGATAACCCGAGATGTTATCCATGTAGTCACCAGTTACCCTATAACCAAGAAGGTAAAAGCACTGAAGCATCCACCCAAGGCCAAGAATGAAAAGATCACAAGAGCCAAATGGGATGGCAAAGGATTGAAGGTTTCCACCATTACCAATGATGAGATGAAATTTGGTGCATGCGTTTTTTTGGTGCTCAAATCAACAAATTGGATTTCCTATGGATTTTGCCTTATCCAATGATGAGAAACCCAAGTGATTTTCCAACAAATAACGTTTCAAATTATTCTAAATATCAACCTTCAATAATTTTGTCTCTGTAGAACCAAGGCTGGTAGGCCTATACCCTAAACTTATCTTCCAAGTCTTTAAGGGGTTTTTAGAGTATATAGCTTATGATTCAAACCTCTCTATCCCAGAGTATGGAAAATTACTATGAGATCCTTTAAACTAAGAGAAATGTATTATTAAAATGTTCAAATGTAATGTTGCAAGAATTTAAAAGAATGTTTGATGGATTTAAGATATGAACTGAATAGAGTAAATGGATATAGTATCTCAAAACTTTAAATAATAAAAATATGACTATAATCCAATAAACAAGAAAGACTAGTGCCTTAATCAACTATGGGAAATAGATTCAATATCATTCCAATCCTATGTTCAACCTCAGAGACAGTTTTACAAGAAAACTTATCACTTCAAAGGTGTTATGGAATGTACATGCAACGTAAAACAAATTCAGAGATATGTCAAAAGGGTAATACTTCTTAGATGATAGACCAATTGACTGAGGCCTCAATCAACAAAATTTAACCATGCAAAATGAGAAAACCAATTGAAAATACAGACTATGAATCAAATTAGGAAGCATGCACATCAAACTGTCACTAAATGAAGAAGTTTTATTGGTTTATCCGAGGGACTAATTGTAAAATGACAATGAAACAATTGCATACATGAAGAAAAAAGACTTATCTTTATTGATTATGAAAATAGTACAATAGAGTTCACATTTGCAGTTATTGATCCATCTATTCCATCTATCAAAATTATACTATTGTTGTATTTTCCTCTCTCTTTAAATTTTACATTATGTATATATATGTGTGTTTGAGTAGGTTTCACACCTCCTTAGGGTGAAAAGACACAACCCTTATTACAAAATTATTTTGAAAAAATAATAAATTAACTAAAAAATAACTACCTAACTTTCGGATTTGTCTTTGGCCGAAAATCAAAAACACTTCGTGAAAAGATACTATTTCTACTAGAGATAGGAAATTTGATTTCCTGAACTGGGTCATTTTTAGATGGTTAAATATTGATCATCTTCAGCCTCTGTCGGCATCATCTTTGTAGCAGGTTGAAATTCCATCATTTTCTAAAGGCTTTGATTAGTTAGTTCTATTTATTTGTGTCATAAAGCTTCCTTCCTTTGATTTTTTTAGTACGAAGAAACTTTCTTCTTGATAATGGATTAGGACTTCTAAATTCTCAAAATTTAGGGTACCACCATGTTATAGGCTACAAATTCTTTCAAACGAGTAGGATGAATAACAAAGTATCCGGTGCAGTAGACACAGCTTATAAAATTGTGAAGAAGGGAACACAGTTGAACTTATCAGAACTTTGACTAAATCAGCTAGAAGAGAATATAAAGACTATAAGGAATGCAAATTTGAACACATGTAAGTTTGGCTCACTCATAATGTGCATTCTCTTCTACTTTTAAGAAACATTCCCATCAGTAGGAAATGTGAAATGGGATAGCACAAAATAGGTCACCATGCAAATCAATGAACACATAGCCTCACTGGGAGATAATTTTGAGAAAATCATGGATGACTACTTTAATGTATTCAAAGACCAAATGAAAAAGAGGGTAAGGATCCCCAAGAAACTCATTGAGAAGTATAAAGATGAAACATGTTTCATGGTTGATACAGACCACACCTATATCAAACCTATTGTACTGAGGATAGCATGGCTTCAACCATTAGAATATGAGATAAACATTGATCTTGCATCTAAAGAAATTGATGCCTTGTTAAATAAACCACTAGATAAGAAACAACCTTAGTTTGGAACTTATGAGGAGGCCAAAACAAGAATAAAATCTGGCCTGGTTGTTAAGAAAATTATCAGGAAAAAGGAAAAAATTGTAAAGAACCTAAAGAAGATACTGTTGGAAATAGAGGAAAAAACTGAGGAAGAAACTGAAGAGGAGGAAGAAACTGAAGGACAGCTACCTATCGGTGAAGCTGAAGAAAAGAATGACTCTGAGGCCACAGAGTTAGATTCACCACCTCCTCCACCAACCAAGAAGCAAAGGACTACAGCTAATTCTAGAACTAGAAGCCAAACATCTAAGGATTCAACTCCTTCACCTTTGAAGAAAGGAAAAGTAAGAACGTACAAGAGGAAAGTGGCCACACTAAAAAGAGGGCCAAACAAAAGAATAAGGAAGCTTATTAGAACCAGAGAAGACATTAAAGACATCAAGCAAGATGAAGTTGTAGAGGTAGAAAATGTTAAGGTTAAAGAGCCATAAAATATTGATGACATTTGTAAATCTATTACAAATTCATGACCTATTACAGATTCTTAGATTAGAAGATGGCTGAAACTAGATCCAGAAGATCAGAACAAAGTTGAAGATGTCATCATAGAAAAACTGTATAAGTTCAAATATGTACCGATTTAGTTTGAAAGCAATAATGTACCAAGGGATCTCTTGGATAGACTATACTCCATATGGACATTTTCTTTGAAAAGTGAGAAGGAAATAAGAGAAAGAGTACTTGTTACTCTCATTCCTTCTAAATCCAAGAAGGAAGAAATAGATGAAATGATGGAGAACCACAAAAAGGAATTCTCACCGAAGTTGAGAGCCTACAAATTTCTTGAAGGGAATCTCATAGAGCTTGAACAGGAAAGCCATAAGAAATGGTGTAAAATTATTAACAGACCTACTGAGGAAGAAAGCCCTAAGAAAGACCTACAACAGAAAGATGTTGATAAGGAAACTCAAGAACAGATCTTAATAAAAGATACAGAAGATGATACATCTGTCGAGTTAGAAAAGGAAGAAGAAGACACAACCAGAAACAAAAATATGGATGTTGCAGATGAGTCATGGCCTGACACCACAAAGGATAACATTGTGGATAGCACTATCATTGACATTACCAATGATCTAGCAAAGGAAGTTAATAAATATGAAGATGTCAACATTAAAAAGGACACAACCGATGAACAAGACACAACATTTGATACTGCATAGGTGAACATACCAGACAACATGCCAATATTTATACAAGCTATCAATATTTTACAAGAATCAGACAAGTCATCTAAAAAAGACACTCCCGAGGATGTAGGAGAAGAGGAAAAGAAAGACAACACTAATGATCAGAAAGACACCGGAAACACTCACACAGTAACTGATATTGATAAGGTTACAGGAGGAGATTCAAAACAAGAAGATGCAAACACAACAAGGAAGGATGCAGAAACAAAGGAAGATGAAGCTAAGGACACTGATGAAGGAGAAAAACCTAAATATGGAAATCCTAAGGAAACTAACAAAGTTGATACTGACAATGTGAAGGTTAATGTGGAGATGTCTACAGACACCTGAAAAGATGAAACTAATACAAAGCAGCAAAAAGAAACACAATAGGTAACTTCATCAAGCACAACAGACAAGGCCAAGAAATATTTTGCATTCAAGTGCAACACAAAAGAAGAAGAATAAATCCAAGAAGAATAAGTTGGAATTCACTTTGGATGAAATTATTGAGATACCAAAATGTGACCCAACAACACTTGATTATGAAGCATTACAATAATATGGTGAAATATGCCAAAGAAATGCATTACACGAGAAGATGAGGAAACAACACCGAGACTCAATGGTACTGGAAACAACTAGGGACATCTTGCACTAGATTTTTCCCAATGTTGATATTGATCAAAATAATCCAATTCTTGGTCAATTAGCCACTCTCACCGAAGCAATAAAAACATAGAATATTGATGCAGAGAAGGCAATTGAAGAGAGAGTAGAGCAGAAGTACCAGCAAAAACTCATTGAGAACATCAGCCAAGAAGTGGTAGTCAACAAGGTAAAGATTTTAGAATTCATTACTGAATGAGATCCAATTATAACCGAAGCTATTTCCTTAATACAATAGCTAAGAACATTGGAAAAGTTCACTAAAGAGAATAGTGACAACATAGCAAAGTTAGATACAGATCTATCTAACAGTGCTCAAAGCTTAACCACCGATGGAGACAATGTACTAAAGCTACATTATGACAAAATCATAGAAATAAAAATAGAGATAGGAACTGTGGGAAGCAGAGACACACTTCAGGGAAGAAGTCATCGAGCTCCAATCTCAACTTCTACTGAATATAACACTTCTTCAACATCACATCAATTCAGCAAGGCAAATGATAGCAACTCTCGTGATGTCTGTAGCAGACAACATCTATGATATGCACTCCAAGATCACAATCGAGCACATGGCTCTAGAGAAATTAATGGAACAATGGGAGATAATGATGGAAGACATGAAGTCTTCACACTCCCACATTTTTTATAAGCTCTAAGGTATAGACCTTTGCCCTTAATATGAAAAAAGGGGAAAATGATATGCATTCAGATGGGAAAATGATATGTATGTCTATATTCATAAGGGGAAAATAATATGTACATATATATTGGCATATACATAGGGGGAGTCATTAAATGACTAAGGATTATATATGTTGTATATACTTAACATTTTGTTAGTATTTTGCACATATCAAATTTTGATACTAATGTCAAAGGGGGAGATTGATAACATTAATTTTCTATCAGTATGAAAACAAAAATTTCGGTAAGCATACACCAAAATAGGACAAAGAACAAACCAAAAATTAGATATAAAGAGATCACTGAAAATGACTAAGTACAAAGAGAATTGACAACACAACTTTGTGTGTACACCAAAAATGCAAAGTCAAAAGGATAAAGAGGAACCCGATAGAGGAACCTGACATGCAGGATATAGTAAAAATTGAGAGATAGTTAAAGAGAAAACCGAGAGAAAAAAACCAAAAGACTGTCAACTGATTTCAGAGCATAACCGACCGATAGAAACTGAGAGTCAGTTGTAGCCCACAAAAAGTGGATCTGACTTCCACGTCAGATAAATCAGTCTTATTCTATTTATAGAATCTTGATTTGTTTTTAAATTTGTATCTTTAGGGACAAGAAACATGAATGTAAGTTCTTTAATCAGTCTAACTGATTTAAAACACATAAACTAGGAGATCTAGGTAAAATTTTCAAACTTGATCTTAGAGTTAACATTGTTTTTCGTGAAACGTGATGATGTCAATCCATCTTATAAATAGATGATGAAATCATTCATTATACAAGGATGTGAATATGAAAGAAAGGATGAATGAATGCTACGAGCACATCTATGGATCAGATTGAGAGTTTCAAGAACCAGAACAACAAAAGGTGAATTTGGTTAGCATGAACCAAGAATCAGAGGTATTACTCAATCACATTAGGTGATAATATTATTCATGTAAACTTAAATGGATCTCTATCAGCAATAGGAGATTGCATTTATGAGTTCAAAATTGTAATTTTCTATCATTCTAACAAGTGGAGCAAAGTATAAAAATCCTTTCAAGGAAGGTGGATTTAACAGTCTAACTACAAATCTCTTAACAGAGTGCACACTCAACAATTTTTCTAACACTCTTAACCGAGTAGACTTTAACAGGTCTCCATAGATACTCTTAACCAGGTAGATCATCAAAAGTGATCAAATTGTAAGCCTTAACCAGCCCCTTCCAATCTGCAGATAGTGAATATTTTGTGGGTGTCATCCCCACAGCAGTTTTTACTTCGTAACAGGAGTTTTTTGTGATATCATATCATGTGTTATGTGTCAATTACTTTCATGAATGTTTCGATGAATGTTCACATGTATGTTAAGTTCATAAATTTATATAACTCACATCAAGATAATATAGATTAGATGAATGGATATACAATTGATTACAAAAGGTTAATTGATTAAAGGATACAAAAGTTTTAGAGGTACTGATTCACCCCTCCCCTCTCAGTACACACTGCCCATTAATTCCAACAAAAGGGGGATCCCCAAATTTAATGAAGACAACTTTGTTACATGGCAAAATTTGATGAGGCAACATCTATCTACTATTGGAGATACTAGTTTGCAGTTCTTGGACCACAAGTATGTGGAACCACCTAGACCTATGTATGTGGATCAAATGGTGGACATGAAGAATCATAACATAATGATGATTGATATAGCTTCTTCACTCAGCTATTCTAAATTTGATGAAGTCAAGGACTGCCCTACTGCTTATGATATGTGGAAGAAACTGCATGATATCCATGAAGGAGATTACAATGTAAAGTGACCCAAAGCATAGAGTCTCATAGGTTAGTTTGATCTGATGAAAATGAAAGAAGGAGAAGTCATTATAAAATACAATAAAATAATCAAGAAAAGTGTCAGTACCATAAGTGCTACTGGTGGATAATTGAAGACAAAACAGTGGTTAGTAAGGAATTGAGAACTTTACTTCCTATCTATGCAATTAGAGTTTCATCTATTCAAGAGATGAGGTGGAGGAATGATATAACTCTAGATGCATTGGTTGGAAGGCTAACAACTTTTGAGTTGGACAATTTTGGTAATTATTCTCCTAATCATAGCAATTTTGAGTCTGCATTCAAAGCCAAATTAAGCCTTGGTAAGATGGATAGAAAAGTAAAATAGATTGACAATGATAGTGACAATGAATCTGATGATGAAGATCTAGAAATCATTGAAGAACTACTTGCAAAGAGAGCTGCCAAAGGAAAAGGGAAATACAAAGGAATAATACCATTGATTTTCTTCTTATGTGACGAAGTTGACCACATTGTTGCTAATTGAACAAACAAAGAAGACAAAGATGAAAAAAAATTCAACTAATACAAAGGAAAGAAATATTTCAAAAGTTACAAAAGATACAAGGACAAAGGTAAGAAATATTGTTATATTGCAAAAGATTCTCATAGTGATGAAGATGAAGATGAAATGGTTTGCATTGGTATTAAGGATGAGTCAGACAATTAAGAAAATGAAAAGACTACACTTTTCTCTCATTGGATAATTGATAGTGATTGTTCTCACCACATGACTAGTGATAAAACTAAATTTGACCATCTTCACTATGATTGTAAGAGTGTTAGATTTGGGAATAATGAACCCTGCTATGTCAAAGGAAAAGGTTGTATTTCTCTAACTGAAGGAATCAAATGTTATAATGCTTATTGGGTTGAAGGGCTAAGGTGTAATCTACTGAGTGTGGCACAACTGGATAACATTGGTTTCAAGGTAGAATTCATGAATGGTAAGGCCAAGCTCCTGGATGGTAAAGGAAACCTAGTTGGAACTGGAAGGCAAACAAAAGAAAATCTATTCTATCTTGATCTGACTGAAAAATTCATGTTTTATTGCACAAGTAGAAGAAAGATGGTTATGGCATAAAAGGTTGTGTCATGTGAACTTTGATAACCTCGTCAACATAAGAAAGAACAGAAGAGTAAGAGGTATTCCTATTTTAAAGAAACTTGAATTGGAAGTATGCAAACAATGTCAAATTGGGAAGATGGGCAAAACTAGTTTCAAGAGCAAGAATTACAATACTAAAGAAGTCTTGGAGTTAGTGCATACTGATCTATGTGGACCAACTAGAAAATCAATTTACACTGGAGAGAATTATTTCATTCTATTTATTAATGATCATTCAAGATTGATGACTGTTATGTTTCTTAAGGAGAAATCAGAAGCTTTTCAGAAGTTTAAGTGGTATCTTTCCAGAGTTGAGAAGGAAACAGGAAAGAAACTAAAGTGCCTAAGATCTGATAGAGGAGGTGAATTCATTTCTAATGATTATGAAAGAGGAATCAAGAGACAAGTATCTGCCCCTGGTACACCACAGCAAAATGGAATAGTAGAAAGAAGAAACGAATCTATTATGGATAGTGAAAGAACCTTGATGATTGAAAAGAATTTTTCAACCAGATAATGGAAGGAAGCTATCAGCACTACAATTCACACCTTGAACAGAGTTCAACTAAAGAAATATATTGATCACACACCTTTTGAATTATGGTATGGCTATAAACCCAATGTTCGTTATTTCAATGTATTTGGAAGTAAATGTTACATCTTGAAGGAAGAAAGAAATGGAAAATTTGATGTAAAAGGTGATGAAGGCATATTCCTAGGCTACTCCTGTAAAAGCAAAGCATATAAATTTTTTAATCTTGCTACTCATAAAGTCATAGAAAGTTTGCATGTGAAGATTGATGAGTTTGCAGAGAGAACTAAAGAACAGAGTAGTAAAGAGACTGATGACTACATGAACTTTGTATATTATGAACCTGACATGATACCTAACACACAAGAAATAGTGATTGGACTACAACCATTGGTACAACCTCTGAATTCATCAGCACAAAATTTTCTATAGATTGTGCAACCCAAGCTGCTAACAGATGTAATCGAGTCTCAAACAAAGGAAACTGAGTCTCATATGGTGGAACCTGAGTCTCAGTCAGAAGAGAAGAAAAAAATGTTTGAGGATGGTGAACCAAGTGGAACAGTACCAGAATCAAAGAAGGAACCTATGCTTACAAAGTATGTCAGAAGGCATCATGCACCTGAACAAATAATTGGAGATCAGGAAGAAGGTATAATGACAAGGAACAAACTTAAAGGTACCTGTTTGCTTAGAGGAATTGAACCTATAACCATTAAAGATGCTTTGAATGATGAAAGCTGGATAGAAGACATGAATGAAGAAATTGAACAGATAGAAAAGAACAAAACCTGCACTTTTGCACCTAGACAAAAAGACAAGAATGTAATTGGTACTAAGTGGGTTTTTAAAAACAAGTCAAATGAAAAAGGTGAATTTTCTAGAAACAAGGCAAGGTTAGTGTGTAAAGGATATGCTCAGGAAGAGGGTATTGATTGTGGAGAAACTTTTGCTCCTATTGCAAGACTTGAAGGAGTCAGAACTCTTCTGTCATATGCAGCACATAAAGGATTCAAGATATACCAAATGGATGTAAAATATGCATTATTGAATGGAATTCTGGAAGAGGAAGTCTATATTGAGTAACCTAAAGGTTTTGTTGATCCTAACAAAAGGAATATGGTTTGAAAATTGCACAAAGCCTTGTATGGACTAAAGAGTGCTCCTAGAGCTTGGTATGAGAGACTGCATGGTTACCTAGTAAGTATTGGATTTTAGAGAACTAATGACAATAGTATCTTATAAATCAAAGAAGGACTTCAGAAAAAAATACGATTAGGAGAGATATTCACTGATGATATAGTATTGACTGGATATGATTATTTATGCAAAGCATTCTTTGAAGCTATGAGTAAGGAATTTGAAATGTCTATGTTTGGAGAAATCAAATTCTTTGTTGGTTTACAAGTTCATCAAATGAAGGATGGTATCTACATTATTCAGTCTAAATACATCAAAGAGATACTAAAGAAATTTGGAATGGAAGGCTCCAGACCAGTTGGAACACCTATGTCTACTAGACATAAGTGTCTAAGGATGATGATTCAAAGCAGGTAAATCAAACTACCTACAAATCCATGATTGGTAAACTTCAATATGTTGTTCACACTAGGCCTTATATTTCATTAGCAGTTGGTATTGTTGCAAGGTTTTCACCTAGTCCTAGAGAGAATCATTTGATGGCTATCAAAAGGATTCTAAGTTATCTTAAGGGTACTGAAGAATATGGATTATGGTATAATAAAGGAGGAAAATTTTATTTAAATACTTTTACTAATGTTGACTCGGCAGGAAGTGTTGACGACAGAAAGAGCACCAGTGGTGGAGATTTATTTCTTGGAAAGAGGTTAGTATCTTGGACTAGCAAGAAACTAAATTACATTTCTCAATCTACAATAGAGGTAGAGTATGTTGCTGCAGCAGTGAATTGTTCAAATATCATATGGCTTAAACATTTTCTATCAGGTATGAGGGAGGAAATCAAAGAACCAATTATTATCTACTGTTACAACACTAGTTCTATTAACATTTCAAAGAGCCATGTGATGCATACCAAGACTAAGCATATTACAATAAAGTGTCATTTCTTGAGAGAATTGGTTCAGGACAAGTAAGTAAGATTGGAATATGTGAATACTAAAGAAAAAATTGAAGACATATTCACCAAACCTTTACCTAAGGATGCATTCTTTTATCTTAGAGGAAAGCTAGGGGTGATTCCCCTAACTGAGGCTCAATAAACCCTAGATTAGTGATGCATCAACTGAGCTACAATACAAATCTAACAAGTTGATGCAGATTTTTAGAGCTTATTGCATATGAATCAGTACATTAGGTACATTACAACTTCATTGGATGGTGTCTTTGGCATTGGATGTCAAAGAGGGAGATATTATTGATGTCATGCCAAATAAATTATTGAGGGAAAGAAATCAGTATATCAAAGGGATAAATTTTATCACAAAAAGAGATTGATGTAAGAGGGAGAATTTTGTATTTCAGTAACTGTGAAGATAGAGGGAGTTTTATGGATAAGCATCAGAATGGATCTAAGGACATTAATAAATTTTATTCTTGTTTCTGTTTCTCTAAAATTCTTTTTATAATGACATGTTGTGTTACCATCAATGCCAGAGAGGGAGATTTTTGAAGACAATTATTCAATTGTGTATTATCATTGATGTATACACAAATTTATTAATGTTACACAAATGTATAATCCTAACCGAGCACAATTAGTGTATGTCGAGCTCTCTCAGGCATTGAAGAAGACTCCAATATCAGCCAAGTGATTCTCAGTACTAACTGAGTTCACTCGGGAAATACAGTAAGGTGAGGCATTTAAGGATTACAGTTTTAACTGAGTTATGCATTTAGTGTCAGCTAACTAATAATAGTTTACACTTTATGTTTAATTGGTTGATTGCAGTCGACATATTTGAGTTTTATTGTTTATTTGGAAGGTTATTCAAGCCGACTTGACAAGGGTTATCATATATATACAAGGTCAAGTTTGGATTGAATGTGTGAGTTTTGATATGAAGAGTGAAGGAAAAATGAGAGGGAATTCTGATTAAGGACATAATATTGAAACCGAGTTGCATAAGAATATTTGATCAGTAAGGATTTAGTTAAAGACAGAACAGAGATCTGAATCTGCAAAGGCAGTTTCCTATTCAATCAAATTAATTCATTGGTATCCTTTAACAATTTTAGCAATTATCCAAATCTCTTTACAGAGTAGACTTAACTGTCTTTCCTAAATCCTCTCACAGGGTGGCATTTCTACATTGAAGTGTTTGAAGACCTCTAGCAAGGCCACTCCTTACAGGGTGATTATATCCTCTAATAGGGTCACACCTTACAATGTGTTTTTGTAACCTTTAATAGAGTTGGCTCCTAACAGGGCTCACTTTAGAAGAGTGAAAATAGTAACTAGTTGTAATTGGTGGTTTCCCAAATAGGGTTTCCACAGTAAATCTTGTTGTCATCTGTGTACATTTTATTTTCTTTATGCTTTATGTTTTTGCACTTAATCACTAAATGATAATCACATTTAATAGCTTAAGATTTGTTTGTTAACCGAGTAATAGTGATAAGTTTGATTAATACATCTAAGGGACTTGGATTTGTTTTTGTGGTAACTAGTTCACCCCTCCCCTCTTAGTTACTCAACTCATTTCCAACAAAAATACCCTTTGGTTTAGTGGTGAATTTTAAGTCTCAACCATGTATCCTATGTTAGCCTGTAAATGTATGTTTCTATAAAATATAAGATCGAGTTAAAATAAAAAGATATCTCATTATATGTCTTGTGAATGTGTGTTATTAAAAATACTAGTTGTTAACCACACAAGAATATACAAAGCAATTATTTTAATGGTTAAAAAGGATTTGAAAAATAAAGTTTCTAAGAACCTAGAATAACCATGCTCTACCTGAATTGACAACTTAATATTTTGAAAATATCAAAAATAGAATTTCAATAAGATATGTGCAAAATTGTCTTTAGCTTACCAAATCTGCTACCGAACAAATAAAAGTTTACATCTATCAATTAGCTACAATGAAGTGCCTAGTGGTATGCTTTCCAAACAAATTATAAAATGATTTAAAAGACATCAATATTTCATCTCTTGTGTATTTCAAGGAAAAAATGTATTTACTATATCTTACTTTTGAACTATGTAATGGTCATAATATCAGAGAATGAACATCAAATAACTTGTAACAAACACCTTCTATAGCTAGGCACTTATTCTAGTTTCCCATGGAGTAATTATAGCTACATTGTATTTATGACACAAAATATAGGGATTGAACATAGGATAAGAAATCCCACCGGTGGAGTTGCAATCCAATGCTTCTATGACATTCATGGATTGGGATGTAAACCAAGGATGATAGGATTCCTTTGATCACAGAAGGTATTTGTGTGTCATAAGGTTCAGAGAGAGCTGAAGGTACCAATTAGGTTCTAGAAGAAGAAATAGAAGTAGGTGCAGGTGTAGGTGAGGGTGAGGATGAGGAAACATGTGATCAAATTATCCTCATCATTGCATTTTTTTTACTTAAAGGAAAGGTGCTCTTTACTAGCCATGATAATTCAATTCTTGTGATAAACATTCAAACCTTGAATGTTAACAAGGGGAGCTTCTTTTTGTAAATACTATGGTTAGTTCAACTACCACCTACATAAATTAAAACATATACATTATTTAGATCTCCACACACATCAATATAGATAATTACTAAACCCGTGCCACATAAATTCCCAGAATAACTCTAGTTGACAGAAGCATTACAATAAAAGTGCAGCCATAAATAGAATAATTTTCTTCTAGTCATATGGAAGAGTAAAAGCATAAACATGACAACAAATATCTTAAAATATTATATGTATATATTACAAGTACTTATTTAGGAGATTATTAAATTTGCATGACAAGATGTAAATGTGCTTGGTAGTGCAAAATTGACAAGGAGAAAAAGTGGTAGCACTATCATTCATGACATGAAATATAAATAACCATTCATTTCAGAATATAGAAGAACAAGAATTCCTATTTACCTCTTTCATAACAGCACCAAGTTGTAGCTTGTAAGTTACTAATTTCCAAAATTTCAGATCATTTAGCTATGATATGATGTTCCACAAGCACCCCCCTCAAATAATCTTGAAATTTGATGGCATCCTTAAATAAAGGATAGATGCATAGGCCTATAATAAAAAAGGACATATTCACTCAATTAATATCTCCTTCAACTTATGACGTAACCTCAAAGAATAAAGGAAAAAATATTCGTGCGTAGGGAAATATCAAAATAATTAACATACTTACAAGTAGGGAATATGACAATCGGTATGATATGTGTGATCAGAGAAATTCCCATAGTGAATTCTTCATGTTGCATAATTTTCTACCTCCCAATAATTTTATATCCTGTAAAATACATGGAAGTGTGCAATATCAACATCCAACACTACATAGATCAAAACCACCAGATAATAGTGGTTCTTGTGC